>JALMQS010000118.1:12641690-12714221 GCA_024734495.1 Forficula auricularia
GAAATACCATGGTTTCGCTCAATTTTTTTAATCAAAATAAATTCAGTCGTTTTTGAGATATTTCGAAAAAAAAAGGAAAAAAAAAACACTTTTTTCATGCACGATTAAAATACTTGACCATACCTTGTATGGTCGAGTAAAAAACAAAATTTGTAATTTAAAAAAAATACCTACCTTATTATCAATTATCACTTTAATATACACAAGGGACACTACTTAGAAAAACGGTGTTGTACATACAACCGTTCTTTTTATTCCTATTTTGAACAAGAAACATACTAGTAAGTAGTTCAAAATATACACGAGGGATGTGTTGACTTTATAGTAGGGACGTGGGTTTGCGAGGGGAAGAGGAAACCTGTTTACCCACTCACCATAAAAACAAAAAATAACAATAACATATACTTAAAAGATAAGACATATCTAAAAAAAAATCAAAAATAGTGGTAGTACAGGTATCAAATAAAACACAAAACATTAACTATTACCTAGATTGAATAAATATCTAGTACCTGGAGGCAACGAGCGATGCTCGGTAACTTTTTCCTTCAGCTAAAAGCTTTATTTCAATATTATTTGTAACTAGCTTCAAGGCCCGCCTTTGGCGTGCCTTGTCAGGTAGAATGGCTTCAAATTCGCGCCATGAGTTTGGTGTAGGGTTTTTGAATGAGCCAATCTGTGTGTTGGCACCCCTGAACTTCGAAGAGATGAGATGACATGTTTTGGAACAAAGAAGTGAGTTTATGTTTATAGATGAAAGTGGTCAAATAATTGTTATAGAGTATAGTCAAGTTATTGCTGAGTTATTGTTTGAAATAAGAAAAGTTTTGTTATATACCATTTATTTTAAAGTCTTAAATAGATATAATTTGAGATTCTATTTAACTGCAATATACGCTCATAACAAATAAGATGAAACAAATATTTAAAATGTATTAAAAATCCACTTGTTATCATTAAGGGGAAAATAAAAAAAAAGTTATATTATATGTAAGTATTATTATAGATCCCCCCATGTATCTACACCTTGTCGCGGTGGTGGGGCTTGCGTTCTCTTATGATCCGGAGGGCTATGTCGGCGGGAGCTTTTAGCTCCTGGTAGGGCCACCCAAGCCGAACAGGCCAAAGGTGATGAGACAGACTAAGAGAGATACACTGGCCCTCCAAAGATGGGGGTTCATGGCCGGGCTAGCAACCTACCATGATAAAAAGAACACTTGCTCCAAGAACCAGAAAGATGCCTCGGAAATCGATTGATGACACGGTAACGACCTCTGCGCGAACTCGGACAATGATACCGGATTGTAAAAATCACCTCACAGCTAGGGAAAGGAAAAGAATAAAAAAAAGACCTAAAAAATGTCCAAGGCTACTCAATGGGAGATGAGAATGTCAATATTGTGTGCTACGCAGACGACGCGGCTCTTGTTGCGGAAAGCGAAAACGACCTCCGACTACTCTTGCATAAATTTGCACTTTCCTGCGAAAAATTCCAACTCAAGATATCCTTGAAAAAGACGAAAACTCCCACAATAGCGAGAGAACCAGTACGTTGTAAGCTACAACTTTATAACACCATAGTAGAACAAGTGTCATCCTTCAATTATCTCGGCATTCAGATTACCAGCTCCGAAAGCGTTAGCGAGGAAGTCAGGCTCCAATCTAGTAAGGCGTCCAAAATATCAGGATGCCTGAATGAAACGGTTTGGTCAAACAAGTTTCTGGGAACGGAAGCCAAAGTTCGCATATATAAGACCGTTGTGCGACCAATTTTGACATATGCGGCCGAAACAAGAACTGACACCGAAAAAACAAGAAAAATATTGGAAGTTTGTGAGATGAAAACGCTACGCAGAATTGCGGGTAAATCAAGGATGGACAGGGTAAAAAATGAAGATATTAGGGAAAAGTGCAATATACAAAATGTCAGCCTATGTGTCCAAAGGAGAAGAACAGAATGGAGTGGACACGTATTGCGAATGAATGAAGACCGGCTGGTGAGGAAGGTACATGACAACATCCCTATCGGGAAAAGAAGACGGGGCCGTCCAAGAAAACGATGGAAAGACGATCTGGAGTAAACAGGCTTTTAGCCTAACAAGAAGAAGAAGAGGAGGATTATTATAGATAAGAAGACTTGAAAATTACAATTATTATTCATTTTGCTAGACACAAAAGTATATACAATCTATTGATAAAAAATTATCTTATTCTCAAGCTTGAGTTGTTTATCATAAAAGAATTTAGTCTTTTTGATTTTAAGTCGATTCTTCCACGTTTTCAGTAGAGCTTGCTATTATTAGACAAAACATCAAAAATTGAATGCAATAAGGTTACTCCTCAAGTATTAGATGAGAATCAATCGCTATTTTTGATTTTAAGTCGATTCCTCCATGTCTTCACCAATGGCTACCAATAAAAATCGAAACGTCAAAAATCGAATATAGAATGGTTATTCCTCGACTGTTAAATGAGAATCGATCATTATTTTTTTTAATTAAAGTCAACATGAACTGCAAATTGCAAGTGATATCTGATTAATAATAAAGAAATAAACATATGTAGGGATTATTCTAGGTGGCTTAAACCAGGTGAAGAAAGACACAAGTATTTTCAATAATAATGGTTTATTCGATGCTTTTCAATAATAATAATATAACAAAATGCTTTATAAATGTAGAAATAAAACTGGAGATGTTCGTGTATCTTGAGTAGAAAAATACTTCTTGAGACTTGCTGGTTGAATCGTTGGTAAACATATACTTGGTGATCGTTCTTGTCGGATGGTTAATACTGCCTGTCTTCAACTTGGGAGACGATCTTTATAGGCGTTGAGTTGACATCTAGGGCTTCTGACGATAGGTCCTTGGAACAGCCAATCAGCGCATCTGTTAATATGGCCAATCCGGGAGCAACCTCTTTGAGTTTTATTTCATTCACTGTGAAACTACACACCCTTTCCCAGACAGAAGGGAACATTGCAGCAATGTTGCAGCAACATTGCGAACCCTGCACAACATTGCCAACATTGCAGCAACATCAAGGGCGGATCCATGGGGAGGGGGCGACCGCCCTCCCCATAGAGGCCCGTGCATGGCAAAAAAAAATTGTAAAAAAAAAACATTTATTTTTTTGAAAATTTTTTAAAATTGAAAATAAAGTTTTATATATGTGTGTGGTGGGGGGGGGGCGGCGTCTCTGACCCCCCCCCCCCCCGCTTGGACAATTCGATCGCGGCACCTTTCGAGATAAAAAATATATCTTATATACATCGGGCACCTTATATACGTTCTCCCCCCCCCCCATAAAAAATTCCTGGATCCGCCCTTGAGCAACATTGCAGTGGCAACATCGAAATGTAACATTGCAGCAACATTGCAGCAATGTTGCAGCAAGATTCGTGCAAAGTTTAATAATGCAATGTAATATTGCTGCAACATTCATTTCTGTCTGGGTTACTTTATTAATGAATATCATGTTTCACCTAAAACCTACACCACTTTCCTTAAGTAAAATCTATAAGGGTCTACTCTGACCTATGTACATAACATTCTTAATAAATGAATAAAAAAAAATAATAATAATAATTTATGAAGAAGAAGATAAGATAATTGCATAATTTCTAAGTATTATGCTATATATCTACTATTTTAACCACTATAGAAAGATTATAGGTATGTATCGAACTTCAAATTAATAGTTAAATAAAATCTGCATAATCTTATATAACGCTTACTTAATTGGCTCTCTTTAACCGATTGATTGATTTTCGAGTACTACTAAAATAAATAATAAACATGTCGATGGAATATTTACTTTCTACAAACCATTAATGGCAAACATTTCGAAAAGAATTTCCACACAGGGGAAACACTTTCATTTGTTAAGTGTAATGTTTATTAATTGAATAGGAGAGAAAAAGAAGAGGGGGAAATCCTTTCATTTTTCGATTTAAAACAACATCGCTGTTCTTATCTTGGTCAAAATATAATAATAATAATAATAATAAATAACCAAAGCTCAGTAAAAATAAACAAATTTCAATATTATTAAGCCTCTCTTCCGCTTTAATTGCTTTGCATTCTGGCCATAAACGTGTAGATTGTGATTTATTTACTTTTTCAACAATACAAATAAATAATCAATAAAATAATGTAAACAAAACAAATGAATGACAAAACAATTAAAAATTTAACAATCGTTTTTACTTTATCATACAGGGTATGGTTAAGTATTGTAATCGTGCATGGAAAGTGTTTTTTTTTTTTTTTGCTTCGTTTTTACTAAATATCTCCAAAAAGGGCAGAAAGTATTCTGAGTAAAAAAATTGGGCGAAATCATGGCATTTCGGTCTACAAAAAAGCCCTAATAAGTGAACATTGAAAAAATTATATTTTTCGAGATTTGTCAAAATGTCTGTTAGTAGGTTAGCAAATTTTTATGGACGCACTGGCTCAAAAACTAGTGTGAATATTAAAATAAAATTTCACATGTAGATTCTTTGTATTGAGATGAAGTGCTGATTAGATTTTGTTTGAAATTGGACCAAAAATTAAGGGGGGGGGGGGCTCTTAAAAAAAATTATAAAACTTTCAATCTAATAAACAACAAATATGAAATTTACTATAAAAGAGACCTATAATAAAAAAGTATTTTTTTCGGGGGGGGGGATTGTGGGGAGGGGGTGTTAAAAAATATCGAACTATCAATATAACTCCAAGACCCTTTGATCGATTTGTACGAAATGTCCACCCAATATAAACTTATGAAAATAGCTCACTATGTGAAATTGATAGTGACCAAAGGGGGAGGGGGGGGGGGGATGAAACATGTTACCAAATTTTTGTATACGCAATAGCTCAAAAACTAGTATGAATATTAATAGGAAATTTGAGAAGTAGTTTTGGCGCATTGATTGAAATTGACCTAAAAATTAGGGGGGGGGGGGGGTAAAAATTAAAATCATAATATATCCAAACTAAAAAAACACAGATAAATTAAATATACAATAAAACGAACCTATAATAAAAAAGAGTTATTATTTTTTTGGGGGCAAAAATTGGGGGGGGGGGGGTTAAAAAAATAAAACTATCAATATAAGTTATAGACCCTTAAATCGATTTGTACGAAATTTCGCATACCTGCACCCTATTTAACCTTATGAAAAAAACTGACTATGTGAAATTGATAGTGACCAAAAAGGAGGGAGGGGGGGGGGGGTCAAAAATATTTTCAAACAAAAATCGAAGAAAGCTGACATTTGTAATAAAATAGTCTTATAATTAAAATGAAATACAGGGTGGGGCATAAAGATCTCCCACATTTTGAAAAGGTATAAAGAATAAAAAAATTTAACGATAAAAAAACAATATATTTTTGAAAAGAACGTAAAACCGATTTTGATGAAATTCACGGGTTAAGGGGTTTTTGGGGTGACAATTCGATCTGTCACAGTCTCATCTTCGACAAAATTGTTTTTGATGGGTTTTTTCGTAATCAAATTAATTATTCTCAGGTAGACAAATCCCATTCTTAGGGTTTTAAAAATGTTTCCCTTTTCCTTTTATACCCAGTCAGACAATGGGTTGTTTGTTTCATTGTTCTCAAAGGCCTTGAAGAAGTATTGTGATTGTGGATTTTAACATATTTTGTTCTCCCTAAACGTTAGAAATATTAATAAACGTTTTATAATTGTTTTTATAAAGAACTTTATTTATTTAATAGAATAAAAAATAATCAAGAATTTATTTTAAAAATATATTTCGCATAAGCAGGTCTCAATTTTCTGAAAAAACAACACATTTTGATAGGTTTTATATTATCAATTGGATGAATAAAAATTGAATCATATGGTTGAATCAAAACAGGTGCAGAAGGTGGGGCGCGGTGGTGGGAGAATCCGGGGGTGGTGTCGAGGCAGGGTGGAGGTGGTGGGGGGGGGGGAGGCTACATTGAGCGACTATTATATATTTTTGTATTTTTTTAATTTGAAAGCGGCTCTCAAATAAAAATCGACCTTTTTGTCAGAATTTTAAATTAAAAATAATATTAAAATAAAGCTTTTAACTGAAGGAAAAAGTTACCGACCATCGCTCGGTGCCTCCAGGTATTAATAAATATAAGAGAGTGTATAAGTCATGTGGATGGCCATATCAGTTTATTTAAATTAAAAAAAACTTCTAAGCATTTGAAAAATGAAATAAAAAAATTACTTACAATTCAACTCCTGTGAGAATATCGACTTCTTTCCGAAAATCCAAGCTCAATTATTACAAAACATATTATTATTATCTTCGTTTCATATTAATAGATAAATTATTACCTATAAGTAACTTCTAATCGTATCATTATATTCAAATTGCTCTAGTACTCTCACACACAACCCTAAGTAAACTATAAATTCTTTAATAGGAAATGATTACCAATCAAAGTCGATTAAATTAAAAAAAAAATTCTTATCTCGAATTGGCGCGTGCGAAACGTGACTAAATATGCGAGCTATATACTGGCCATGGCTCTCTAGGGTCACACAAGCCAATCTGATTAGAAGTTGAGGGTCAAGTTAAGCGCAAAGTCACAAAACATTCTACTGGCTCATCGAGATTGATGTTTAAGGCCCGGTTGCATGTTGCAAAGTAAATGCTTTTTTACCACTAACCAAGGTAGATGGTAAGTGGAGTGACTGGGATGGCCCTCCATTTACCATCTACCTTGGTTAGTGGTAAAAGCATTTACTTTGCAACATGCAACCGGCCCTAAGAGAAGGCGTTGTCAGTAGTGACGTAACTATAGGGTGGCAGGAGGGCGAAATGCCACGGACCTCCTGCCCGAGAGAGTCCTAACATTTATTATTACTCATCATCATCATTGAGTATACAGTCCTAAGACTGGTTTGATGCAACAATCCGTCTCCACTCGACCTGTCCCCCGCCAGCTGTTTGACCTCTCTAAATGTCTGGCATCCCATATCCCCAATTATTTGGTTGAAATATTCTAATCTGGTTCTTCCCCTTCCCCTTTTCTTCTCCCACCTCCCCTCCAAGATATCCCTAAGCAGTCCCCCATGTCTCAGTGTGTGCCCCATCATCTGACCTCTTCTCTTCTTCAGACTCTTCCACAAGCTTCTTCTTTCTCCGATTCTTCCAAGAACTTCTTCATTTGTAATTTTATCCATCCATTTGATATTCATCATTCTTCTGTAGCACCACATTTCGAAAGCCTCCAATCTCTTTCTCTCCGCTTTTCCAGTTGTCCAGGTTTCACACCCGTACATGGTTTATGCTCCATACATATGTCTTCAATAGCAACTTCCCTGTTTTCTAAGCTGATTGAGGAGGAGCATAGTAGTTTTTGTTTTGAATTAAACCCCATTTTTGCTTGGACAATTCCTGATTTAATTTCGTTTTTGCTCCTCCCATCCCATGTTATTTTACTTCCTAGGTAGCGGAATTCCTTAACTCCTTCTAGGTTTTCTTGGTTAATTTTGATGCATTCCTGTCTCGTTTGTTCTTTTTTTGTACATACTAGGACCTTGGTTTTATTCTTGTTTATTTTCATTTTGATTTCTTCTATTAGGATTTGGTTAATTCCATTCAAGGCGTCCTCTAATTCTTTTTTATTGCTTCCTAGAAGGGCAATGTCATCGGCAAATCTTATCTATTATTATTACTAAATTTAGTAAATGTTATTAGTTTTGTATTCAATTAATTTAGTAAAGTACTAGATGCGACGCCCGCCTTCGACCCCTTGCTAGCCCCTTTCTCTTGGACCTCCTCCTCTTCCCCCTGGACCCTCTCCTCCTGATCGCTGGACCACCTCCTCCAAGGACACCCCTCTGGAACTCCTCCCCTGGATACTATCCTACTGGACCCCTTCCTCCGGCTATCTCCCTCTGCCCCCTGGATCCCCTCCCCCTTGATCCCCTAACCTTCTACCCTCCTCCACCTCCAACCACTCTCCAAACAAAATTTGGTTGAGTTTGAATCAAAGGGTTAAAATTTTCATTTTTGATCCTCTTACCCATTTTGGGTGGTCAGTTTTTGCATTTATAGCCTTCTGGGGGCCCACAGAACATGTATACAAAATTTGGTTGAGTTTGGTCTAAATATTTGATAAATTGATTATTTCTAGGGGGACGGACAAGCCTGGGGGAACGGAAATAGGTACATACATAAATGTGTTTATATAAATAAACATACACAGGCACAAAAATACTCTTTAGTAGTGATAGACACAAATTAAAAGTTACTAGAAAATCAACTAAAAATGCACACAATAATATTATAATAGCGTTTGTATATACGTACTTTACGTAGTGATTTATTAAAAAAAAAAAAAAACTACAACGTTGGTTTAGCTTCTTTACAATGAGGGAGGGCCCTGTAGCGGCCCGCGTTGCTCTGGCTACGAGCTTTTAGACACGGCCGCTAGATGACACAGTCAGATCATTGCAACACTTTGCATGACTGATAACATTTCAGTCATGTATTAAATAAGGCAATTCGATCTCGATAAAGCAGCTGAACACCAAGCAGCCCTTGACCCACCAACTAGGTGGGTAGAGCCCAGCCCGGCTAACTAAGTCAGCAGCTCTCCACTAGAATGCATTCACCCACCAACTAGGCGGGTAGCGCTCAGCATTCACGCAGGACACGAACATCGCCCTGTCCAAATCATTGTTAGGTCCCCGCCAACTAGGCGGGCAGCGCGGACACGCAACCACGCACCACCCCCTAACAGGCCCCATCCGATGAATTTGCCACGGGCCTCAACGGTATATAATAAATACATAGTTACGCCCCTTGTTGGAAGTTGGTTAAATAAAATCAATTGTCTCAATAATTACTCGGTGGGGGCGGACCTATATTGATTGATTGAATGATTATAATCATGTTTTTTTTTTTTACATTTATCATACATATAGGTAGGGAAGTATATTCGGTGTATATGGAATTCCAGCAGAAGACACACTCTTTTATTGTCTCCTTCAACTTTGAGAGCTTCTATCTCCAAGGTGAAAAAAGTTAATTTCATTTTGTGACTTCTAGGCGGAAGGATGATGATATCGATGCCCTTAATAGTTTAAAACCGGATTTAGAAAATAAAACTGTGGTCTCCGGAGGCCAAAAATCTATTGGCCAGTGCGTATGTATGTATGTTTGTATGTACCCCCCTGCGTTTCGCAACCATAAGTCTCAGGGCTACGAAATTCGAAACTTAAGCTCGATATAGGGTGTAAATATGGCTCTCATCTGTGGAGGGGTGCATCCAAGCATTCTCTTGCTACACTAGATGCAATTTAGAAGCGAGCAATTAAACTAATAGGAGACCCGGCTCTAACCAACTCACTCGACTCCCTGGCTCACCGAAGAACCGTTTCTGCCCTTTCCCTGTACTACAGATACTATCACGGTGTCTGTTCAGTCGAGCTGAAATCAATTATCCCCCCTAATGCCCTCTTTACGAGAAACACGCCGTTTTCTAACGCTCAGCACCCCTTCGCTGTCAAATTGGATAAAAGTCGAACAAGCGCTTTCGCCAACTCTTTTATCCCTATGACCTCCAGAGACTGGAACTCGCTCCCTGCCACCATCTTTCCCGCGACTTATAACCTTCGGCTATTTAAGACCCGTATCCACAGATACCTTCGACCCCTGCCCAACCCATAAAATTCTTTCTTCTTCTTTTCACGATGGAGTGGGCAACCCAGGCCTTTAGGGGTGGCACCTTTTGGGTGTAACTCCTTCTCTCATCATTATCATAAAAAAAAAAAAATTAAAAGTGTCGCAAAATAAACACCCTTGAATAGTTCATAGGTATCTCGTATAAGGTAAATCACCGAGCTTTAGTATTTTAAACTTAAACTATCTAGAGGCTAAAAGGATTATCCCAAGATTTTGGCTAAAATCAAAGAACCTGAAGTAGATATTTACTTGATGATTTTTGGTATCTTGAAATTTCGCGATTTTTCGGGTTTTCTCAAAACGGTTTGGGGAAGAAAAACCAAATTGAAGTAATTTGAATGAGAAACTAATGTGAAAGTCGTTTGGTGCCCACATCGGTTGATTTTGTTTGCAACTCATTTCATGAGTTGATTACAGAATCATCCAAAGCCAGTGGTGATCATATATGTTTATGCAATTGGCCGATTGTCCCTAAGGGTTGCAAACAATTTCTGAGAACGCTCGGTCCGCAATATATCTACTCTTATTAAACGAGCAAAAATTGTATATTTATTTATATATATATTTGTATCTTGGTTCTATTTTGAAAACGGCTCTACCGATTTTAACAAAATCTATTAACAAGTTTTGAGGATGAGAAAACGATTTGGCTAGGTCTGGACCTCATCAAAATTCATCTTAATTGATTTTTTCTTAATTAAAGTAATTATTGATAGATGAAAATCTCATTAAAAAAAAATGATTTGCAGCATGTCAGATTAGAACCTGAGACCTCTTGCATCAGAGGCAGAGACTTTAGCAGTAGACCATAGAACTATTTTAAAAATCTTTGCTTTTTACTTTTACTAAAATGAATATTTTTGAATTAGACTTTATTATAAGTGTGGAAATAATTGAATATATTATATATAGCTATGTATTTTATAAATAGAATTTATTGAATATATTGCGGTGCGGCTAATTTGAAATATGTATAATTGAATTAAACTGAAAGAGAGACAACAATTAATTTTAAATCCAGAAACATTAAATATATTAATAATTATTCATTTGCCCCCCCCCCACACTCTTCTAATTAAAATTTAATATTCATTTCTCTTTTCTTCAGGCAATTATCCTTGCAATTGTCTTCTTAAAAAAATATTTGGTTGGTGAAAGTTATCACTTCTATCGCGCGTCCCGAGACGCACACATTTTTTTTAATTTTATGTTTTTATTTCAGATCCTATACGATTATTTTTTACTTTATCCAATGCAAAGCATGGGTAAAGTATTGTAATCGCTCTCGGGGCAAGCGTGGCTTCAAAGGGTCCTCAGGTAAAAACTACGGAACCCATGGACTCAATTAAAGTCACAAATTGTAGTATTCAATTAGGTTGAATTTTAGCACGTGACGGTTTTGCCAAAAATTACAAGGCGTCTCGTCGAGAGCCCAAAAAGTGCGATTTTTTCATTTAGTGCGTGCGGATGTATGTATGGATGTATGTTATCGTTTTTTTGGCCCACGATTTTTTCCACACCGTTGCACCGATTGAAATGAAATTAAAAACCTAGCATTCTTTTAACAAAATGAAGCGCTGATTAGTTTTTGGTACATATCGGTCCACAAACATTAGTACTTTATTTCAGTACTTTTTTAGTTTTTTCTAAATATCTTGAAAATGACTTAACCAATTTTGATGAAATTTAATATCCTAATTAAGTACCTTGGGGACCACAAAAAGGTTAAATAAAGTTTTTAGTAAAATTATATTTTAAAGTACTTTACTCTAGAACATATTAATATTTCAAATGAATTTGGATAAAGTTTAGCAACGATCCGTTGCAGTTTATTTATTATTATTTTCCTATTTATTTTTTATAATGTTTATCAATATGAACGAATGTGGGCAAATTGGTGTACGAGTAAACAAATATACACATAATATATGTGGACCACTAGAAGAGGTGTGTGGTTTCGGGAGGGTGGTCAGGGGTTACCGTGCATCGCTCGGTGGCTCCATGTACTAAATATTAAGTATGTAACCCTCAGAATGCGCGTTTCACTCGCACTTGGCCGCTTTTTAGCATTAAGTTTGTTTGCCCGGAAAAATATCTGTGTACTTGCCTGGTAGCCTAGTATAGGTATACACTCTAGTTCCTTTGAGGCTCTGCTGTGACAATCAATAGAGTTAGATGAAAATCCTTGACTAGTCTAGCGGCTCGGGTTTATTATCTTAGCAAATTATGATTAGATTTTAATTGGATATACTATATAGCATAACTTTTTTTTTTATCTTAACAAATTATGATTAGAATTTAATTAGAACGTTTCCCTAGATTCTCAGGCCTTGAACAAATAGCTCTATAAGAGAGTTAAGAAATTATCAAACAAAATCGAAATATATTGAGTGTAGGTATAGGTATAGTATTCCAAAAGTATACTCCTAAATTTTAGAAGAAAAGCTTTCTAAAGTCATTTTTAAAGGTTTTTGTGTTATAAGAGCTAAAATAAACGTGTAGCTTTAGGTTTATTTACTTTTTCAACAATACAAATAAATAATCAATAAAATATTGTAAACAAAACAAATTAATGATTTAACAATTAATTATTTAGATTTAATTATTCTTTATTACTTCTCCGATTTCGTTGTATAGGACAGTGCTTCTTAAACTTTTTGAAGTCGCCGCCCCCTTAAAACCCAAGTCACTATCTCACGGACCCCTTTTTTTTAATTCAGATTGCTTAAAAGACTATTTATAATTTTGAATTTCGTAAATGCATACACTTACTAGTCAGTGCATGCATTTACCAAGGTTAACAGTAAAAGCGTGAAAAAAAATAAACACGGTTATTATGTTTTGATTAATAAGTGTCTATGTTATAAGCAGTTGCAAATATATGTGACCTTCTCCAAGAAAAGGGACCTAGTGTGTGAAAATGAAGTTTTGATAAAAACGCATTTAAAGTTTCATAACGCATTATCAGTTTGAACACAGCTTCAGTTGGGAGATGCGATTTGGTATGGTTAGTTATGATTGGGTGCCGACTTTGGTGACGTCATGCCTATGTGGTGACGTATTTTTTGTAAAAATAACTATAAGAAAGGAAAAGAATAAAGTGACGCTTCAGTCTTGTGCCAACTGTATAACGAGTGTTATCAATATCTCAAAAGTTGTTTCGCAATTTTGGTTCTTTTGTAATTTTGATACTAAGCTGTTGATTTGAAGTAATTTTTATAATCTTATTCTACACCCTTTTAGGTACCAGAATCCACTCTTAAGTCCAAACCCGTTTTTTGACACACTAGGTCCCTTTTCTCGGAGAAGGTCACATATTATTATTTCAACATTTCAATACATTATCGAAATTTTATAATTATAATCCAAGTATTTAAACTTATTTAACAATAATAATTTATTTGTTACATTTGCGGCCCCATTGCGGGTAATCCATGGCCCCCTAGGGGGCCGCGACCCACTACTTTAAGAAGTATTGGTATAGGACATAATAGTCCTCTAGTTATTTAGGAATTCTGCGTTCCCTTGAACTGTGTGTCTTAAGTTTTGATATTCGTTTTCCTGTTGAGTATTAGATGAGGAAAATGTCTTCCATAAAAAGTTACGAGTCCTACAAATGACATTAACTATTTTTATTAATTAGGGAAGAAGGAAGGTGGATTTGTAACTTAAGATACAGTTCAAGAGTACGCCGAATTCCTAAATACCTAGAGGATTATATCCTATACAAAAAAATGGGGGAAGTAATGAAACAAAATTAAATCTAATTAATTAATTGTTTAATCATTAATTTGTTGTGTTTACAATATTTTATTGATTATTTATTTGTATTGTTGAAAAAGTAAATAAAGATAAATCTACATACGTGTAATTTAGCTCTTGTTTATTTTACAATCTACGATATATTATACATATATATAAAATTATGGTTTGGTCTGTACATTGCTCCAAATCACGTCAAATTTTGGTTACACACGTTTTAAGCAAAGTTATGAACGAAAAGACCCTCAACAAAATTCCTGTATGTCTGTCTGTTTCCGTGGGTTCCGCGAAAAGTTGCTCACGATCCACGTAAAAACGGCTGAAGGGATTATTATGAAATTTCATATTTGGATCAGATGACTTCTAACTTACGTTTATAGCTATATAACGTTTTGATATTTTGACCCTAAAAGAGGGTTTGGGGTGGGGGGGGGAGCGCACGAATGGAAATTATCAAATAACTCCTAAACTATTAACTCTACGGCAAATTTTATTATGAGTAAAGTTGTAGGGGATGTGATTTCTGAAAACTTTTGTTTAAAAAAATTCCCCCCCCCCCCCCCGCCAAAAAAAACACCCAAAAAGGGAGGGAAGGTGAAAAAATGCAAATTCTTGCCCTTGGAACAAACTCAACCAAATTTTGTATACATAATCTGTGGGTTATTAGAAGGCTAGAAATGCAAAAACTGGGTGGCGTGCGGGGTTGGTGGAGGAGGGGGGGAGGGTCCAGAGGGCATAGTGGGGTTGGGGTGCAGTGTCGGGGTGGTGATGTGGGGATGGGTGGGGTTCGAGGGGTGGGGGTCCAGGGGGTATAGCCCCCTGGCTAGAAAGAGGACCCCGAAGGCGGGCCTTGCAGCTAGTATTATATATTATAAGACAAAACACAAAAAATTCTCTTGAACTGTGTGTCTTAAGTTTTGATATTCGGAATATGAGGAATAAATCTTGAATAAAAATTTACGAGCCTTAAAAATGACACTAGCTCTTTTTTATTATTTAGGGAAGATGCATTTTTAATTTAAGAAAAGTTCAAGATAATCCCGGATTCCTAAATACCGCCTCCGTGGTGTAATGGTCAGAGTAACTGACTGGCAACCCGGAGGTCTCGGGTTCGATTCCCGGCTATACCCAGACATTTTTTCTGTAAGTATAGGGTCTGGTAATAAAAATTAAGTGGGAGATAAATTTAACCGAATTTATCGCGCGGAGAATTTACCACTGCTCGAAGCCCCTAAAACCTTAGTAAATTGGATATTGAATTGTAACTAAGTTTCTGAGATTGGCCCGTGATCCCGGCTTCTTTTCCTTCTACTCTGTTCTTTTCACGATGGAGGGGCCAGCCCATACAGGCCTTTAGGGGATCCACCTTCTGGTGTATCTCCTTTTCACATCAATATCAAAAAAAAAAAAATACCTAGAGGATTATGTCCTATACAATAAAATGGAGGGAAGTAATGAAACATAATTAAATCTAATTAATTAATTGTTTTATCATTAATTTGTTTTGTTTACAATATTTTATTGATTATTTATTTGTATTGTTGAAAAAGTAAATAAAGCTAAATCTACACGTTTATTTTAGCTCTCTTCTTTATTTTACTATATTATAACACAAAACACAATTTTGGCTTGTCGGGATTTGGGGTGACCCCATTGATGATATACTATGTCACAAACATTCATGCAAGTATAAACAACAACTGTACAAAGTTTCAACTAAATCGGATGAACGATGCGCGAACGCATGAAAACGAACATACACACACGCACACACACACATTATTTTTTATAATTTTAAGAAGATTTACTGTAGTAATAAATATCGAGCTTTAAATAATTCCTATAATATTCAATGGAACGCATTCCTATTATATATGACGCCCATTCGATAAACTATATAATAATAAAAAACATGCAAAAACCTTTACTAAACATGCTATTGTTTCAAGAAAAACAAAAATATTTTTTCATATACATAAATTATATAACGTCCAACGACCTTGAAATGTCTTAACATTTGATTGCTTATCAGCACGTACGATATGGGATGCCAGACATTTAGAGAGGTTAAACAGCTGGCGGAGGACAGAGTCGAGTGGAGACGGATTGTTGCATCAAACCAGTCTTAGGACTGTATACTCAATGATGATGATCAGCACGTGTTGTGTTTAAGTCACGACAGATTTTTGTGTGTTTATTTTTCGGAGATTCCCATAAAAGAATACGTCATAAATGCCAACTGTATTAATATAAAAGTACCTGGAGGCACCGAGCGATGCTCGGTAACTTCTTCCTTCAGTTAAAACCTTTATTTTAATATTATTTTTAATTTAAAATTCTGATAAAAAGGTCGATTTTTATTTGAGAGCCGCTTTTAAATTAAAAAAAAATAGAAATATATATAGTATTCGCCCACTGTACCCCCCCCCCACCCGGCTTGACCCCCCCACCCCTGAAACCTCGCCCTACCCCCGGATCCCCCACCTCCTGCACCTGTTTTGATTCAACCATATGATTCATTTTTATTCTTCCAATTGATAATAAATAAAACCTATCAAAATGTGTTGTTTTTTCAGAAAATTGAGTACTGCTTATGCGAAATGTATTTTTAAATAAATTCTTGATTATTTTTTATTCTATTAAATAAATAAAGTTCTTTATAAAAACAATTATAAAACGTTTATATATTTTCTAGAGTTTAGGTTGAACAAAATATGTTAAAAATCACAATCACAATACTTCTTCAAGGCCTTTCAGAATAAAGGATTTACCCGACCCATGTCTGCCTGGGCACAAAAGGAAAAGGGAGACCTTTTTTTTAAACCCTAAGAATGGGATTTCTCTACCTGAAAATAATTAATTTGATTACGAAAAAACCCATCAAAAACAATTTTGTCGAAGATGAGCTCGTGACAGATCGAATTGTCACCCCAAAAACCCCCTGACTCGTGAATTTCATCAAAATCGGTAGAGTCGTTTTCAAAATAGAACCAAGATACAAATATATAAACAAATATATATACAAACAAATATACAATTTTTGCTCGTTTAATAAAAGTAGGTAGAATTTGTTATTTAAGTGGATATACAATAACATCGCAATATCAATAAATATCAAAAATATCTTTTTGTTTTCTAGAAATGAAAGAAAAATTTTAATTTTAATTAACGAGAGAGAGAGGGATCATGTTAAAGTCACGTGATGTGTTTAAGTCACGACAGATTTTTTATCCTTTATTTTACGGAGAAAAATTTGCAGAAGAAAACATACTTCATAAGGAAGCGTTCAAGTATTACGTAACGGGTTTTGGAAGTTTTTGACCCCCCCCCCCTCCCCAACCAAATGTAACAGATCATAACAAATAATCAGCCCCACCACCATAACAAATTGAATAGCCCCCTCCCCCCACCCATTAAATGTATTATGTAATAGTTATCTATTATATTTATAAATATAATATTACCTATATTCGATATAATAAAAATGAATTTCTGTTTCTTTGAGCGCAGATCTCTCAAATGCCTAGACCGATTTGGCTAATTTTTTTTTAAAAATGTTCGTAATAGTCCAATTCAAGTTAATACGCAAAAAAAATTGGAAAAGTTGCCCGGAAAATTGGAAAATTCAGGAAAAACTAAAAAAAAATTCAGGTTAGCCAACATAGTTTGCTAAACAATAAAAGAACTAAACTAGTAACAAAAAACATGTGTTGGCGGCCCTGTTTGTAAGATTTTTTGAGTGTCATTCATTCTCAATAGTTCTAACTACATTATCGTTGAAGAAGATTTTAATATTGCAACAAAGATTTAAAAAAACTATCTATTTTTTTAAACTAAATTTTTGAAAAAGTTATGGTTATTTAAAAAAAATTTATTTTTTCAAAATTTCCTAACTTCTTTTGGGTTGGGTGAAAATTTTTTAAAAAATTCTGAAAACCGTCTTTAATAGGGTAGAAAAAAAATAAAAAAGTTTCAGCCAAGCTTTTGATTATATATATATAGATGAAAAACATTTAATTTAAAATAAAATATGTTATTTAAAAATCATTTTTCTTAAAAATACCTTTGGGAATCTCATCTCATCTTTTTTTCTATAGTATTTAAGACCCTCAGCCATTTCAAAAGAACTAAGACTTTTGGCTTTTGTATTCGAGCTCATTCATTCATTTCAATACGAGCTTTTCGTGCGTGCCTTCGGCACGCCCTCGAAGCTCGGCCCTCCGAGCTGGTGCCCTGGCGGGCAGCGTCTCGGTCCAAAAATTTTATTCCTCTTAAAAAACCACACTCCAAATGTATACCCGTAAACTACCGAAAATACATCGTCTCTTAAAAGTTTCGTATCTTTAATTTTTGAGTGGCGAGGGGGGGAGGAACAATTATCAATATATTTAATGTTTCTTAATTTAAAATGAATTGGAGTCTTTCATTTCAAAATTCGAATATATATATTTCAAATTTGCCTGGTTAATAAAAATCGATTGGAGCCATCAGTTTAAAATCCGAGCTGAGAATTATATTTCAAATTTGCCTCGTTAATTAATATATATTTAATGTTTCTTAAAATCTATTGGTGTTTTTTCATTTTCATTCGAGTTCAAATGAATACAATATTATCTAGACACAAAGACTAAATCAAAAATATATAGTTTTAGTAAAAGAAATCCATATATAAATATTAATGTGACATTGGTCTAGTGGTTAGAGCTGATGACCATCTTCGAAAGAAAATGCCTAAGATCATGCTTAGGCAAACATAGATCTACACATTCGAACTTCCAACATTACATTAGTAATGAAAAAATTTATAACTTAGCCAAAATTAATAGAATAGACTGATTTAATTAAAATTAATAAGAAACCACAACTGCCAAGTTGCAAATGTTTTCGAAAACAGTCTAATATTCGGATCACTCTATCCGAACGATCAATATTTTGAAATAACAAAATCTACCGTATTTATCCCACCCGAAGCTTTTTTATTTTTGGATAATAAAGGATATATACAAGATGAAAACGGGATCCCCATCATCTATCATGTGTTTAGGAGAAAAAACAATAAAAGTATAGAATACGACGCCCACCTAGATGGTTTGGACCCGTATAGAATATATAGATTTAATAGAGCCATCTCTGAAAAAGACAAGACTGAAAGGAAAAATATAAAAAAATACTGGTGGATTGAAAATTATCAATAATAATTCAATCTTTTTATAACCTTAAATTCTTCTGCTTATACTTGAATAACTTGATAAATTATGTAATCTAAATTGTAAAGTATAAATTAAGTAAAAATTGTAATAAATAATTCCATATATTAACCTCCTTGGAACAACAATAAACTGTATGGCCGGGTTTTTCAAAGCCTTTTCCCGTGCAAAAATTCAAAAAATTTAATTATACAAATGTAAATAAAAATTACAAAAAAAAAAAAAACTTATTGTAAAATTAAAATTAAAAAAAAACTATATTATGTAAAAAAAAAATCTACTGGGATCCATTTAAAATGGCCCTTTTCTTTTTTCATTGTATTAAATTTAAGATACTATACTTCTTTTGGATTGTTAGAAGTAACTTTGTAATAAATTGTATATATTTTTTTTCTGGCTAATAAAAACATCCTCTTAAAACTAAAAAAAACTATAAAAAGAGCTGATGACCATAGTTCAAGAGTTCGTCGGTTCGATTCTAGGCAAGAGGCTAAATTTTTTAGAGAAATTTCTCTAAGCGTTGTTACAAATTAATCTAGATAAATATATATAGTATTATTTATTTATTTCAAAGTTAATTATAAAGAATTATTGAAACTATACTAACTAAACTAACTGAAAGGAATTAATTAGCTTTTGGAATTTCTTTAAAAATATATTTTAAAGATTAAAACCAAATATATATTATATATATATATATATATAATATATTTATTCTCTGTAACTAATAAAACATCAATAAAGCAGCCACGTGGGGGTCCAGGGGGCGAAGCCGGGCCTTGAAATTAGTATTATATAATTATTATTTATTTATTCGAAGGTTTACGGGAATTAAGGACAAGTTTTTTGTGTGATTTTTTTATATTTCCACCAACCACTAGGATTTTATATAGCTACAAACCCTGAAGAAGTCGACAAAGTCGACGAAACGTTGGTGGGAAAATAAAAAAATCACACAAAAAATTGTCTTTAATTCCCAAATTTTTTTGAGATCTAATTGATTTAATATTCTTTTCATTTGATGTCGTATAAATAAATACTTCTCATGAAAGTTGTTCAGGTTTTTTTTGTAGATTATGAATATGTATAGAAATATATAGATTTCTATTTAAAAAACAGAGCTTGACCTTAAAATATCCTTGAAAGTTTGTTCTAGGTAAACAAACAATAGCGTAGTTTAGTTTCACTCTCGATCTAAATAAACTTTTTTTTCATATAATGCACTGATTTTGAGTTATTAGACTGTCTCAAGATAAAAAAAAACTCCCCCGGTATATAATAATAAAAGGTAAAACTTACTTGTAATGAACGATTCGTCCAGTTGAAGAATAAATGATGGAATCTCTCCGATGAAATGTTCAATTTCATCTAAATTTAGGTATTTTATATATCAGAAGATTACATTCAAATTTTATGTAAAATTTAATCAATTATTTTTATTTATAATTGTTCGGTCAAAATTCTTATTACTTTAATATTCATATTTTCGAGATTTAAAAATATGATAAAAAGTTATAATAAACGTGTCATTGTAAATCATTCAATTGAGAATTTATACATGAGTGTGGAAGGTTGAATTGAATGTTATAGAGGCGAGGTTTTTTAGCAAATAAATAAATATTTATAGTGAACAGCCGCCGTCGCCGCCGCACACAAGGTGAAACTGAATCACTCTCAGGATGATGATTACCGATGCAGGAAATTCAATGATTCACTCTTCTTCCTCTTCATATACACCTTTTTTCATTTTCAACAAAAAAAAATTCTACTAGCTATATATAACGGGTGAGTTTTTTTATCTAGAGACAGTCTTATAATTCAAAAACAGTGCATTATATGGAAAAAAGTTTCAAATAAAAGTTTGTTTATATCGATGGGGAAACTAAACTACGCTATTGTTTGTCGACCTAGAACAACCTTTCAAGGGTATTTCAAGGTCAACTTCTGTTTTTTAAATAGAAACTTATATTTTTTTTTAAGTCATCTTATTCTACAAAAAAAACTGAACAACTTTCATAAGAACTATTTTTTTATACGACATCAAATAAACAAAATACATGAATCAATTAGATCTCAAAAAAAATCTTAATAATTATTCTTAACAATTATTCAACTCAATTATCAAATAATAATGATTAAATAAATAATTATTAAATTTAAAAGTCACAACAATGAAAATAAGGGTTTATAATAAAATTAAAACTTCGTTATACACATATTTTAGAGGTTATTTTCTACTTAATAGAACTAGTTGAAATTCTTGAGTTTAAAAAAGTTTATTTCTCGTGTCAATCCAGTAGATAGCTAGTTATGTTGTATTTCATATTTTTTTTTTTTTTTTAATGATATTAATGTGAGAAGGAGATACACCAGAAGGTGCATCCCCTAAAGTCATGTATGGGACGGCCCCTCCATCGTGAAAAGAGCAGAGTAGAAGGAAAGAAGCCGGGATCACAAGACAAATCTCAGAAAGTTAGATACAATCCAATATCCAATTTATTAAGTTTTCGAGCAGTGGTAAATTCTCCGTTCGATAAATTAGCTTAAGTTTATCTCCCACTTAATTTTTTTTTAGACCCTATACTTACAGAAAAGATGTCAGGATGATTACCGATGCAGGAAATTCAATGATTCACTCTTCCTCTTCATATACACCTTTTTTCATTTTCAACAAAAAAAAATTCTACTAGCTATATATACCGGGTGAGTTTTTTTATCTAGAGACAGTCTTATAATTCAAAAACAGTGCATTATATGGAAAAAAGTTTCAAATAAAAGTTTGTTTATATCGAGGGGGAAACTAAACTACGCTATTGTTTGTCGACCTAGAACAAGCTTTCAAGGGTATTTCAAGGTCAACTTCTGTTTTTTAAATAGAAACCTATATTTTTCTTTAAGTCATCTTATTCTACAAAAAAAACTGAACAACTTTCATAAGAACTATTTTTTTATACGACATCAAATAAACAAAATACATGAATCAATTAGATCTCAAAAAAATCTTAATAATTATTTTTAACAATTATTCAACTTAATTATCAAATAATAATGATTAAATAATTAATTATTAAATTTAAAAGTCACAACAATTAAAATAAGTGTTTATAATAAAATTAAAACTTCGTTATACACATATTTTAGAGGTTATTTTCTACTTAATAGAACTAGTTGAAATTCTTGAGTTTAAAAAAGTTTATTTCTCGTGTCAATCCAGTAGATAGTTAGTTATATTGTATTTCATATTTTTTTTTTTTTTTTTAATGATATTAATGTGAGAAGGAGATACACCAGAAGGTGCATCCCCTAAAGTCATGTATGGGACGGCCCCTCCATCGTGAAAAGAACAGAGTAGAAGGAAAGAAGCCGGGATCACAATCCAAATCTCAGAAAGTTAGATACAATCCAATATCCAATTTATTAAGTCTTCGAGCAGTGGTAAATTCTCCGTTCGATAAATTAGGTTAAGTTTATCTCCCACTTAATTTTTTTTTTAGACCCTATACTTACAGAAAAAATGTCAGGATGATTACCGATGCAGGAAATTCAATGATTCACTCTTCTTCCTCTTCATATACACCTTTTTTCATTTTCAACAAAAAAAATTCTACTAGCTATATATACCGGGTGAGTTTTTTTATCTAGAGACAGTCTTATAATTCAAAAACAGTGCATTATATGGAAAAAAGTTTCAAATAAAAGTTTGTTTATATCGAGGGGGAAACTAAACTACGCTATTGTTTGTCGACCTAGAACAACCTTTCAAGGGTATTTCAAGGTCAACTTCTGTTTTTTAAATAGAAACTTATATTTTTTTTTTAAGTCATCTTATTCTACAAAAAAAACTGAACAACTTTCATAAGAACTATTTTTTTATACGACATCAAATAAACAAAATACATGAATCAATTAGATCTCAAAAAAATCTTAATAATTATTTTTAACAATTATTCAAATTAATTATCAAATAATAATGATTACATAATTAATTATTAAATTTAAAAGTCACAACAATTAAAATAAGTTGATACTATTTTGATGGCTGTATATGTATATAATAAAGTAATGGAGAGGATTCAGCCAATGGGTAGCCTCTGCTGAATAAAAAACTCCCAATTATAGAAAACGTTTCGGCTTTAATTAAATAATGCCATCATCAGTTCCTAAGAGCTGAAAAAAGCGATAGAGCACACATGTAAAATTACAATAAAAATTTTTACAAAAAATCCAAACTTGTTAATTACAAAAATTATATCTTACAGTATTAGCGATGACACAATTAATTTTATAAATAAATTGTCCGCAGGCAGAGTTGTTGTGGATTTTATCATAATATACAAAATTATATGAATTACAAAATGGTACATAAATCTTGGTGTGCTCTCACTTGATATGAACAACTGGTAATATGTCCTTTTTATTTAATAAGAAGGATGTAGTTCCACCCCACGAACAACATAATGTGATTTACTTAATTAAGTGCCGCGATTGCCCGAAACCTACAAGTGTTTATGTGGGTCAAACATCTCGCATTTTTTCTTTGCGGAAAAGAGAGCATGAATTAAGTGTAATAAATAAAAAAGCTTCGACAGCCCTGAGCACACACCATATCGACACCTCCCATGGATTTGAGTTTGATGATGCTGTCATCTTGATGAGATTGGGGAACAATTATATAAGCGTCTGCTAGCCGAAAAATGCTTTATTAAGACATATGGGCGAAGGGCTCTTAATTTTCAAACTGATTGCATTGGGCTTAGCAATGCTTACTTGTCAATATTGACAAATACTGATGCCCAGGTATAATAAACATTGAGAAAGGGGCGAAAGAATTGTAAAAAGGTAGAGAAGGAAAAAATTTATTTTTTATTTTTATATATTGTCATTTTGAATTCGAATTTTTGTTATTCTTAATGTTTGTTAATTATTTTGAGAAATCTTTTAATTGAGAGATGTTTGTGAGGGGTCAGTGATCCTAATTAGATCAATGTCCTCATAATTATTATTATTATTAATTGAATGAAATTGAAATTTGCTATATTTGTACTTGAGACGTTGCGCATATCAAGTGAGAGCACACCAAGATTTATGTACCATTTTGTAATTCATATAATTTTGTATATATTATGATAAAATCCACAACAACTCTGCCTGCGGACAATTTATTTATAAAATTAATTGTGTCGCTAATACTGTAAGATATAATTTTGTAATTAACAAGTTTGGATTTTTTGTAAAAAATTTTATTGTAATTTTACATGTGTGCTCTATCGCTTTTTTCAGCTCTTAGGAACTGATGATGGCATTATTTAATTAAAGCCGAAACGTTTTCTATAATTGGGAGTTTTTATTCAGCAGAGGCTACCCATTGGCTGAATCCCTCTCCATTACTTAATTAAATTAAAATAAGTGTTTATAATGAAATTAAAACTTCGTTATACACATATTTTAGAGGTTATTATCTACTTAATAGAACTAGTTGAAATTCTTGAGTTTAAAAAAGTTTATTTCTCATGTCAATCCAGTAGATAGTTATAGTTATACCTATTGTATTTCATATTTTTTTTTTTTAGTGATATTAATGTGAGAAGGAGATACACCAGAAGGAGCATCCCCTAAAGTCCTGTATGGGACGGCCCCTCCATCGTGAAAAGAACAGAGTAGAAGGAAAGAAGCCGGGATCACAAGCCAAATCTCAGAAAGTTAGATACAATCCAATATCCAATTTATTAAGTCTTCGAGCAGTGGTAAATTCTCCGTTCGATAAATTAGGTTAAATTTATCTCCCACATTATTTATTTTCCAGACCCTATACTTACAGAAAAAATGTCAGGATGATTACCGTATGCAGGAAATTCAATGATTCACTCTTCTTCCTCTTCATATACACCTTTTTTTCATTTTCAACAAAAAAAAATTCTACTAGTTATACCTATATACCGGGTGAGTTTTTTTATCTTGAGACAGTCTTATAATTCAAAAACAGTGCATTATATGGAAAAAAGTTTCAAATAAAAATTTGTTTATATCGAGGCTATTGTTTGTCGACCAAGAATAAGCTTTCAAGGGTATTTCAATGTCAAGTTCTGTTTTTTTTTTTTAATGAAATCCTATATTTTTCTATTACGTCTACTTAATCTACAAAAAAAACTGAACAACATTTATTAGAACTATTTTTTTATACTGACATCAAATAAACAAAATACATGAATCAATTAGATCTCAAAAAAATCTTAATAATTATTTTTAACAATTATTTAACTTAATTATCAAATAATAATGATTAAATAAATAATTATTAAATTGAAAAGTCACAACAATGAAAATAAGGGTTTATAATGATATTAAAACTTCATTATACACAGATTTAAGAGATTATTTTCTACTTAATAGAACTACTTAAAATTCTTGAGTTTAAAAAAGTTCATTTCTCGTGTCAATCCAGTAGATAGTTATATTGTATTACTATAATAAAAATGTAGTATTTTTTTAAGACAGAATTGAAATTGTCTTAATTTATTTTGAACGTGGAAGAAGTGTTATAGGGTTTCCATTGAAATGGATGCCAAGCGTTTTCCTGACAGGGATACTCCTTTACAAGCTTCATTTTATCGTGTTGTCAAATTTGTTAAAAAAAAGAAGAAGAAATTGGAATTGGAATTCATCCAGAAGACTTGCGATACACTCTGGAATGTCACAGAACATAGTCGGAAAATTATTAATTATTATTAAATTATTTATTTAATAATTAAATATTTAATCATTATTATTTGATAATTAAGTTGAATAATTGTTAAGAATAATTATTATTTGGATTTTTTTGAGATCTAATTGATTTAGTATTTTGTTTATTTGATGTCGTATAAAAAATAGTTCTTATGAAAGTTGTTCAGTTTTTTTTGTAAATTTAGGCAATGTAAAGAAAAATATAGGTTTCTATTTAAAAAACAGAAGTTGACCTTGAAATACCCTTGAAAGCTTGTTCTAGGTCGACAAACAATAGCGTAGTTTAGTTTCCCCCTTGATATAAATAAACTTTTATTTGAAACTTTTTTCCATATAATGCACTGTTTTTGAGTTATAACACTGTCTCAAGATAAAAAAAAACTCACCCGGTATATTAGTCCAGGAAAATTACGTGAAAAATGGCATAAACAGGAAATAATTCCCGGTAAAGATTTTATTGCTGGAATACCTTTATTGGTACTCCAATATTACTACCCCTAAGTTTCCTCCCCAAATCTGTGTTGTGGAAATTTTTCTACGCGCCTCAAAATGAGAAAATTTCGGAGTTTTTTCAATTTTTCTTGAATAACTCTAAAATGGCTTATCAAATCAAAAAGATATCTATTAGATAAATTAAAGCTTTTTAAATTACGCGTAAAATGATAACAATTTTATCTCTTTAGGTTTAGGAGAACCGGTACTAGCGCCTGACAAAAAACAGACCCCCTCGGGATCACATTTGAATATCCCTAAAACTCGTACTTTTTTCGATTTTTCCCCATTTTGACCATGAAGAAGCACGTTTTCGACAAAGACGAATCTATACATTTTTAAACTAGATTAAATTTGCTACAATGTAAACAAAGTTTCATTTTCAATTTTAAAATTTAATGTTATAAAAAAAAAAAAAAATTAAATAAACATATAAAAAATGTTGATCTCCAATGCTTTGGGGGGGGGGTCGCCTCATCGTTCTCATCGCCCCCCCCTGGATCCGCGCATGTTCTGATGTGGCCATCCACTTGACTTTACCATACAACCTGGCCCCTAAAATTATTTATAATCATCTAGGGGGATTAGTTTTTGCATTTTTATACTTCTGGTGTCCCACTGATTATGAAAACAAAATTTGGTTGAGTTTGGTACAAGGGCCTAGATTTTTCATTTTTAACCCCCCCCCCCCCCCATCCCCTTTAATTTAGGGTCGATATCTTCCAAAATCTAATCAGTTCTTAATCTCAATGGACCAAAACTACGTGTGAAATTTGGTTTCGATATTCACACTAGTTTTTGAGCTAGCTCGTCCACAAAAATTTGGTATCGCACAGACTAACTAACTAACATACATTTTGACAAAACATTTATTATCTCGAAAAATATAATTTTTTCGATGTTCACTTATTGAAGCTTTTTTGTAGAGCGAAATACCATGGTTTCGCTCAATTTTTTTAATCAAAATAGTTTCAGCCGTTTTTTGAGATATTTCGAAAAAAGAAGGAAAAAAAAACACTTTTTTCATGCACGATTACAATATTAGACCAAGTAAAAATAATCTTTAAACAATTTGGTGTCTGTTCTAGGTGAAACATTTCAATAGATAATAAGTAAAAATATATTTTTCTAAGGTGGGTGTAGCGGCCCGCTCTCGCTCATGGCGACGAGCCTTAAGTATTGTTAGGGCGCTCGTGAGGTGAGTGCTGTGTGGCGCTATGTGCCGCGTCCCCCATCAAGTCGATGGGGTCCTAACAATCTTGCGTGTGCAGAGTTGTAGGTTGCGTGTTCATATAGGGTGTGTGCAGGGAGGGGCTGCTGGATGGCGGTGGCCCCTCCAGATCCGAATCCATTCGAATCCGATTCGCTTCTCTAGTCGGAATCGAGTCGCTTTAATTATAGCACGGGTGATAATATTTCACTCATGCAAAAACGACGCAACGATCCGACTGAGTCATCTAGCGGCCGTGGCTCAAGGCTCGTCGCCAAGAGCGAGAGCGGGCCGCTACAGTGGGTTTCACAAATAAAACAAATATATGTTTTGAGTTTTTATCTCGATATATATTTCGGTTTATGAGCCCATCATCAGGAGTTACAAAAGAAAACAGTTTTCTTTGTGCTCATAACCCGAAATATATATCGAGATAAAATCTCAAAACATATATATATATACAGGGTGGTCCCGAATTTATGGTACAAACGTTAATGGTAGGTACAGGACATTGTAACAATGAGTTATTGTATAGGAATGTATAGTCGCAAGTGACGCGGTGAGGCGTAAACAGGGGAAATAACGGCTATACATTATACACTATATTACTATTACACTATACATACATATACATATTACATATACTTATTACACTATACCATAGGTGGGGAACCTGCGGCCTCGAGGCCGCATGCGGCCTCCGCGAGGTTCTTATGCGGCCCTTTGCCACCTAGTACAAAATGGTATAGTTCGTTTCAAACAACTATTGTACATCAATGCCATGACAGTTACGCGAAAAATCCCGCCAAAGACAGTCATATTGTAACATGACGTCATAATACTAGTGTGGGATCCAGCCAAGCCAACTTGCCCTGGTCCTACATACCATGACACCGCCCTGATTCCAGCCACCTCTCGTCTCCGTCAATCTGAGCAGCAGCCTGGCAGATTTTACCAGGCAACGCACTGCCAAGTTTCAGTAAGATTTCCACGCAACCCCCCAAGTAACCAAGCGATCCCCCAGTGGCTCCACCACCCCAATCTGCACCCATTCAACCCCTCCAGCGAAGACCTAGCTTTCCCCTCGAGTTGCGCACGCACGCCCCCTCACGCTACAAGTCAAAATCATCGCCGCACGATCAGCTAGTCCCGGATTGGCCATAATAACAAATGCGCTGATTGGCCGAAATAAGGACCTCATCATCAGGAGCCCCAGATATCAACGCGGCCTCTATAAAGATCGTCTTCCAAGTTGAAGACAGGCAGTTACGATTTCCCCTCCGACACTGAACAGTTCATCCATCAGTTCAGTTCAGTTTAGTTCAGTTCATCAAGTATATGTTTACCGAAGATTTAACCAGCAAGTTTCAAGAAGTATTTTTCTACTCAAGTTACACGAACATCTCCAGTTTTATTTCTACATTTATAAAGCATTTTGTTATATTATTATTATTGAAAAGCATTGAATAAACCATTATTATTGAAAATACTTGTGTCTTTCTTCACCTGGTTTAAGCCACCTAGAATAATCCCTACACTAGTCTGAAAAAGAACTACTTGCGTTGGGTACACTAACTGGAAGAACTCGCGGAGCCGATATTTTCTAAAACTTCAAAGAAGTATGTAATAAATTACAACTGAATGTCAGTAATTTAGTAAGTGTCTGCACCGATGGCGCACTTTCCATGAGAGGCAAAAAAGAAGGATTCGTTGCTTTGTTAAAAAAGGAAAACTTAAACTTGAAAAAATTGATATCATTTCACTGCATTTTGCATCAGCAAAATCTACCATTTTGCAAGACACTCTGGATAGAACCATTGCCATTGTCAACTATATTCGCGTAAATGCAATGCGTCATCGTGAATTTCGGCAGATGCTCTCTTTAGATGAGGAAACGTATAGTGTTGACCTACCATACTACTGCAAGGTTCGCTGGCTATCAACAGGTCAGGTTTTGATAAAAGTTTTGTCTTTACGACGACAAATTTTAAACTTTTATCAAGAACAAGGAAAACAATGTGATCTATCAGATGAAGTATTTCTCAGAAACCTTGCATTTTTGTCTGATATGTTGACAAAACAAAACAATTTAATGCAAGGTGAAACGAGGTATATTTATGAAATTTGGCAAAAGATCCAAGCGTTTAGAAAAAAATTATCATTTTTCAAAACATTGCTTTGTCGATCGAAATATCTGCACAACACTTCCCGGAGCTAGCTAAAATGTTAAATGAGCAGAACTGTGAAAATAAAATATTCGATGAATATGTAGGTGTCTTGGATTGTGTAATAGAAGAGTATACTGGCATCTTATTCAGGTCCAAGCGATTTTACAAACCCCCACAACTTCTCACCATCTACAAGGCCCAAATCCGCCCCTGTCTCGAATACGGCTCTCATCTGTGGAGAGGAGCCTCAAAATATTCTCTTGCTACCCTTGATGCAATTCAGAAACGAGCCGTCAGGCTAATTGACGATTCTACCCTCACCGACTCCCTCGACTCGCTGGCTCATCGAAGAGATGTCTCTGCCCTTTCCCTTTTCTATAGATACTATCACGGCAGGTGCTCTGATGAGATAAAATCAATAATTCCCCCCAAAGCATGCTTTGCACGCAGCACACGTTTTGCCGACTCCCAACACTCTTTCGCGGTCAAATTGGAAAAGTGCCGGACCACTTCATTCGCGAATACATATAACCCCATGACTTCAAGGAACTGGAACTCTCTTCCAGCCTCTATCTTTCCCAGCACCTATGATCTTCAAACCTTCAAAACCCGGGTGCATAGACACCTACGTCTACACCCTCTCACTTAATCAACTTTCCCTTCTCTTCGGTAATGCAAGGGTCTTTCGAGATCCATAGGGGCTACATCTTTACTGGTGCACCCCTTCTTGCATTCGATTGCATTAAAAAAAAAAAAAAAAAAAATACTAATAGATTTTCTGATTTTGACGAGCACACTCCTGCTATGAAACTGGCATTTGAACCACATTTAATAGATATATCCGAGGCTCCTGCAGAACTACAAATGGAGTTAATTGATTTAGGGGAAGATAGTATCATCAAATCCCTTTTAACACTAAAAAGGATCCCATAGAAATCTGGAAAAATGCTGTTGAATATCCATGCCTTCGAGAACATGCTCGCCGTTTACTTTCCTGCTTCTGAAGTACCTACTGTTGCGAAACAACATTTTCTCTCATGTCAAAAATAAAAACAAATTTAAGAACGCAAATTACAGATGCACATTTAGAGGATCAATTAAAGCTGTGTGTTACAAAGCTTGATCCAAATATACAATTACTGTCAAACAAAAAACAAAGCCAAATAAGTCACTAACTTAGTGAATAAAAAAATATTTTTTTATTGTATTTTTTTATAATATTTTTATATTATTTTATATGTATATTATATTTAAAATTTTGTAGTATTATATTTTATTTTTTCTATATAATGTAATAAATTGTTAAATCTATAGAAAAACTATAATAATTTCACAAAAGTCACTTTCTTAGGTCAATCAGCTTATGCGGCCTCTCTTATTGCTGCCTAATTTAAATGTGGCCTCTAATGGTAAAAAGGTTCCCCACCTCTGCACTATACATTCCTATACAATAACTCATTGTTACAATGTCCTGTACCTACCATTAAAGTTTGTACCATGAATTCAGGACCACCCTGTATATTTGTTTTATTTGTGAAACCCACCTTAGAAAAATATATTTTTACTTATTATCAAGTAAAAATAAATAACGTTTCGTTCACTATTTTTAAAGCACTTTTTGAGTGTTGATACATATCAACAAGTCTGAATCAAGCCAGAAAGAGCATTTCTATATTGAAACGGATGCAAAATAAATGTCTAAAAGGGATGCAAGTCTAGTTGCAAGTTGCGCGCTTGTTTAAAAAGTCCGCCTTTCAATCTGACACATACTCCTCGAACTCGACACTCAGCAATTTTCCCTTCAACCTTCAACAAAACTCTCCTCTCTTTTGACATTTCAATTTCATTCAGAAATTATAATTTCTTATTTTAAAATAATGTTTATAAAGAATTAAGTGAACAATTATCTGAGATTCTAATTTGTTTATTCTACAAATATAAATAAATAAAAACGAATTGATAAAAAAATGCCTCTATATGAGACATTAGGATTAATTACTGAAAAGCCTGCAGTGATCATCGATTTAGGAAAGGCCTATACCAAGTAAATCTACTCTTATTAAACGAGCAAAAATTGTATATATATTTATATATTTGTATCTTGGTTCTATTTTGAAAACGGCTCTACCGATTTTGATGAAACAAATTTTATTAACAAGTTTTGAGGATGAGAAAACGATCTGGCCAGGTCTGGACCTCATCTAAATTCATCTTAATTGGTCTTTTCTTAATTAAAGTAATTATTGATAGATGAAAATCTCAATAAAAAAGTTTGTTTACATTTTTTTCAATTATGTTTTATTTTTAATTGGTTTTTTAATTTTAAAACCCACTAATAGGTTATAGCAAATATTAATATGTATATATTAAAATTAGGAATTTTTTAAATTGAGGACTTGATTGGGGAATAATGGAATTGAAATAATTATCGGAAAAGAGGTTTTTTTATCTAATTAGATTTTTCCTCTTATTAAAAACAAGGACTAAAGATGAATAAGGACACTCGATGGTGGAGAAGTAATCTCCGGAATCGAAGCAAAAAATACAATGTATACATTAATTAATGTAAAATAATTGGTTTAATAAAATTTATAAAAAAAAAAAAAAATTTTTAATTGAAAGTTTTTGCCGAGAGTAGCAGAATTTTTATATATTGAAGGAGACAATAAAAGAGTGTGTCTTCTGCTGGAATTATAAATTTTATTTATTTATAACGAGACTATAGTTTCGAGGACTTTGCCCTCTTCATCAGTCTATGAATAGGGCAAAGCCCTCGAAACTATAGTCTCGTTATAAATAAATAAAATTTATAATTCCAGCAGAAGATACACTCTTTATTGTCTCATTCAATAGGAATTTTTTGTTTGTTTTATATTAACAGGTGTATAAGTTATATAAAAAAAAGCCACTTCAACCACTTTATTTGTAAACACACCTGTTTTGTTATGATTTAGACACCTGTTAATTAAAAACAAACAAAAATTCCTAATTTTAATATATATAGTATATATTAATATTTGCTATTAATTATATTTGCTATAACCTATTAGTGGGTTTTAAAATTAAAAAACCAATTAATAAATAAAAGATAATTGAAAAAAATGTAAACAAACTTTTTTATTGAGATTTTCATCTATCAATAATTACTTTAATTAAGAAAAGATCAATTAAGATGAAATTTGTCGAGGTCCAGACCTAGCCAGATCGTTTTCTCATCTTCAAAACTTGTTAATAGAATTTGTTTCATCAAAATCGGCAGAGCCGTTTTTAAAATAGAACTAAGATACAAATATATATATTATAATATATATTAATAAATTATATTAAAATTAGGAATTTTTTGTTTATTTTTAAATTAACAGGTGTCTAAATCATAACATTACAGGTGTGTTTACAAATAAAGTGGTTGAATAGGCTTTTTTTATGTAACTTGGAAACAAATCTTATTTAATTTTATATTTTTATTTCAGATCCTATACGATTATTATTTTTTATTATTATTTTCCTATTTATTTTTTTATAATGTTTATTAAAATGAACGAATGTGGGCAAATTGATTGGTGTACGAGTAAACAAATATACACATAATATATATGTGGACCATTAGAAAGCTAGAAATGCAAAAACTGGGTGCGGGGTGGGGTGGATGTGGGAGGTGCAGGAGGTGGGGTGCAATTGTGGGGGATCCGGGGGTGGGAGGCGCGGTTTGGGTGGGGTGGGGCGGAGTAGGGTTGCAGTGGTGGGGGCGAGGTGTGTGGTTTCGGGAGGGGGGGGGGGGTCAGGGGTTACCGTGCATCGCTCGGTGGCTCCAGGTACTAGAAAAGAATTGGGAAGTTAAAAAAAAAAAACAATTGAAATGTTAATTTTTTGTATTTTTGTTTGTTTTTAGATTTGGATTCGCTGGCGAATATGAACCCCGAGCGATAATTCGAAGTGAAGTGAATTATGCAGAAAATAAAATAATTCAGAATATTTTTAATTATTCAACATCTAAGGAATATTATGACCTATTAGTTGACTTTATTCATAACATATATTTTAGGTAAAAGGTTCACTTTCATCTAGATACTTGTATTTATTAATGATTAATACATTCTTTTTTCTCTCCAGACATTTGCTTGTCAGTCCCAAAGATAGACGAGTTGTCATTGTGGAATCCTTATTATGTCCAACGGAAATTCGAGAAACATTGGCAAAGGTTTTCTTTAGGCATTTCGAGGTAGGTTGGTTTTAACAAATGATTCAAGTATTGCAAGAATATTCCGTTCCTTAAATTTTAGTTTAATTTCTAGAATGGTTTATGAAAAATTATTACATTTTCCAAAATACTAGAGATATCAAATTCGTTCTTATTTCTCGTTCATAAGTAGAGAATGAAATAATTTTAAGAATTTTGTCAGAATTTAAATTTAAGTAAGGGAAACCGGGGCTGGTTGTCACAAGTGTCAGGCTATTGCTGCTGATTTTTATTTATTTATTTAAAACAATGCTCTGAGGTGGCTACCTCGTAGAGCAGAAACAGAAAGAATATATATACAAATAGTAACATTTAAGTAAGCAAACATAACATATATAACATTTAAATGAGCAAACAGAAAGAATACAGGTATATAGCAAGATTTAAATGATAAACAGAAAGAATATAGGTATATAGTAATAAAATTTAGGGAACGCGGTGTTGGTTTATAGTGAAACATTGTTAAAATTAAATTAGTTTGGAGTTGGTGGTGTTTCACAAGGAGAAAAATTAAAATACAAAGATTTTTTTAGTTTACTCTATATATTTCGAGCTCTTAACTCATCGTCAGGAGAACATTCAAGTCAATGTTCTCCTGACGATGAGTTAAGAGCTCGAAATATATAGAGTAAACTAAAGAAATCTTTGTATTTTAATTTTTCTCCTTGTGAAACACCACCAACTCCAACCTAATTTAATTAGGTATATAGTAAGATATAAATGAGCAAAACTCTCCCAGCCCAGTGAGCAACCCAGAGTCAGCACAAGCAGGCGAATAGACCAGTGACACATTACTCCAACCCAGCTCCCCCGAGAAGATGCACCCTGAGGGACCGATGAAAAGATGATGTTGAAAGCGATGTTCGGATATTTAATGGCAATGTATTCCACAGCCGAGCTGACGACAAAGGATCTAGTGGCGATCTCAGTACGATGATTTGGAATATGAATTAGTCTGCCGTCAGCTCTTAATACCCGATTTTAGTGGTCTAAACTCAAACCACAGTACGATCACAATATTCTGAGTATGGTGAATAGGCACTTTCTAGTTCTGGATTACACAGAGTGTCTCAAAAAAATGTACTAACACTTCGAATGACGAGAAAAACATGATTTATGAACAGAGAGAAGTTGAAAGCCTTCAGGTACAGAAGACAAATGTAATTGAAGAATCATGTTCGCAAATGTTCAAATTGATGACCATCATGTCCAGACAACGCTGATAACGCGAACCAAGGGATTCGCAAACGTCGTGCTCCATCTTTCTGAAAATAAATCTCGTCTTCATCTCTGCAATGTGTGGACCGACAAACTCCTGCGGCAAGGTGAGCTAACTCTCACCAGAGAGAGTTCTCTTTAAAAAAAATGGTCCTATGATGCCCAATGCGGTTATCCCACACCACACTGTTACCCCTGGTAAGTTTAAATGCTGTTCAACTGTTACATGAGCATAAGGCAGGACTCCAGTACGTGCTTAATGGAGCCATTTAATTTAAAGGACAATGTCGCGATATTCCAAATGATCTGTTTCGGTTATTTTTTTTTTTTAATGCAATCGAATGCAAGAATGGGTGCACCAGTAAAGATGCAGCCCCTATGGATCTCGAAAGACCCTTGCATTACCGAAGAGAAGGGAAAGTTGATTAAGTGAGAGGGTGTAGACGTAGGTGTTTATGCACTCGGGTTTTGAAGGTTTGAAGATTATAAGTGCTGGGAAAGATGGAGGCTGGGAGAGAGTTCCAGTTCCTTGAAGTCATGGGGATATCCGTATTGGCGAATGAAGTGGTCCGGCACTTTTCTAATTTGACCGCGAAAGAGTGTTGGGAGTCGGCGAAACCCGTGCTACGCACAAAGCATGCTTTGCGGGGGATTATTGATTTTATCTCATCAGAACATAGAAATAGAAGGGAAAGGGCAGAGATTGCGAATCCCTTGGTTCGCGTTATCAGCGTTTTCTTGGCAATGATACTCATCAATATGAACATTTGCGAACATGATTATTCAATTACACTTGTCTTCTGTACTTGAAGCCTTTCAACTTCTCTCTATGTTCATAAATCATGTTTTTCTCGTCATTCGAGGTGTTAGTACATTTTTTTGAGACACCCTGTATTGAGTTTTTGTGTTTATGCAGCTGTAATTTTTTTTATTGATATAATTAACTCTCATTATTCACACTGTATTCAATGAAGTCTATATTTCAACTATTTTCTAATATTTTATAACAATTGCACACTGTTATTCTGTATCAACATCGAGGCTAGGTTCATTGTCTGTTTTTCCATAACTTTTAAGGAGTTCGGTGTTGGTTCTAGGTGAAACATTTTAATATAATAATAAAACTTGAGTAAGATACGAGGTAGGTTTCACAAAAAAAACCTACCTCGTATCTTACTCAAGTTTTATTATTATATCTGTTTTTCCAGTTCGGTTTTTGTCTGAAATGTCTGTTCGGGGTTCACATGTAAACCTAAGGATAGAAATAATTTTTAAGAAAAAATAAAACCAACTTCAAAAAATTAAATGCAACAAATAAAATACACTAAAAGGTATAAAATAATTATTATCTTATTTAGTTACAACTAAACGACGAAATATTAACATGAAATTACTTTTTGAAGTCGGTGCCAAACATATACACTTTTATGAATCGCACTCGACGGATCTTACTTAGTACGTTTGGCGGGTACGCTCGCTTATAGGTATAGTTTGTTTGGCACCGACTTTAAAAGTAATTTCATGTTAATATTTCGTCGATTAGTTGTAACTAAATAAGATAATAATTATTTTATACCTTTTAGTGTATTTTTATTTGTTGCATTTAATTTTTTGAAGTCGGTTTTATTTTATTTTTAATTATTTTTATTTTTCTCTTTTTAGTGATGTTATTAATAGTGATCCTATCATCAGAACTTGACCAAATTAATATGGCACCATCCCTAAAATACCCCCTTTCCAATAAAAAAAGAATCATCGAAATCGGTTCACAAACAAAGAAGTTAGGCCTGAACAAACCTAACAAAAAAGGTCTAATACCAATGAAAAAAAAATGGGACCAATCGGAAGCTAGACTGGGCCCAATGCAAAAAAAATTTCAAAATCGGTTCACAATTGGCAGAGATATGAGGTAACATAGACACAAAAAAAAAAAAAATTCAGTCGAATAGAGAACCTCCTCCTTTTTTGAAGTCGGTTAAAAATAGATCCAGTGTATAAATTGTAACAAGTGGGCTCATAAATTATGTACCCCTGGACCAAATAACTTTTATACCTGTCAAAATTGTGAGAGTGCGCTCGAAAGTGAATAGGCCAATATGGGACATTTTCTTAAATATTTACTATTTTAGTGTCTAAATTGGTCTTAAATACGTATTAGTACTTTATCAATATCATTGTTTGATTTTTCCATTCTTAATACAAATTTTTTTTAAACATTTTTTTCCCCTATCTAAATAATCCGTGACAAACAACCCGGAGTCGGGGCAGATTGTCACAAAAATTTACTCTGGCAGAACATTTTTTTTTCTGAAAACCCGAATTCTGCTATGGCCTCAAATTTGTAGGGAAAATATAGCCAAGCGAAGGAAACATATTATGAGATACCCTAATGATAGAAAGGAAAACTGTTAACACTGCTTCTTCAAAAATTAAAAACCATAAAATGTGACAACCAGCACCGGTTTCCCCTACTTATTTGAAATTAACCTGGTACAAAAATCATCTAAAAATGGGCCCTTCATTTAATGAGAATTAAATTTAAAAGAAAATATTATAATTCAACTTGTTGAAATTTTTACAATACAATTGTATTCCTTACATACATGATTTAAAAATATATGTAAATATCAGTGACGTGCTGCCCATACCTAAGATTTCAAAACTTTAAGAGTATTTTCATACCATGTTATAAAAAATTCAATGTTCATTTCAAAATTAACGAAAAATTCTGCGTTTTTCAATGAATTTTACAAATATGAGCGAAAAATAAAATAACATTTTAAAAATTGAAGTTTTTTGACAGCATCCTCTGGTTGAATTGTCACCGCCTGCCACAGATATACCGGGTGAGTTTTTTTATCTTGAGACAGTCTTATAATTCAAAAACAGTGCATTATATGAAAAAAGTTTCAAATAAAAGTTTATTTATTTGGAGGGGGAAACTAAACTATGCTATTGTTTGTTTACCAAGAACAAGCTTTCAAGGGTATTTCAAGGTCAAGTTCTGTTTTTTAAATGGAACCCTATATGTTTCTGTGTATATTCTGAATCTACAAAAAAAAACTGAACAACTTTCATTAGAACTATTTTTTTATTCGATATCAAATAAACTAAATATTAAATCAATTAGATCTCAGAAAAAAACCCTAATAATTATGTTTGACAATTATTCAACTTAATTTTTAAATAATAATGATCAAATAATTAATTAGTAAATAAATAATTATTAAATCGAAAAGTCACAACAATCAAAATAAGTCACAAAGAGAAACAAAGAGGTTGTCCTCTGCTTGATGCAAATAAACATACACACATATATATCGAGATGATATATCTGTATATATATTATTTATTTGTTTGAGACTATAGTTTCGAAGATTTGGTCTTCATCATCAGTCTTTCTTCAAGGAGTTCCTAGCCGACCACCAGTGAAGAAGGAACACCAAGTTTTCAATATCGATATGATATTGACTCCATGAAAAACATTTATAATTGAAGAAAGACTGATGATGAAGACCAAGTCTTCGAAACTATAGTCTCAAACAAATAAATAATATATATACAGATATATCATCTCGATATATATATGTGTGTATGTTTATTTGCATCAAGCAGAGGACAACCTCTTTGTTTCTCTTTGTGAATCAACAACTCTGCTACTCTCGGCAAAACAAAAACTTTTCAATTAAATCAAAATAAGTGTTTATAATGATATTAATACTTCGTTATACTCAGATTTAAGAGATCATTTTCTACTTAATAGAACTAGTTAAAATTCTTGAATTAAAAATAGTTTATTTTTTTTGTCAATCCAGTAGGTAGTTATAAAGTATTATCATAATAAAAATGAATCATTTTTTGTTGAAGACAGAATTAAAATGGTCTTAATTTATGGTGAAAGTGGAAGAAGCGTTGTGGGGCTGCAATTGAAATGGATGCCAAGCATTTTCCTCACAGGAATACTCCCCCAAGAGCTTCATTTTATTGTGTTGTAAATCTATTTAAAAAAAATCAGGAATGTAAAAGCGAAAATAACGAAAATGCAACTGAAATTCATCCAGAAGACTTGCGATAACACTCTGGAATATCACAGAACAGTGTCGGAAAATTATTAAATTATTGAGTATTATTAAATTATTTATTTAATAATTAAATATTTGATAATTAAGTTGAATAATTGTTAAAAATAATTATTAGGTTTTTTTTCTGAGATCTAATTGATTTAATATTTTGTTTATTTGATGTCGTATAAATAAATACTTCTTATGATAGTTGTTCAGTTTTTTTGTAGATTCATAATATGTAAACAAATATATAGGTTTCTATTTAAAAAACAGAACTTGACATTGAAATACCCTTGAAAGCTTGTTCTGGGTAAACAAACGATAGCCCTAATAAATAATATTAATAAACCTGCTAACTCACAACAATAGCGTAGTTTAGTTTCCCCCTCCATATAAATAAACTTTTATTTGAAACTTTTTTCATATAATGCACTGTTTTATAGTTATAACACTGTCTCAAGATAAAAAACTCACCCGGTATATATATATATATCGTCGCCTTAGGGCCGGTTGTATGTCGCAAAGCAAATGCTTTTAACCACTAACCAAGGGTAGCTGGTAAATGGAGGGGCTGGGATGGCCAATCAGATGACAGGCACTGAAAGTTCCTGTCATCTGATTGGCCATCCCAGCCCCTCCGTTACCAGCTACCCTTGGTTAGTGGTTAAAAGCATTGCTTGCGACATACTAACCGGTCCTTAGAGAGTAAACCTGCTAACTCACAACAAGGAAATTTTAAAGGGCAGAGAAAAAACAAACAAAATTTGATATTGTTGTTATGGAGAGAAACTATTTTTCACATTTTTTTTTCTCCAACTTAGGATCGTAATTTTAAGTAGCAGTTTTACATGGACGATGCTGCATCTCTTTTTCTTTCGAACGGTATTAAAATGTCATATATGATAAAAAATGTAGTTCACAGGTTTACACTCTAAGCCGACGATATATTGGATTGGCAACTAAGTAATTGCGGATTTTTTTTTTTTTAGAAAATTAAAGACAATTTTTTTATGGAACTAAATAACTTTATTCTGTAATGTATTGCCCATTTTGATCAATGACCTTTTGCCATCTTTCAGGCAGCATCATAATCCCACGTTCATAAAACTTCTGGTTTTTATTAGCAAAAAACTGAATCAGGTACAATTTGACATGATCATCATTATTGAAATTTTTACCATTCAAGGAGTTTTGTAAAGATCAAAACAAAAAGTACTCAGATGGTGCAAGGTATAGTCCTATATGGTGGATGTGGCAAAACATCCCAACCAAGGTCCAATAATTTTTGCCGAATGACCAAAGATGTGTGTGGCCTTGCATTGTCATGATGGAATACAACACCTTTTCGATTTGTCAATTCGGCCCGCTTTTCTTCAACTGCATTGTTTAATTTCGTTAGTTGTTCAATGTAGACAACAGAATTGATCGTTCGGTTGGGTGGTAAGAGTTCAAAGTAGACAATTCCTTTGTAATCCCACCAAACTGATAACAAAACCTTCTTTTGATGAATACCAGCTTTTGATGTTGTTTGAGCTGGTTCACCTGGCCTGCTCCACGATCTTTTCCGCTTGATATTGTTGTAAACAACCCATTTTTCATCGCCAGTTATCAGTCGTTTTAAAAATGGATCATTTTCATTACGTTTCTTTAGCAAATCGCAGCTGTTAATGCGTTGCGTTAAATGCGTTTCTTTCAGTTCGTGAGGAACCCATGTATCGAGTTTTTGAACATAGCCAAGTTGTTTTAAGTGATTTTCAATGCATGTATGTGATACATGAAGCTTCTCTGCAATCTCACGTGTTGTACTGTGACGATCCGAATCGATTATTGCTTTGATTAGGTCGTCATCAACTTCAACTGGACGACCAGAGCGTTTTTCATCTTTGAGTGAAAAATCACCAGAACGAAATTTGGCAAACCAATTTTGACACTGCCGTTCTTTAAAGGCTTCGTCGCCATAAACAGCACATAACTTTTTGTGAGCTTGCGATGCGTTTTTCCCTTTGCGGAAATAAAAAATCAAAATATGACGAAAATGTTCCTTTTGATTTTCCATTTTTCAACGAACGCCAAACGAAAACTACGCAACCGATCAAAAAACTTTTTTACTGATTGACAGCTGAATTGCCAACTATCAAATAACAAAATGTGTTTTACATTTGGACTACGCCAGCAAACCTAAAAATTCAACTGAAGCCATCTATGAGTGAAATCCGCAACTAAGGTTGCCAACCTTATATATATTTCTGACCTCACAAAAAATTCGACTGTCCCCAAAATAATCCTTTTAATTCCTTAATTTTAATAAGATTTTTGATTTCGGAGGAAAATGAATATATACGTATATGTATATAACTTTGAAATTTTAAGTTTCTATCTTAATTAAGCTACTTTGCTCTGACATGCGGACAGACATTGTATTCACATTAATAAGGTCCCGTTTTACTTTTTGAACGGAACCCTAAAAGGCCACTTAATATTGAAAAACAAAATCACATCATTTATATTTTTTTTTCTCAAAGGTGTCCGCTATTCTGTTCGTTCCTTCTCACCTGGTAGTACTCTATACCCTTGGGATCAATACAGGTTTAATTCTCGACTGTGGATATTCCGAATCCACTCTTATACCTGTTTATGAAGGAGTTCCCGTGTTGCATGCTTGGCAAAGTCAACCTCTTGCTGGAGAAGCAATTGAAAGGTACATTAATTAATTTCTAAACTTGAATTAATTTCTCTAACTAGCAACAATTTTATTAATATAAATTTTATTCTCAGTTCTATAAGGAGTATGCTATGTCCAGGAGATGAAATAGAATCGGGTTTGGAATTGAATTTATCCAAATCAACTATTGAAGATATTAAAGGTATTGTGGGAAATTATTTTAATGAATTTTCTTAATTTCTGTTTTATTAAGAGCATATGTTTGCCAAATGTGTGTCTGGGCTTACTACCCTTGTACGCGGGGAGGCTGCTTTCTTTCTTTTTAGCCGGCTATTGTCCCTTTATAGTCAGGCTAAAAGCTTTCTGTCATAAATAACACTATGACAACTTGTTTTGATGGGGTGTTGGCTGACAGTGCATCCCCCCACCACTGATATGCATGTGTGAATGGGAGTTGTTAGTTGGCAGTTGCCAGTTAACAACGAGGGTTGCTGTTCTAAGCTGATGTTTTAAGATGATCTACCCCCAGACGGAAATATGTAAACCCCCCTTTTTTTGTAAATAAATACCTGTGTTATTTGACCCCTAGGAGCCAATTGAATAAAACCCTCCCCTATAGTATACTGTAATCTCAAACCTATTTCATATAAATAAATTATTGAATTGTTTTGAAATAATAAACCATCGTTTGCACTGTTTAATAATATTGTATTGTTGGAGATCGTGGGTGTGTGATGATATACAGTGGATTGAAGGAGTTATATCACCGGGTACAATCCCAGAGTAAAAGATATAGGCCTAAATTTTATTGGACCATTTTCAGAATAATTCCAAATTACTGAAGATGGCCTAATAAAATTTAGGCCCAAACGTTTTACTCTGAGAATAATTCCAAATTACTGAAAATGGCCTAATAAAGGAATTTGGTGTTGGTACTTGGTGAAACATTTTTTAAAATTATTGGATAAAAAATACTTGGTAGGTTTCACATTAAGATATATAAATAAAACGAATTTATTTTTGGAGAGACTTTAATCTCGATATTAGTATATATTTCGGGTGACAAACCCATCTTCAGGAGCAACAGAAAGTTATTATATATATCGAAATTAAAGTCTCTCCAAAAATAAATTCGTTTTATTTTTATATCTTAATGTGAAACCTACCAAGTATTTTTTATCCAATAATTTAAAATATTTCCAATTAAAAAGACTGATGATGAAGGCCAAACCTTCGAAACTCTAGTCTCAAACAAATAAATTATATATATATATATATACATATTTATATTTGTAATTGATATATTATTAGCAAATTAATTGATTCTAATTAGGTTGCCATGGCAACAATAATGTAAATATTATTTAAATAAATAAAGTTACTATAATTGTTTTTATTTTAAATTAATTATCTCAAATGAGGCTTTATTAAAAACACTCGGAAACTGATGATCGTTTCCTTATGATCATTATGAGGAGAAGGTTAATTATTGAACAACTATCTTCTTTTTCATAATTTTTTATTGTTGTTTCAAATGGTAAATATTATTATTGATATAGAAAGATAGGGAAAGAAAAGGGGAAGGGGAAGACCCAGATTAGAATATTTCAACCAAATAATTGGGGATATGGGATGCCAGACATTTAGAGAGGTTAAACAGCTGGCGGAGGACAGAGTCGAGTGGAGACGGATTGTTGCATCAAACCAGTCTTAGGACTGTATACTCAATGATGATGATGATATAGAAAATAAATAACATGTGTTGTTCTTCGTTCTAACTCAATTAAATTAGTTTAATCAAATAATAAAATGAAATTTATTTTCATATATGAATACACTTCTTGTAAATTTAAAATTTAAAATAAATACATTTTGTTAAAAAAAAAATACATTCAAAATTAGACACTTATAATATTTTATTTTTTTCAGTGAGGACATGTTTTGTTACAACAATGGAAAGATCGCAAAAAATCGGAGATAATCAAGAAATAAATTATCCTCCAGATGTTGATTATTATTATTTGGGCACAAAATTACTAAAAATCCGTGGAAAAATTAGGGAAGCGGCATGTGAAGTACTTTTTGAACAAGATAATGATCAACTCTCTGTATCTACAATGATCCTCGACGCTATTGTTAAGGTATTATACTACTAGTTACTTTTATATTATAAATAATAACTATATATAATATGAAGCATAAAAAAACAAAGAGGTTGTCCTCTGCTTGATGCAAATAAACAAATAAACATACACACATATACCGGGTGAGTTTTTTATCTTGAGACAGTCTTATAACTCAAAAACAATGCAATATATGAAAAAAAGTTTCAAATAAAAGTTTATTTATATCGAGGGGGAAACCAATCTACGCTATTGTTTGTCGAACTAGAACAAGCTTTCAAGGGTATTTTGAGGTCAACTTCTGTTTTTTAAATGGAAACCTATATGTTTCTGTACATATTCTAAATCTACAAAAAAAAAACTGAACAACTTTTATTAGAACTATTTTTTTATCCGACATCAAATAATAAAAAATATTAAATCAATTATATCTCAAAAAAAATTTCTAATAATTATTTTTAACAATCATTTAACTTAATTATCACATAATAATGATTAAATAATTTAATAATAATTAATAATCTAATAAATTTTCTACACTGTTCTGTGATATTCCAGAGTGTTATCGCAAGTTTTCTGGATGAATTCCAGTTTCAATTTCGTTATTTTGGCATGTTTCAGTTTCTTCTTTCCCTTTATATTTCCTGATCTTTTTTTTAACAGATTTACAACACGATAAAATGAAGCTCGTGAGGGTGTATTCCTATCAGGAAAACGCTCGGCATCCATTTCAATGGCACTCCCATAACACTTCTTCCACATTCACCGCATAAATTAAGACCATTTCAATTCTGTCTTAAACAAAAAATGATACATTTTTATTATGGTAATACTATATATATTGATCTAGATTAATTTGTAACAACGCTAAGAGAAATTTCTCTAAAAAAATTTCCCTCTTGACTAGAATCGAACCTACGAACTCTTGAACTAAGATCATCTGTTTTAACCACTCGACCAATGTAAGATTATTATTTATACCTACGATGATTTCTGTTACTAAAACTATAAATTTTTGATTTAGACTTTGTGTCGAGATAATATTGTATTCATTTGAACTCGAATGAAAATGAAAAAACACCAATTGATTTTAAATTAAAAAACATTGAATATGGCAAATTTGAAATATTATTGTCAGTTCGGATTTTAAACTGACAGCCCAATTGATTTTTCATTAACCAGGCAAATTTGAAATATAATTTTAATTTGCACTCGAATTTTGAAATGAAAGACTCTAAAAGACTTTAAATTAAGAAACATTAAATATATCGATAATTATTCCCCCCCCCCCCCCCGCCCCGCCACTCAAAAATTTAATATTCAATTCGCTTTTCTTTGCGCACAGAAGAAATTATTCACATCTTATTTGATTTATATTTTATATATTATTTGTTTATTTTTTAATAATTTGCACTATTATTTAATTTTTATATTAAATGACACACAAAAAAACCTAAGCAAAAATAAATCAAGTCTTGGCGACTCTGATTTTTACCATCTGGATTTGGGGATCCCTATCATATATTTACTCTATACACGATTTTCTTCATTGATTCTGCTTTGAATATATCATTAATAATCAAGAGTATATAATTAATAATCAAGAGTTATAACTACAGTGCCGTGGTCAAATAATTAATAATCAAGAGTTATAACTACAGTGCCGTGGTCAAATAATTTAATACACCATTATACAAAAGCAAGTACATGGAAATAGATTTATTTAAATAAGTGGGATCGTGTGAGAAGGAGAATTATATTATATCATTTTTTTTTAATTTGGGACGATAATCGATATAAGGCTCCGAATATTTAAAAGAGATCAGGTGTTTTTGTATGACAGGCTGCTCCAGTATTGCCATGAGAAATTCGGGCATGCCTGTGTTGTGATATGCCTGGTCGACATGTTTTGATGGTCAACGCGGAAGCAGTAGGCTTGCGTAATGCTGAATTCGCAGAGCTTGACCTGAATATAAATATATTTAAACCATGAATCTCGGATAATCGAGGTGGTTGACATATCGATCGTAAGGCTGACACTCGCTTTGCCGCCCTCCCATTGTAACTATTCAATAAACTCAATGTTATAATTATATATTACTTCTATTATTTACCCAGTAACCCTTCACTATAAACCAATCCCAAATATATTATAACACCTGTCTTAAGTCGTTCATATCTAGAGCCTCATTTCTGTAGCTGTGTCAGGACGAAAATGAGGCGAAACTTTTAAGAGACGATGTATTTTCGGTAGTTTACGGGTATACATTTGTAATGTGGTTTTTTAAGAGAAATACAATTTTTGGACCGAGACGCTGCCCGCCAGGGCACCAGCCCGGAGGGCCGAGCTTCGAGGGCGTGCCTTCGGCACGCCCTCGAAGCTCGTGCAATATAACTACCTACTGGATTGACACGAGAAATAAACTTTTTTAAGCTAAAGGGTTTGAAATAGTTCTATTAAGTAGAAAATAATCCCTTAAATCTGTGTATAATGAAGTTTTAAGATCATTATAAACACTTATTTTCATTGTTTTTACTTTTCGATTTGATAATTATTTATTTAATAATTAATTATTTAATCATTATTATTTGATAATTAAACTGAATAATTGTTCAAAATAATTATTAGGGTTTTTTTCTGAGATCTAATTGATTTAATATTTTGTTTATTTGATGTCGTATAAATAAATAGTTCTTATGAAAGTTGTTCAGTTTTTTTCGTAGATTCAGAATATGTAAACAAATATATAGGTTTTCATTTAAAAAAACAGAACTTGACCTTGAAATACCCTTAAAAGCTTGTTCTAGGTAAACAAACAATAGCGTAGTTTAATTTCACCCTTGATATAAATAAACTTTTATTTGAAACTTTTTTTTTCATATAATGCACTGTTTTTGAGTCATAAGACTGTCTCAAGATAAAAAACTCGCCCGGTATATGTTTATTTGCATCAAGTAGAAGACAACCTCTTTGTTTATCTTTATGATTCAACAACTCGGCACAACAAAATCTTTTTTCAATATTATAATATGAAACTCTTTACCTTTTTTTAGTGTCCAGTGGATATGAGAAAAACTCTTGCAGAAAATATTGTTCTCGTTGGTGGCACATCAATGATTGCCGGCTTGAAATCAAGATTGTTTTCTGAAATAAAAGCTCTAGCTGAAACTGAAAAATACGCCTCTAAAATGTCAATTAAAGTTTTCAAACTTCATACACCGCCATGCAGAGAAAATTATATGGCTTGGCTAGGGGGTAGGTGGTATTCAATTAATTTATTACAATTTTTGTTAAATTATTTTTTTTTTATTAACAAAATATTTTACAGGGGCAATCATTGGAGCAACAGATTCTGTATTAACCAAATGTATAACAAAAGAAACATATCTGAAAACAAATTCTATTCCAGATTGGTCGAATCTATCTTACAATAAAAATGAAATAACTATTCAAATTTTTTAAAATTGTTCATAATACTTGTATATGATCTTAAATTACTATTCTATGTACATAATATATTAATTAATTAATTTACTAGTGTGTAGTTCAATTTCAAATTACCTAAACCATATAATTTATATAATCTATAAATATTCGTCTTGGACAAAGAGGATGAGATAGAGAGAAAGACAAAAATGCCATCTGGTGATCGTGACCGGGTAATCAAAATTATTCATTCATTTTTTTTTATGGCCAAAGAATGATTTAAGGGGCCGTTCATAAATTACGTCACACTAATTTCAAGATTTTTAGACTCTCCTCCCTCTGAACAAGATTACTCTTCAATTAAATTAGTCTTTATTAGACAGAATTTTACATTAATGATAAAAGATTTATAAACAACAAAACAACAATATAAATAAACAATAGGGACTGTGCGTTAAACATAGAGGCAGCACTAGTGCCGAAGGTAGCGCTCTCTTGTCTTTATTTATTCAAATAATTTGGGAGAATTGGAGCAAATATTGTATTATAGTATATATCAGAGGTGGCCACAACGTGGCTCACGAGCCGCATGCGGCTCTTCAGTCAATCTCGTGCGGCTCTTGAACCCTCTTGAATAATACTGATTTTAATAAGTACATGGGGCATAAAGATTTACCACATTTTGAAGAGGTATAAAAAAAATGAAAAAATTTAATTAGGAAAAAAATGAATATATTTTTGAAAAGAATATAAAATATTTTTTTTTATGTATTTTAAACATTATCAGACAAAGGGGGGAGGGGGGTTCCAAAATGAAAATTCTAGCCCTTTTGACCAAACTCAACCAAATTTTATATACATATTCTGTGGACTCCCAGAAGGCTAGAAATGCAAAAACTTATACCCAAAATAGGGGGGGTCAAAAATGAAAATTCTAGCCCTTTCTACAACCAAATTTTGTATACATATTCTGTGGACCCCCAGAAGGCCAGAAATGCAAATACTAACCACCCAAAACGGGGGGATGGTCAAAATTTAAAATTCTAGCCCTTTCAAAAAAAAAATCAACCAAAATTTTGTATACCCAGAGGGCTAGAAATGCAAAAACTAACCACCCTAAATGGGGGGAGGGTCAAAAATGAAAATTCTAGCTCTTTCGACCAAACTATGTATACAAAATTTGGTTGAGTTTGATCAAAAGAGCTAGAATTTTTTTTACCCCCCCCCCCCCTTTTTTTTTGTCTGATAATGTTAAAAATACATTTAAAAAAATTTCATTTATTTTCTTTTCAAAAATAATTTTTTTTCATTTTTATATCTCTTCAAAATGTGGTAGATCTTTATGCCACACCCTGAGCAAAAATATATGTTAGTTCATTTATATTTTATAAAATAAAAAATGTGTCTTTTTTTTAATAAAACATTAATTAATCTCCAAACAATCTGGCTCTCTTTGAAACAGTTTTATAAATTTGAGGCTCCCAAAGTTAAGGTTAGTGGCCACCCCTGGTATATATCATAGATAAAAGATACATATTGTAACGTGCACGGAGCCTAGGGGTCCGTGAGCTAGTCTCTTTGACTTAGAGACTCTTTGGGCCGCTGTTTATCTATTTTATTTTTACTAAACAAAAAATGTCATATAAACGTTTAATAAATCATCTCAAAAAGCTTACATTTTCGTCGCCAGTTGGCGCTAAAGTCGTGACGCACACCGTATAAGAACAATATTTTAGATTAAACTTTCCTATCTCATTCTCCCCCCCCCCCCCCGGCAGGTGGATTTCGAACTCTGGAGCTGCGGCGAAGATTCGAACTTGATAGATAACTATCTTGTTCGGGATGTGAGTCTTCAGGATATTCAATGGATTCAAAATGGGAATGAGATAGGGATGGTCGGGAATTTTCTAGGTCGTAGGAGTTGATTAGATTCCGGATCTTGAGATAAGGAAAACCGAGTATCTTCTTCACAGTCATTTTCAATTAAATGAGTTTGTAGAGGAGCAAGATGTCTTAGGCTGATTTCACACCGAGGACGTCAACCCAGTCAAGTCTGGGTAGGTTTAGGTACGTTTGGGCAGCGTGAGAAAAATTCTCACTAGTCTAGTAGCGAGTTCTCCCGGGTTAAATTAATATTTAGATAATAATTCTAATCTTGTTCAATTTATTAGACAGAATTCTACAGTAATGATAAAAGATTTATAAACAACAAAACAACAATATAAATAAACAATAAGAACAATATTTTGATTAAACTTTCCTATCTCTGTAACATTTTCATTTCGGGGGACCCTGTATTGTGACGTCACACTATCACTTTTATCTATATATTTAAAATAGAAAAGTATGTATATATGTTTGTATGATCCAAACGTGCTGATTGCCCGGTGCAATGGTAAAGCGTTAACTTATTAGAACGATTTTGATTTGTCAGATAGTGATCGTGCTTAGCCAATGTGTTAAATAAATCTTTTCCTTATTGTTGAATCAATTTTAATACTTACAGTATCATTTTAAATTTCAATTATTAAATTGGTATGAACGAGACGCTCCCCGCCAGGGGCTAGGTGACGCCGGGTCAAAGGCCCGGTCGTCAGCTAGTATATCATAGATAAAAGATACATATTGTAACATGCACGGAGCCTAGGGCTCCGTGAGCTAGTCTCTTTGTCTTAAGCCCGGTTCACACCAGGCGTTTTTCGCTGATGGCAGCCTTGATGGCTTTCCTTGAGGGCTTGGCTGCCGCTAGATGTCGTGATGGATTTTTAGTTGTTGGCTTCCCACCTGCTATTTGCAGTAAGGCTGGATTTATTCTAAAAGCAGGATCAGATGCATGCGCACACAATCGCTCAGCAGTTGTCAAAAAAAAAATGGCTGGCAATAATATAATTGGAGAGGTTATTAATCGTAGACGAACTGCAATTATTGCTTTTTTTATTAATTTGTGAAAAACGGCGAAAACAAAAACGTTTGAACAATCCGCCCAGACTGTGGTGTCGTCCATGGTTATTGCGGCTTCCCGATTGGTTTACCATGCGCATGTCACCCACGTGATAAAATCCTGCTTTCTGATTGGTTCTCTCCCTAATTTTCCAAGCAATCTATCAGGAGAAAATAGAACATGTTCTAATCACAAAATCCAACAAGCTAGCCAGCTTCCCAGCCCTCAGTGACGTCATTTTAAGCCTCTGGATCTAGCCTAGCCAGCCATCTAGATTTCCATCAACAAAAAACGCCTGGTGTGAACCGGGCTTTAGAGATTCTTTGGGCCGCTGTTTATTTATTTTATTTTTACTAAACAAAAAATGTCATATAAACGTTTAATAAATCATCCCAAAAAGCTTACATTTTCTTCGCCAGTTGGCGCTAAAGTCGAGACGCACACCGTATAAGAACAATATTTTAGATTAAAATTTCCTATCTCACCCCCCCCCCCCCTAGGTTTTTAGTTAATAGTCGCTGAGATAGACAGGTGGTTTTCGAACTCTGGAGCTGCGGCGAAAATTCGAATTTGATGGATGATTATCTTGTTCGGGATGTGGGTCTTCAGGATATTCAATGGATTCAAAAGAGGAATGAGATAGGGATGGTCGGGTATTTTCCACGTCATTTAGGAGTAGATTGGATTCCGGATCTTGAGATAAGGAGAACGGAGTATCTTCTTTACAGTCATTTTCAATTAAATGAGTTTGTAGATGAGCAAGGTGTCTATATAGAGACGGTTGTCTCGCGACCATCAGGAAGTCGAACATTAGAGTAATTAGGGTTTGCTTCTAATAAAGTCACTTCGTCAACTAAAGGGCTCATATTTAGAATGCTTATTATTAAATTAAAATTTAGATGATCTAATCTTTTTCAATTTATTAGACAGAATTCTACATTAATGATAAAAGATTTATAAACAACAAAACAACAATATAAATACACAATAAGAACAATATTTTAGATTAAACTTTCCTATCTCAGTCACTCACATTTTCATTTCGGGGGACCCTATATTGTGACGTCACACTATCACTTTTATAACCTATAATTTAATAAGTGTAGAAATTTTTTGTCTTTACCAACATTTTCAGGTTAGAATAATAATAACCTGAAATCTTAAAAAATATATTTGAAAATTTTTTAATTTGACTGTTGTCTGTTGTGACGTTACAATTTTTAAGATCCCCGGGCTCCCCCTGTCACATTTTGTCACAAATTTGATATGCCCCCTTTACTGAGTGACGTAATTTATGGACGGCCCCTAATGTATGTAAATTATATTTGAAATAAATAAGGTTATTGATTATTATCGATCAATTTGTAAATATTTATACTCTATAAATTTTTTCATGCTCACTAGAGGAGCTAAAACTCGCATTCTTTTTTAACTTAGTTTCTTATGGGATATCTTATCCCCTCTATCTCATCCTCTTTGGTTTTGGATTTTTATCAATTCTTTGATATGTTGTGTTTAATGTTTTTTATTAAAATAGTATCACAAATGAAAAAATTCTATTAATCGTATTAATTTCAGTTTATTAATTTACTATATAATACAATCAAATGAATTTTTAAATTTTCTTAAGTAAATAAATATTTTCGCTTGTGGTGTTAAATGGCAACTATTTTTAATTAAATTGTACCGAAGGCACTACGTTGAGACATATATGTGTATTTATATATATATATTCAAAGTTCTAATATTGGAATATCTAATAACCCACTATGTTTATCATAATAAAATATCCTTAAATTAACTATTTACTCAGTTGTTTCATGTCCATTTTTTATTTAAATAAAAAATTAATAGGTTTTTTGGACAATTTTATATTTTATTAACGTATTTTATTAATTTTTGCACAACGTTTCGTCCGTTTCCGGACTTTATCAAGTGCTCAATCAGTTAACACATTAAACGTCTATAAAATAGTGAGACCATCGAGAAAACAATCAGTGTACTATAATATTAGCCAACACATATATTCAACGAGCAATCAATTGAAAACTTAGATCATATGATAAAGTCCGGAAACGGACGAAACGTTGTGCAAAAATTAATAAAATACGTTAATAAAATATAAAATTGTCAAAAAAACCTATTAATTTTTTATTTAACTATTTACAGCAAATAAATTTAAAAATGTTTAATTAATCGCATCTATACTTAAAATTCTTTAATTGAAATCGTAGAGAGTTGGATAAGAATTTAATTATAAACAGCGTTTTATCATGTAATGTGCCAAACGTTTCGTAATTTTATTTTTTACTTCTTCAGTGGCTGAAATAATGAGAACCAAGACAATCAAATCACAACAATACTTTTTACATAGGTTAGGTATTATTAAAAACTAAACTAACCTATGTAAAAAGTATCTAATGAATATTGTTGTGATTTGATTGTCATAGGTTAGATATTATTAAAAACTAAACTAACCTATGTAAAAAGTATCTAATGAATATTGTTGTGATTTGATTGTCATAGGTTAGGTATTATTAAAAACTAAACTAACCTATGTAAAAAGTATCTAATGAATATTATTGTGATTTGATTGTCATAGGTTAGGTATTATTAAAAACTAAACTAACCTATGTAAAAAGTATCTAATGAATATTGTTGTGATTTGATTGTCATAGGTTAGGTATTATTAAAAACTAAACTAACCTATGTAAAAAGTATCTAATGAATATTATTGTGATTTGATTGTCATAGGTTAGGTATTATTAAAAACTAAACTAACCTATGTAAAAAGTATCTAATGAATATTGTTGTGATTTGATTGTCATAGGTTAGGTATTATTAAAAACTAAACTAACCTATGTAAAAAGTATCTAATGAATATTATTGTGATTTGATTGTCATAGGTTAGATATTATTAAAAACTAAACTAACCTATGTAAAAAGTATCTAATGAATATTGTTGTGATTTGATTGTCATAGGTTAGGTATTATTAAAAACTAAACTAACCTATGTAAAAAGTATCTAATGAATATTATTGTGATTTGATTGTCATAGGTTAGGTATTATTAAAAACTAAACTAACCTATGTAAAAAGTATCTAATGAATATTGTTGTGATTTGATTGTCATAGGTTAGATATTATTAAAAACTAAACTAACCTATGTAAAAAGTATCTAATGAATATTGTTGTGATTTGATTGTCATAGGTTAGGTATTATTAAAAACTAAACTAACCTATGTAAAAAGTATCTAATGAATATTATTGTGATTTGATTGTCATAGGTTAGGTATTATTAAAAACTAAACTAACCTATGTAAAAAGTATATAATGATTATTGTTGTGATTTGATTGTCATAGGTTAGGTATTATTAAAAACTAAACTAACCTATGTAAAAAGTATATAATGATTATTGTTGTGATTTGATTGTCATTGTTTTCATTATTTCAGTCACTGAAGAAGTCAAAAATAAAAGGATGAAATGATTGGCACATTAAAGGATTTCCTCTGTAATTTAATTCTTATCCAATTCCTTACGATTTCAATTAAAGAATTAATCAATTTAAAAATATTTAAAGCTTATTAAATATTAAATTTCTTTCTAAATAGAAAGAATCCTAGTTATATATATTATTTATTACTATTATTTTGTTATCATATTTTAATCTTAGTGATAGTTTTATATAATATAGTTAAAATAATACAAATCTTTAAAAAAAAACAATCTTCAAAACTTCGTATTGTTGGGATCTGAATTATTATTATCGTGTGCTGAATTCGAATCTGAGGTTTGCTAACAAAATTCCGTGACGGAACATTGTCAAAAATGCAAAAAAAAAAAAAGGTAAAAAAAATCTCATTTTTTGCTTGTAACTCGAAAAATATCAACTTTTCGTAAATAACCTTCCTATTCAAAATGAAAGTTCATAAAATTTCCTAAAAACTTCATCATTTAGATTTTTTTCTCCGACAACTGTTCGGGCTAAAGCACTATTTGAAAATTGGCGTTTTTTTTTTCTGTTTCCGAAAATCCCAAAAACTCGCCCTTTTTTCGATTTTTTCCCATTTTGACCAAGAAAGAGCACATTTTAGACAAAGACCACTCTATACATTTTTAAACTAGATTAAATTTTCTACAATTCAAACAAAGTTTCGTCTTATTTGGATAATGGTAACCCGTGCCGCAAATAGGTTGAAGTTTTGAAAAACTGCAATTTTATTGGCTTGAAAGTTTATTTGCACCTCTTTTTTGATAAAACTCTTAGATTTATAGATATCTAGCATTTTCCATGACACTTTTAAGGATTCGAATCATATCCTGTCATGGAAAATGCTAGATATCTATAAATCTAAGAGTTTTATCAAAAAAGTAGTGAGTTATATTCTAATCTCCCAAGAAGAAACATGAAGAAAAAGACATTATATATTTTTCAAAATTTTCTATGTATAAATCTTAATTTGTAACTAATTTGAAATATTTGTGATAGACTGATGATGAAGGCAATGCCTTCGAAACTATAGTCTCTAGAAATAATTAAAAATTATTTTATTTAAAAAACAGAAGACTCTCTCATTTTATTTTATTTTTAACCTAAAATAAAAACAATTCTGTTACCATCGACAGTGAAATCTTTTATTCAACTAATAAAAAAAGTAAACGTTCAAATAAATAAAATTTCCTAGAGAATGAGATAAGAATCAATTAGGATGAATGGTTTTCATATTATGAAGGAAAAACGGAGATTTTTTGCAAAAAATTGCACTTTTTCAAAACTTCAACCTCATTGCGGCACGGTTTCAGCACATCCAAAAACATAAAGGGTCGAAGAAATTACAACAACCCTAAAACTTTCCGGGTAAAAACAATTTAACTGGACTATTTGTTTTAATAAAAAAAATTCCCACTAAATATTTTGCTTTGTGGATTGACCCCCCCCCCATGAAAATTTTCTGGCACTGTCCCCAGAGGCTATTAGTACAATAATTTAGTAGTAGTAAGGCCAACATTCTGCGGCCCGCCTGGAGCATCTAGTATTAATAATATAAAGTTAGTGGGTTATTAGATTATTATTATATTAAAACTTTTAATATGCAACTAATAATTTTATTGGGGAAAATAATTACATCATAATTAATATTAATATCTAGGAAAATTAATGGCTGCATAAAGTTTTATTAAAAATATTTTTCTTAATATATAAAAATGGAATAATCTTAATTAAACAATAAAATATATAAATAAACCAATAATATACACTATTGTTGGGAATATAAACATTTATATATATATATGTATACATAGATATATATATTTATAACTTGCTTCTTATTTAAGAAACTATTTTTATAACTGCCGATTTATTTATGAGTTAAAATAATTTAAGTTGTCATTAGAAAGACGTTTAATCACTTAGCATTTTTTATAAACTTGCAGAGTTTCAACAAAACTAAATTCTACGGAATGTATGATCTTAAAAATTATTAATTAAAATGGGGACGGTTTGATTAATTAATAATACTCGTTAAGTGTTCAATTAAATCCAATGGATTTGTCGTTAAAATTTAATGATTTATATATACCTATATTTCATATGAATATACACTTTTGAATATATTAATTTTTTTTTTAATAAATTATCAATAGATAATAAATAGGTCTTTTGACGCTAATAATTCTTTTTTTTTGCATAAAATATATATATATATTTTTTAATAAAAATGTTTTTTTCAGAAAATAGACTCTAAAATTGAATTAATGAATTCAAAATAGAGAATGATTTTTATTAAGAATAAATAATTTTAAAATTGGACGGTTTTTACGGATGGCGGTTATTTTTTAATAATTAATATGTGATGTATGTGTGTGTGTGTGTCTAATAAGAGCATATGTTATATTAAAATGAATGACTATTTAATAATCATTTAAGTAAAAATAGATATGATATTTAGCAATTGCTATGTCGAGAACCTCGCATTAAGGGCACTAGTAAAGCTGGAGCTCCGGCTTGACGCAAGAACGGGTGTTGTAGCAATTCGGCCGCCGTGGCTCGCTGGGCTGGATCACGAACTAACATACGTTCCAGGAAACCTTGTAGCCGAGGAGAAACCTTCAATAATAGTATATCAATTAGTAAAATTAAAAAGAGCGCTAAAATAAACGTGTAGATTTAGGTTTATTTACTTTTTCAACAATACAAATAAATAATCAATAATATATTGTAAACAAAACAAATTAATGAATAAAAAATTAATTAATTAGTAGTTTTTAAGGAATTTGGTGTTAGATATTTATGAATACAAAAAATTACCTTGTGAGTATTTTTAAGTTTTGGAGGTGGCATATCTCGAATACGTCGCATGGCTTGCAGTGGGGGCTCGTTAAAAAAAGGTGGTTCCCCATCCACCATCTCTATTACCATTATTCCTAAAGACCATACATCAACTTCAGGCCCGTAAGGAAGACGAGAAATTACTTCAGGTGACATCCAATAAGGCGTCCCAACAAGGGATTTTCTTTTGGGAAGTTCTTGCGAAACTTGCGCACAAAATCCGAAATCAGATAATTTTACCTATAAATATTAAATGATATCAAAAAAATTAATTATTTTATTAATAGTACCTGGAGCCACAGAGCGATGCTCGGTAACTTTTTGCTTCAATTAAAAGCTATATATTATATTATTTTTAATTTAAAAACCCCGCACCTCGCCCCACCCCTGACCCCCGCCTCCTGCACCTCCATCCCACCCCCAGTTTTTTCATTTCTAGCCTTCTAGTGGCCCACAGATCATGTGTATATAAGTATATAAACCTGGAAGACCGAGCTTCGCTTGGGTTTGGTTATTGCTTATTTGAACAGCCAATTATTTTGTTTTGATTCAACCACATGATTCATTTTTATTCATCCAATTGTTAATAAATAAAACCTATCAAAATGTGTTATTTTTTCAGAATATTGAGACCTGCTTATTCGAAAGATATTTTTAAATAAATTCTTGATTATTTTTTATTCTATTAAATAAATAAGGTTCTTTATAAAAACAATTATAAAACGTTTATTAATAGTTCTAACGTTTAGGGAGAACAAAATATGTTAAAAACCACAATCACAATTGTTCTTCAAGGCCTTTGAGAACAATGAATTAACCCAACCCATTGTCTGTCTGGGTACAAAAGTAAAAGAGAAACCTTTTTTAAAAACCCCAAGTTTGGCATTTTTCTACCTGAGAATAATTAATTTGATTACGAAAAAACCCATCAAAAACAATTTAGCCGGAGATGAGACCGTGACAGATCGAATTGTCAACCCAAAAAACCCCTAACTCGTGAATTTCATCAAAATCGGTAGAGCCGTTTTCAAAGAACAAGGATACAATTTTTGCTCGTTTAATAAAAGTAGATAGATAAATATTTAGATTATAATAACTTACTCTTCCATCGGCCGCAAGTAAAATGGAATCACTTTTAATATCTCGATGAATAACTCCTTGCGAGTGTAAATATGCCAGGGCTTTAAGACATTGTCGACAAACGGTTGCAATCTGAGCTTCGTCCATTCTTGCATGCGTGACAATATCCGTAAGTGCGCCACCTTCTAAGAATTCCATTACTACCCAAAGTTCGTCTTGAACAAGGAAACTATCATGCATCTCGACGATATTGGGATGGTGATAATCGCGCATGATTACTACCTAAATAGAGAAATATTTCAAATTAGAAGATTTTGATATACCAAATATTAATTAATTCTAATTAGGTTGCCAAGGCATTTATTATTTATTATTGATATGGAAAATAAATAGAGATATTTCAAATTAAATTAAATAAATAAATAGGGAGGAAACCGCCATGATCAAGGAAAATAAATATTTGACTGGGAATATAGGCTACTGGGTAAAATATTAAATAAATAGATCAACGCTGAAAAAAGGGTTGGGCTGGACCATCTCCCCAGAAAAAATCAATAAGATGGTCATATATATTAATTAATTCTAATTAGGTTGCCATGGCAACAACAATGTATTTATTGTTATTGATATGGAAAATAAATAGAAATTAATTAAAACAGGAATAGCAGGGAAATAAAAAACAAAGTCTTTATTAAATGGGCCAGACGTTTCGTTGATTTATTTCGACTTCCTCAGTGGCCCATTTTATCACTCTTTGTCAAAAGACAATTCCCCTATGCGACAAAACATTTTTAATCTTAATTTATTATAACTACAATACATTATTGGCCTCAATTATTCAATAATCTTGAATCTTCCAACAATTAAAAAAAAAATCAAAATTCTTATAAAGATGCAATTGCAAGTGTTTTGTCTGTTTAAAAATAAAAATAACATAAATGTTCTTTATAAGAATTTTGATTTTTTTTTAATTGTTGAAAGGAGAAAAAGGTTCAAGATTTTGAATAATTGAGGCCAATAATGTATTGAAGTTATAATAAAAAAGTTTCGTCGCATAGTGGAATTATTGTCTTTTGACAAAGAGTGATAAAATGGGCCACTGAGGAAGTCGAAATAAATCGACGAAACGTCTGGCCCATTTAATAAAAACTCTGCTTTTTATTTATAGTCCAATTCCCTGCTATTCCTGTTTTAATTAATACTTATTATGGATGCGAGTGATATACCGAATAATAGAAATATCTCAAATTATAAGTTTTTGGTATATATTAATAAATTAATTAATTCTAATTAGGTTGCCATGGCAACAAATATGTATTTATTAATTATTATTGATATGAAAAATAAATAGAAATATTTCAAATTATAAGTTTTTGATATATATTAATTAATTCTAATTAGGTTGCCATGGCAACAACAATGTATTTATTATTATTGATATGGAAAATAAACAAACATATTTTTCGATCTAACTAATATTATGTGCACATACTTTATATATATATAGGTATATATATTGAATATCAAAAGTTATATCAATTTTGATTTAATAACATATACCTAAATGAATATAAGAAATGAAGATTACCTCATTAAATAAAAGTTCTCGTCGTTGTTGTTTTCTCAAATCCATTTTTTTAACGGCCACTTGTCTTCCCGTATTTCTATCATATGCAATTGAAACTGTGCCCGTTGATCCTTCTCCTATTTTCATAAATCGATCAAGATGTTCTCTTGGATCGCCTGGACTTACAACCATCTGAAGAGCTGCACGAAACTGTGAAAATTAAAATTATATTCCATGATAAGATTTATATTCTTAGTGTTTGTATTATTGTAAATGTTTATTATAAATAAAATTGTTGAATCCACGAGTTATTTTTAATAACATTTTGATAGCAGAGCGTTAGAAGAATTAATAAATATAAATATGATGGATACAAAACATCGATTCAATATAAAATCGAACCTCATTTGAATAGGTTAAATTATGAAACACTGGGACTCAAGGTAAGTGCAATTTTAAGGACCAAGAAGTTATTTAAAAGGGTAATTCTTAGTCCAGAACAGGAAAAAAATGATAGGATGAAAAAATGCTGAAACCTTCGATATAATAATAAATAAGCTAACCAACGAACAAGCCGGTATGTTTATCAGTGAGAAAAATGCTAAAAATATATGGAAAGAATATATTTTGGAAATAAAGAAGAGAAAATAATAGATTTAGGATTAGAATTGAAAAATATAAAAATGGGATCAAATGAATCTGTGGATGATTATATTTGAGGAAGAAATATATATTAAGTATCTAGACTCTAGATCAGGGGTGTCCAACCTTTTGGCTTACACGGGCCGCATTTGAAGTAAAAACAAATGCCTCGGGCCGCAGATAAAATATCCTAATTATATTGATATTTTTTAATAAAAGAAAAAGAGTTAATAATGTAGAATAATGATATTCACCATGACAAAGAAGCAAAAATATCTTAAAAATATATAACAGGAATAGTAAGGAATTGGATAAAATTAAAAACATAGTTTTTTTTTAAGGGCCAGTCGTTTCGTTAATTTATTTTGACTTCCTCAGTGGCTACAAAATTGAGGAAACTTCTGGCCCCTTTAAAAAAACACTATGTTTTTAATTTTATTCAATTCCCTACTATTCCTGTTATAAATTTACTATTGATACGAATGATATGTAACATTATCTTAAGAATATTTATATCTAATAAAAAATGGAGTCAAAATATGACAAAATTGTGATTATTTTTTCGGAATTTCACATTCAAAATCTAAAATCTAACATTTTATTTTTCAAAAATCTTTGTGGAGATTGTCCAATTTCTTCTTATTTTAAAAACAAAAAAAAAAAATAGGTCAAATTGTATCAGATATGTTTTTAGTAAGTATGTAAAAATCTTAATTTTTTAAAGAAATGTATAATTTTTTATATCTAGCCACATGCATGAAAAATGCCTTTTTAAATTATATTCTTTAAAAACTGTTTGGTTACAGACCAAACTTATGCCTTTATCTTGTATATTTGCAATTAAATATTTGAAGGTCCAATTATCATTAAAAAGGCGGCCTTCGCTATAAATTTTTCTTATTTTTAATTGATTCATTTTAAGGACTGTAAAAAATTAAAATTATATTAATTACAGAAAGGTTAAATAAATTTACTTGCTTCCACGCATTTTAACACGTCAAACCTCTGCGAAAAATAAATATAAATAATATTTTCATTTATTCTGCGGGTCGGATTTAACATTGTAACGGACCGGCAGTTGCCCACTCTTGAACTAGAGTATACCCGTGGTTAAAGAAAGCAAGCTGATCTCGCGCAGAGGAGATATTCCAATGGCCTTCCCGCAGCCCGGATCTAACTCCAGCTGATTTTTTTTTATGGGATTATCTTAAAAGACGAGTCTACATGAATAAACCAGCGACGATACTCCAATTAAAGGAGAACATCCGTCAAAAAATGGTCAAAACATACCCCGAGCTTTGCTTCAAAAGATTTTCGAAAATCATAGGGGCAGATTTGAGGAATGCAAGCAGCGAGATGGCCGCCATTTGGACGAAATTATTTTTAAGACATGATTTTTGATGATATTATTGTTCTTTATAAAGATTTATTTGAATACAATCTAAATTTTTTTTTCATGGCTATTTCAAAAGTGCAAAAATTTATAGCCCACCCGTATTCCATGATAAGATTTATATTCTTAGTGTTTGTATTATTGTAAAAGTTTATTATGAATAAGATTTATATTCTTAGTGTTTGTATTGTTGTAAATGTTTATTATGAAAAAAATCAATCTTCTTGAATCCAAGAGTTATTTTTAATAACAAGAAAACGGTGTAATCACAATATTTTTTATAATTTTTATGAGAAAGTTGAAAATAAGCTAATTTTACCTGTTCATGAGTAAGTCTTTGCTGCTCATGGTGTTGTTTACTTGCTACCACCGCTGCAGCGGCCGCGGCAGCCGCTTGTTGTTGTTGTTGCGAATTTAATGATCCACTGCTATTGGCAATAGAATTAGTTGGAGTTGTTTTTAGATTTTGATTTTGATCTGGAGACGGCTGATGAGAAGGTACGAAACCATCATTTCCAGGGGGCTAAAAAATTTAAATAATATTTACAAAAAATTACAAAAATATGAAAAAAATTAATGGTATGAACTTTACCTGTAATTTATTAATATTATGTACAGAAGCAATTTGAGGATGAGGATGTTGATTGGAATGAATTCTTGGTTGTGAAGCACTCAGTGAAGTAGTACTTAAGCCCATTGGAGAAACTTGACCCTGCTTGGAGGCGGAAAAACCTTTTGGATATGTATTTGAAGCTTCTGGCATTGAAGTATGCATAGCAGATAATGAATGGGGCTGAAAAAATAAAAAAAATATATTTAAAAAAATGAATTCTTATCCTTCAAAATAATTTCTATTTATAAGTATTAAAAGGTTTATAGACGTTTTAAGAAGTTATTAATTTTATAACTAACTATCTAACAATATTCTTCTTGATTACTTCTAAGGAAAGAGATGTTGGTTGTAAGTGAAACTTAGTAAATAAAATAATATATATAAAAATATATATATAGGGTGACCCAGCCAGTAGTTGATCGAATGTTCAAATTTTCGTGTCATTTTCAGTCGGAATTAACTAATTTCTCTGGGCCCATTGAAAAATATATTTAGTTATTTATGATTTAAATGTTGTCAACTCAGGTTGTTACACATATCGAAAAACGAACTAAAACCAGCAAAACAAGAAATTAATCTTTTTTCGGTTTATGAGTTGCAATTCTTTTAAAAAATGTAATTTTTTAATTTCCATTGTGTCTCTTAAAAAATAATAAAAAAATAAATAATAATAAAATAAAATATAAATAAAATTATCAAACTGTGTTATTTTACCTCCTTTGAAATCATTGGATTTTATTTTTAATTCTATTGTTTATGCTCTTTAATAAGGCCTGAATTTTATATTCTCCTATGATTGGACACATATAAGGGATTATAACAATTATTATGGTGTGAGTTTTCTATTAAGATTTAAAATGAAAGCTGGGTGATAAAAATAGCGTAGGATCGGCGTTATTTGATCAACTAGTGGCTGGGTCCCCTATATATATATATATATAGATGTGGGGTTTCACAGGAATAAAATTACAACAGTTTAAAAATAAAACTCAATATATTTCGGGCTATTCACCCATCTTCAGGAGTTACATTAGACCAGTGTTTCTCAAAGTGTGTTCCGCGGAACCCTGGGGTTCCATGAAAAAAAACCAAGGGTTCCGCAAAAAAATTCACGGTAGGTGAAAAAATTCTATCGTTCAAAAGGAAGGTGAAATTTTGGATTAGTTGTGTGAATGACCATATTATCTCAGTAGCAAAAGCTGCAGCATGTAAGCTTGGCTTTCTTTTCCGAACCAAACGATTTTTCACCCCCACTCAACTCCTTATATTATACAAGGCTCAAATTCGCCCCTGTCTTGAATATTGCTCGCATTTGTGGAGAGGGGCCCCCAAGTATTCTCTTAAAACCCTGGACGCAATTCAGAGACGAGCTATCAGACTGATAGGCGATCCTACATTAACTGACACTCTCGACTCCCTAGCCCATCGTAGATCTGTCTCCGCCCTTTCCCTTTTTTATAGATATTACCGTGGCTTTTGTTCTGACGAAATTAAATCGATAATCCCACCAAGGGCTTCATTTGCGCGAAATACACGATTTTCTAAAACTCAACACCCCTACGCGCTTAAACTGGATACTAATCGAACAAACGCATTCGCCAATTCATTTATCCCTATGACATCTAGAGACTGGAACTCTCTTCCCCCGACCGTCTTTCCAGCAACTTATAACCTTAAATCTTTCAAGACCAGCATACACAGATACCTTCGACTTCTACCCAATCACTAAATCTCCCCTTATCTTCATGTTACAAGGGCCCACCACGGACTACAGAGGTTGTACCTTCTTGGTGCAACTTCTTCTTGTATCAGTATCTTTATAAAAAAAAAAAAAAAAAAGTGAATCGCAGAGATCTCAAGTGTTTTCCAGTGAAGTACATTTTGGAAGAAGATCTAAATACCAGTCACTATACCAAAATTGGAATGTCTGAATAAATCAATCGAACAATATTTAACGGATGATAATTTCAAAAAACTGGAAAATAATTGCTGGATGAAAAATCCTTTTGTTGTTATTGAAAAGTCATCTTCCTTTTCACACCAAGATTATGAAAATTTAATCGAAATATCTTCAGATTCTTCAGTGCAAACAGCCTATGTCAAAATTTTGGTGTATTTTATGTGGCAAATATTCACAGTTGACCCAGAAAGCTGTTTTAATTCTCTTTTACCATTTGCTATAAATTAAAATTTGGCAATTTAATTGATGAACTCAAAAATTGTTATTTATACATGGCGAGAGCCGTTCAAAGAAAAAACGTGCTTCTTCTGAAGAAAGCTTCAAAGAAAGATCCCCAAAAATGGATAGAAATCCCAGGCCTAAATCAGTAGAACAAAATAGTCGAAAAAGGCATCATGCTAATTCTTCTTCGCCTTCACCTGAAAAAAACAAAAAAATTAAATATAACAGTCGAGGTGAAGAAGACCGCCAGAAGAAATTAGAAAAACGAAAAAAACGTGATTCTTCTGTAAATTCCAATAAAAGTAGTTCACCTTCACCTGTTAAAAAAACCAAATCCAAAAGAGAGTCGCCGAACAAGCAGCGAGGCCGCTCCAATTCCCAATCATTTTCTCATCCAACTGGACAAACATTATCGCGATCAAACAATTCAAAAAGTCAGAATAACAGCTACAATCGGAGCCGCCGGAGTAGGAGTCGCTCGAGCAAGAGGACAGCGTCTCGATTTGAACAAAGTTTATTCTCTTCTAATATTGTTGACAAACAACGATCCTCAAGTCCTCTCGTCGAAAGGAGAAATCTCGATCCGTATCCAGAACTCGATCTCGGGCTCCTCGTTCTAAATCTCAAACACCTCCTCGTCGTTATCAACCAAGCCATGGCTCATCTCGCTCTCGTCGACGACAAACTAGTGGCCAGCGGTCAAGAAGTAGGAGCTCAAATATTCGATATCGTACTAAGCGAACTTCGAAATCTCCCTATTCTCCACGAAGAAATCGATCTCGAAGTCGGAATGGCGGAGATCGAAATCGTTCAATGCGACATAGAAGTCCTATGCGAAAATATCATAACTCCTCTCCATCAACTAAGGGCAAAAGCTATAATATGAGATTACAACTTTCATTAATAAGACCTGATATAATGTATTTGTGTAAACACAAAAAACAGTGGGTATCATTCGTCGCATTGATGGCAATACCTATGAAAAATTAATGTGTTAGAAAATGTTTTTTTTTTCTTTTACTTACGGAAGTTTTGATTTAGTTACTGTTTAATATAGATATAGTGGGTGATTGTATAAATAAAATAATCAAAATATAAGACAATAAACGTAGTGTTTCTTAATTAATTCACTCCATATGTCCAATGTTCGCATAACAACGCTTTAATCACAATATTATCGGGTTTCACGCTTACCTTCTAAACGGAAAAAGGTTCCACGTTGGAAAAAGTTTGAGAAACAATTCATTAGAGTAACTGGTTAAGATAGTAAATACAAGTATTTAGGTCAAATGTGTGGTGGTGGAGGGGGAAGGGTTGGTGGAGGAACAGTGGGGGAGTATTCGAGAGAATGGCCCACAGGTATGTACTTAGGTATATAATTGAATGGCATGTTTGAAAGAGAAGAGAAACAATGCGGCTCTAAGATGAATATAATGAAGGAGGACTCAGAATTTAATATAGAGGTTCTAAAGGGATTATTTAAGGTTTTGTTTTTGAATAGATTTTGGACTGAAAGCTGAAAAAGGGGAACAATAAGAGTGAGGGATTATATGGGAATTGAAACTATTTAAATAATAAATCTAATATAATGGAGCTTTTGATATCTTGTTGGTTATTCAAAATTGTTTTTACTTTACCATACAGGGTATGGTCAAGTATTGTAATCGTACATGAAAAAAGTGTTTTTTTCGAAATATCTCAAAAACGACTGAAATTATTTTGATTAAAAAAATTGAGCGAAACCATGGCATTTCGGTCTACAAAAAAGCCCTAATAAGTGAACATCGAAAAAATTATATTTTTCGAGATAATAATTGTTTTGTCAAAAGCCTGTCTGGTTGTCTGTTAGTCTGTGCGTTACCAAATTTTTGTGGACGAGTTTTTTTATCTTGAGACAGTATTATAACTCAAAAACAGTGCATTATATGAAAAAAAGTTTCAAATAAAAGTTTATTTATATGGAGGGGGAAACTAAACTACGCTATTGTTTGTTTACCTAGAACAAGCTTTCAAGGGTATTTCAAGGTCAAGTTCTGTTTTTTAAATGGAAACCTATATATTTGTTTGCATATTCTGAATCTACGGAAAAAACTGAACAACTTTCATTGGAACTATTTTTTTATTCGACATCAAATAAACAAAATATTAAATCAATTAGATCTCAGAAAAAAACCTAATAATTATTTTTAACAATTATTCAACTTGATTATCATATAATAATGATCAAATATTTGATTATTAAATAAATAATTTAGTAATAATCAATAATTTAATCATTTTCCGACACTGTTCTGTGATATTCCAGAGTGTTATCGCAAGTTTTCTGGATGAATTCCAGTTTCAATTTCGTTATTTTGGCATGTTTCAGTTTCTTCTTTCCCTTTATATTTCCTGATGTTTTTTTTAACAGATTTACAACACAATAAAGTGAAGCTCGTGAGGGTGCATCCCTGTCGGGAAATGCTCGGTCTCCATTTCAATGCCACCCCCATAACACTTCTTCCACATTCAGCGCATAAATTAAGACCATTTTAATTCTGTCTTCAACAAAAAATGCTCCATTTTTATAATGGTAATTCAATATAACTATCTACTGGATTGACACGAGAAATAAACTTTTTGAAACTCAAGAATTTTAACTAGTTCTATTAAGTAGAAAATAATCTCTTAAATCTGAGTATAACGAACTTTTAAGATCATTATAAATACTTATTTTCATTGTTGTGACTTTTCGATTTAATAATTATTTATTTAATAATTAATTATTTGATAATTAAGCTGAATGATTGTTAAAAATCATTATTAAGATTTTTTTTGAGATCTAATTGATTTAATATTTTGTTTATTTGATATCAAATAAAAAAATAGTTCTTATGAAAGTTGTTCAGGTTTTTTTGTAGATTATGAATATGTATAGAAATATATAGATTTCTATTTAAAATACAGAGCTTGACCTTAAAATATCCTTGAAAGTTTGTTCTAGGTAAACAAACAATAGCGTAGTTTAGTTTCCCCTCCATATAAATAAACTTTTTTTCATATAATGCATTGTTTTTGAGTTATAAGACTGTCTCATGATAAAAAACTCACCCGGTAGTCTAATTCTAATTCTTCTTTGACTGATTTTAATGCTGCGATCTTATAGATCTTTGCGCCAGAACAATCATTTTTATTTTTAAAAATGGCCTCGTTTCTCACCGTAAATATAATCAATCATACAGAAATACTTTTGTTTTAGTTTGCAGACAAATTATTTTATAAAACAAAACGGTAATCTACTTCTCATTTGAAAAAAAAAAAAAACAAACTATCTATTAAAGTCCGATCTCTCAGATCTAGTGCGCCCGAAGAAGGATTTCGTTCCTTGGACTGCCTTTCCATCACTTATCCAATTAAAATTTCTACCAGTCCGTCTCTCTACGAAGAGAAAATTTGGTACTTATGTATTAACGCCACCGCAGCTACAAATACAATTTTAAACTACAAATTTGAACTGAAATTGAGTTTATGGACTGTGATGTCTCAAATTGTCTCAAGTGAGCGCCAGTGGGTGTTGGCAAATTTCACTTTTACAACTTTTCATAGGTACGGTTCTATTCATCATCTCGGTTCATTTAGATAAATAAGCTGACGTGTTCTGATGTGGCCATCCACTTGACTTTACCATACAACCTGAGGTCCACCAAGGGCGGATCCAGGGGGAGGAGGGCGACCCCCCCCCCCCCCATAGAGGCCCGATGAAAATTGTAAAAAAAAAGAAAAAAAAATTTTAAAATTGAAAATAAAGTTCTATGTGTGTGTGTGTGTGGGGCGTCTCTGCCCCCCGCTTGGACAGTTCGAGTTTCGAGATAAAAAGTAGATCTTATATACATCGGGCACCTTATATACACCCCCCCCATAAAAAATTCCTGGATCCGCCCTTGAGGTCCACTGATTATGTATACAAAATTTGTTTGAGATTGGTACAAGAGCCTAGATTTTCATTTTTTGACCATAGCCCGCCCCCCCCCTTTTTTTTTGGGCGGTTAGTTTTTATCATTTTTAGACTTCTGGGATCCCACTGATTATGTATACAAAATGTGGTGGAGTTTGCTCAAATGGCCTAGATTTTCATTTTTTGACCCCCAGCCCCCCCACCATTTTGGGCGGTTAGTTTTTGCATTTTTAGACTTCTGGGGACCCACTGATTATGTATACAAAATTTGGTTGAGTTTGCTCAAATGGCCTGGATTTTTAATTTTTAACCCCCCTCCACTCCCCTTAATTTTGGGTCGATATGCACCAAAATCTAATCAGCTCTTGGACCAAAACAACGTGTGAAATTTGGTTTTGATATTCACACTAGTTTTTGAGCTAGCTCGTCCACAAAAATTTGGTAACGCACAGACTAACAGACATTTTGACAAAACAATTATTATCTCGAAAAATATAATTTTTTCGATGTTCACTTATTAAATCTTTTTTGTAGAGTGGAATGCCATGGTTTCGCTCAATTTTTTTAATCAAAATAGTTTCAGCCGTTTTTTAGATATTTCGAAAAAAAGAAGGAAAAAAAACACTTTTTTCATGCACGATTACAATACTTGACCATACCCTGTATGAAAAACTTTGGAAGGTTCGGTTAAGATATATTCAGTTCGGCTCGGTTCGGCTCGTATATCGTCATTACAGGTTGGTTTTTAGGCGATTAGGTTGGCGTTAGCCGAACTGAATATATCTTAACCGAACCGGCAACGACTTTTACATATTCGAATTTTTTCGGGTATATACTAATTATTTTTTAATTAATATTCATTTTCTAAAAGAATCCATCGTCAGTAGCGGAGCTTAAAAACCGCCAAATCTATAGCTGCGGTGGCGATAATACGTAAGTACCGAAAATTACTTCTAATATTAAAATAAAATCGACTCTCAATGTTATTTTAATGTGAATGTTGATTTCACATTATTCTTTCTTTTGTATTTGGTAAAATATGTAGTTTTTAACCCATACTTGAATTTGATGAGATACATTTCCATTATTTGTGTGATTATGATGATAATGTGTTGTTGGTCCTCTAAATTCATTGGTTTCTGGAGCTGCTCTTGGAATTTCATGGTTATGTGTATTCCAATCAGTTGGGGATTCCGGAATACTAGGCTTCAGCTAAAAAAGAAAAAATACATATAATTATCAATAAATATAAATACAGTACTCTGGCCACCGAGCGATGCTCGGTAACTTTTTGCTTCAGTTAAAATCTATATATTAATCCTGTTGGCCCCCGGAAGCCCACCACTTGACACCCCAAATACCACCCAATTCCTCTCTCCCTCCACCACTGCATCACCCACCCCCACCCCACCCCAATTCCGCCCCCGCATCCAGTTTTTGCATTTCAAGCCTTATAGTGGCCCACAGATTATGTGTATATATATAGGTATATAAATAAATACCGTATAATAATTTTCTCTAATTAAATAACAATTTTTGAGTTCATTAATTAAATTGCCAGATTCTAATTTAGAAAAAATAGGTTTGTGGGATTTAAAACTCGATTTTTTTATCAATTAAATTGTCTATCTTTTAATATATATAATAATATTGAAGGAGACAATAAAAGAGTGTGTCTTCTGCTGGAATTATAAATTTTATTTATTTATAACGAGACTATAGTTTCGAGGGCTTTGCCCTCTTCATCAGTCTATTACAATTGATTCACAGGAATTAATTTATGAATACTACTCGCGGCAAAAAAACTTTCAATTTTATATAATAATAGTTTTTAAGGAATTTGGTGTTGTTACTTGGTGAAACATTTTCTAAATTATTGGATAAAAAATACTTGGTAGGTTTCACATTAAGATATAAAAATAAAACGAATTTATTTTTGGAGAGTCTTTAATCTCGATATATATATTTCGGGTGGCTAACCCAACTTCAGGAGCAACAGAAAGTAACTGACCTGTATAAGCCGAATTTAAATATAAGTCAATGGTAAAACTTTTTTAAAAGGGTAAATATTTAAAATTAGGGGAAGGAGAAAGGTAGGGCGTCTATTTAGTTTAATTTTGAAAGGCCATCTGAGAAATGAGGATATACACTCAGGTAGGTATAGGGGGGGGGGGGGAGAAAGAATTAATTAAAAGTCTCTCCTAAAATAAATTCGTTTTATTTTTATATCTTAATGTGAAACCTACCAAGTATTTTTATCCAATAATAGATAATAATATTTGTAATAATCTATTAATGGAATTTAAAATTAAAAAACAAAAGGAAATTGAATAAAAATGAAAATATCCATTTTTATCGAGACAACCACCTGTGAATAATTATTTGAATTAACAAAGAACCAATCAAAAACAAATTAGTCGAAGATGAGACCGTGACAGATCGAATCGCCAACACAAAACCCTCATAACCCGTGAATTTCAACCAAATCGTTAGAGCCGTTTTCGAGAACCCGGTTGGATATATATATTTATATACAAGATTTGCTCGTTTAATATAATAAAGTACCTGGAGCACCGAGCGATGCTAGGTAACTTTTTGCTTCAGTCAAAAGCTGTATATTTATATTATTTTTAATTTAAAATTCAGGTAAAAAGGTAAAACTTTAAAAACCGAGGAGATAGAACACTGCGCTGGCATCATCCCGAAAACAATTAAATAAAAAAAAAATTAAAATTTCCTAATTTTAACATATGATAATATGATTGGATAAAAATACTTGGTAGGTTTCACATTAATGTGAAACCTACCAAGTATTTTTATCCAATAATTTTAAAAAATGTTTCACCAAGTACCAACACCAAATTCCTTAAAAACTATGATAATATGTGTTATAAAATATTAGTGGGTTTTAAAATTAATTAAAAAGCCAATTAATAAATAAAAGATAATTGAAAAAAATGTAAACAAACTTTTTTATTGACATTTTCATCTGCCAATAATTATTTTAATTAAGAAAAAGTCAAATAAGATGAATTTTGATTAGGTCCAAACCTAGCTAGGTCGCTTTCTCATCCTCAAAACTTCTTAATAGAGTTTGTTTCATCAAAATCGTTAGAGCCATTTTCAAAATAGAAAAAAGATACAAATATAAATATACAATTTTTGCTCGTTTAATAAGAGTAGATAAATAAATAAGATTAAAAAAAAAATGATTTTAAGTATTTACAAAAGAATCTCGCTGGTCCCGTGATTTCTGATTCGCAAACATCGGTTGTTGATGCTGAATTTGTGGCTGTTGCGGGCCCATCATGACTTCCCCTTCAGGCACCGATGGGGGCACATTGGCATTATCTCGGTAGTTTCTCCTTAATCTAGGACTTGATGAACGAAGGGAATTTGAGCGTGCCACGTTAGAAGTCTTTGGAATGCCATTCAATTTCGGATCCCCACGTACAATTGTCTGAAATAAAAAAAATAAAAATTGTATTTAGCTTTAGTGATTTAACCAATTTATTTTCAAAATATTAAATAGCTGTTTTGCGCATTAAATTAATATTAGATAAAAGGATTTCATAAATAAGTCTTTTATTTTAATCAATACAATTTAATAATATAATTATCAACAATACATAAATAAATAGTTCAAATACTTAAATAATTAAGTAGTCATGGCAACACATCTGTAGACGTTACAAATTTAAAAGTTGCGGTCGTTTTACAATTCGACCACTTATAAAGAATAATAATAGAAAGTATAATGGAAAGCAGCCAGCCCAGGGGTAGTGAAGAAATAAAAAATTAACACATATCCAAATAAGGTGTAATTTATTGGATTCCTTTCTTTCTTTCCTTTTAAACCGACGTTTCGGAGGATTCTTCCCTCCTTCTTCCGGGTTTCACGGGGTCAATGAATGGTAATGTAAAAAAAGTCTAATTCAACTTTAAGAAATCTTTAGGAATAGTCTTTGCTTCACACTCCATGATCAATTTTCATAGTAAAGACCTCGAATTGTGATTTAGAACTTAACATAATTTTAAACAAGAGGCACCTTTGAGTATCTATGCAAGCGATTAAGTTTCCAATCTAAATAGCATGGGGTTTTGGAATCGATTCTTCTGTCATAATAAAAATAATACATAACTTCTCAGATAAAGTAGTAGACCACGTTTCTTGAATTTCTATAGGAATTTTTTAAAGTCAATAATATTTTCATTATTGTCATGATATGCTTTAAACAAGTTTAAATAATGAAAATAAGTAGTATGACGTACTATTCTAAGCCAATTATCTCGGAATATAAGCTAATAATAGCTTGAACTAATTGCACTCGAGGGGTATATAAGGGGAGAGAGATAGGGATAGTGAGTGGGTAGATAGGGACAGTGGTCAGAGGGGCTGGAGATAGGGTGAGGGCTATTTAAGGGGGAGAGAGATATGGATAGTGATCAGTGTCTCTCAGTCAGTGGCGTGTGAAACATCAAGTAGGAATATTGCAATATGGCTTCTGGACCTTGATCAATCGTCTCAGCTGACTCCACCCCTCTCTAATAAACAACCCTTCATCACTTATATTATTTTTAATAGCTGGGGTAACGGGTAGGTGTGTACTTCATTGTTTTTATAGATAAAAATGTACAGACCTAGTTCAGGGCCTGGCCTCCCTCCCCACTTGAGCTCATGATTCTTTTTTCAAGAGAATCATGTCCTGTCCCTAATCCTAGACAACTTCAATCCCTGTTTTTACAAATCCTTATTCCTTCAAAATCGAAATGTTTCGCGACTATATTTTTACTTGTATACGAGTGTAAATGGGTTACTGTAGGATGAGAGTATTCCAGGTCCAGACACGAGACGTTGGCTGTTAAGGTAA
>JALMQS010000118.1:12714321-13095418 GCA_024734495.1 Forficula auricularia
ACCTTCTAAACTTGCCCTCCAATCCGGTACATTGTTACGCAGATGACAGCACCCTACATAACGCCCCTGCATCGCATAAAAACCGTGCAGACATTGCCTCTTCAATTAATTTAGACTTATGCAAACTTAAAAACTGGGGATCCCAAAACTTAGTTAACTTCAATGCAGGGAAAACTCAGTGTTGCCTTATTTCTAGGCGCGTCGACAGAAACCTCCCAAATATATCATTCGACTCAAACTCACTAGAATTCAGGGATAAAATTTCAATGCTAGGCGTAACTCTAGGGTCTGACCTTTCATGGAATGACCATATCTCAACCACTGCTAAAGCTGCAGCGCAAGCTTGGTCTCCTATTTAGGTCTAGACGCTGTTATACTCCCAGTCAACTCCTTATGCTGTATAAGGCTCAAATTCGTCCCTGTCTCGAATATGGCTCTCATCTGTGGAGGGGTGCCTCCAAGCATTCTCTTGCCACACTGGATGCAATTCAGAAGCGAGCAATTAAACTAATAGGAGAACTCGGCTCTAACCAACTCACTCGACTCCCTGGCTCACCGAAGAACCGTTTCTGCCCTTTCCCTGTACTACAGATACTATCACGGTGTCTGTTCAGTCGAGCTGAAATCAATTATCCCCCTAATGCCCTCTTTACGCGAAACACGCGGTTTTCTAACGCTCAGCACCCCTTCGCTGTCAAATTGGATAAAAGTCGAACAAGCGCTTTCGCCAACTCTTTTATCCCTTTGACCTCCAGAGACTGGAACTCGCTCCCTGCCACCATCTTTCCCGCGACTTATAACCTTCAGCTATTTAAGACCCGTATCCATTAGTGGATACCTCTGACCCCCGCCCAACCCGGTAACTTCTTCCTTCAGTTAAAACCTTTATTTTAATATTATTTTTAATTTAAAATTCTGATTAAAAAAGGTCGATTTTTATTTGAGAGCCGTTTTCAAATTACAAAATATGTTAAAATCCACAATCACAATACTTCTTCAAGGCCTTTTAGAACAATGAAACAACCAACCCATTGCCTGTCTGGGCATAAAAGGAAAAGGGAAACCTTTTTAAAACCTTAAGGATGGGATTTGCCTACCTGAGAATAATTAATTTGATTACGAAAAACCCATCAAAAACAATTTTGTCGAAGGTGAGACCGTGACAGATCGAATTGTCACCCCGAAAACTCCCTAACCCGTGAATTTCATCAAAATCGGTAGAGTCGTTTTCAAAATAGAACCAAGATACAAATATATATATAAATAAATATACAAACAAATATATATACAAATAAATATACAATTTTTGCTCGTTTAATAAGAGTAGATAAATACAATGGCTTAGTGCATATTTTTTTCTAAATTAAAAAAAATTCGCCACAAATTATTATGAAAAATAATTTAAGAGATTCCAAATATGATTCCATTCCAGTATTAAAACGGCTTCCAATCCCGGGTAGCACAAAAATAATCTATAAATATTCTGATAATATCTTTTCCGGGCATTGGAATATCCTGTGAATAATCTTTCAATCTTCGTAGATATTCTGGGAATTTTCTTAGAACTAAAATATTCCTGTAGGACATTTAATTCAATTTACTAGAATATTCTTAGTTGGCTAGGCTACAAAATGGGCGAAACATCTATACCACTAGTGTGTTATACCGACGACGCAGTTCTGGTAGCGGAGAATGAAGAAAGTCTCCAAGATCTCTTAGATGCCTTCAATTGCATGGCGGAATCCCTCAATATGCAAATATCAACATCCAAAACAAAATGCTTAGTAGTAAATAGAGAACATCTGACCTGTAATATCAACCTTCAGGGATCACTAATTGAGCAAGTCCCTAAATTCAATTATCTGGGAGTTGAAATATCCAGCAATAGGGACTTGAATCTAGAAGTTAAGCACCAAATATTAAAAGGGACGCGTATAGCCGGATGCCTTAATAATGTCATATGGAAGAATAAACATATGTCCGTGGAAAGTGAAACCAAAATCTACAGGACGTGTGTGAGACCAGTCTTAACATACGGAATTGAAGCGAGAGCGGACACAACAACTACTCCAGACGGCAGAAATGAGGGTCATCAGAGCAATACAAGGGAAAACATTGTTGGATAAATTGAGAAACAAAGACCTTAGAGCAACATGTGGGATTCAGAACATCGTAGACTGGGTCAGGGTGCGCAGAAGAGAATGGGCAGCGCATGTGGAACCTATGGACGAAAGCCGGCTGCCGAAAATCGTCCCGAGAAACCGTCCTGACGGCAAGAGAAACAGAGGAAGACCGAAGAAACGATGGGCAGAACGTTGAAGGACGGAACTCTTCCTTGGGAGAAAACAGGCTACCTAGCCTAAAAAGAAGAAGAAGAAGAAGAAGATTCTTAGATTATCCATCAAAGGATATTCCCGGAAGATTCGTTCAAGATTTTGTCCGGTGCAATTGTTCTAAGAATATCCTGAAGATAATTAGAATAGTCTTCATCTTCGGCAAACAGGGCTGCGTCGTCTGCATACTAACACACACATGATATATTCTCATCCCCGATGGTGTATCGTTTAAGGTCTTTAATTCCCTCTATTATCTCGTTCATTACTATTTTGAATAGTTTACTGGGATGCTCTTTTGTTAGTCTTCCTTCTATTTTTAATTTTCCAGAGTTGTTTGTATAAATATCAGGTTAATAAGATTATTTGGTATACATAACAAGAGAAAATTGAAAAAAGGAAAAACACAGCCAAGATTTTGTGAAATATTTTCAGAAAGCTTGTCTAGAGAGGTTTAGGTGATTTACAAACAACAACAACAAAAACTACTCGGAAAAATAGATCCAATGGAAAACCCAGTATTTTCTTCTTGTCATCTCTTGTGTTTTCAGTAATCAGGATGTTGATGATTTGTGCAAGCCTTGATCTTATCAGACGCCTTTTCGATATCAATGAAGCAGAAGAAAGCTGTCTTATTGAATTCCCTGATAGGGTGGAACCCCATTTGCTCATAGAACTCACTCAACAATTTCAATTCCTAAAATCTCCAATTTTTAAAACTATGTTTATTTATTATTATTATTTTTTTGGACCAAGATAATAATAGCCCGGCCTAATCACCGGGTCAATCAGATAGTATAAAATTGTAACATTGTATAAAAACAACCTTTTATTAACTTAAAAAGACTGACATAGAAAAACAACAAGAGGACTGAAAATTACAACAATAGGCGAATAAATAAACAAGACAGCGCATATTTGATTACTTCCATAGTAATTAATTGTAATTATTACAACAATAAAATAAAATTATAAATAATTTAAGAGCTAAAACAAGATAAATTTATAGGAATTATGAATTGAGGTAATGTTTTTAAAATTAGATTAAATTAGATAGAAGGGGAATGTCATATTGGTTTTTCTTCACTGACTTTTCAAAACCCTGAAGAAGAGGAGGGAATAAGCCACCGAAACGTCAGTTTATAAATAAAAGATAGTTTAAATTATCTCTCTTTTTTGAAATTTTGGACTGCCACTCAACTATGATAGAAAAGTGGATCTATCTAAAAAAGTAGAGCTGATAGAAAAAAAGTGATTTCATATTTAGATTCAGCGCCCCAAGTTTTAGCTAAAATCAGTTATAAAATCCAAGGCACCAATTTTTTTTGTAGACCAGTGATATTCCCTAGTAGCACAAGAATAATCTATAAATATTCTGATAATAGATAGTTTTTCTTTAGAGGACGAAACAGGACTGGTATAAATATAGAATTGCTTTTTCTATCGAGATGAAATTTTATAATGTTTTCTTGGCATTGTCAAAGGAGGCAGGAAGTAATTATGAATTGATATACTTTCATTGACTTTTCGTTACCCTGAAGAAGGAGAGAGTAAATCTCCGAAACGTCGGTTATCGAATAAATGTAAAATAATAAAACTGATATAGTCTTATTTTTTAAAACCACCTTGGACTGCCTTCATCAACATCCAATTGTATTCTGATAATATCTTCTCTGGACATTGGAATATCCTGTGAATAATCTTTCAATCTTCGTAGATATTCTGGGAATTTTCTTAGAACTAAAATATTCCTGTAGGACATTAAATTCCCTTTCCCGGAATATTCGGAAAAGAATATTCTCAGAAGATTAACGCCCATACAAATATTCTGTGGATCTCCTGGAGATAATTGGAATATATATGTCTTTTAAATAGCTTCTTAGAATATTCTGGGGATATTGTGTGTTACCTGGGTTATTATTCCTTTTGACCAAGATAATAACAGCCCGGGCTAATCACCGGGTCAATCAGCTAGTATAAGATTGTAAAGAATTATATAAAAACAACCTTTAATTAGGCGTTTGTCAACTTAAAAAGACTGACATAGAAAAACAACAAGGGCACTGAAAATTACAACAATAAGCGAATAAATAAACAAACAGCGCATATATGATTAACTACACAATAATTAATTTTAATTATTACAACAATAAAATAAAATTATAAATAATTTAAGAGCTAAAACAAGATAAATTTATAGGAATTATGAATTGAGATAATGTTTTTAAAATTAGATAGAAGGGGAATGACAACCCTGAAGAAGTAAAGGGAATAAGCATCCGAAACGTCGGTTTATAAATAAAAAGATAGTTTAAATTATCTCTCTTCCTTTGAATTTTGGACTGCCTCATCAATATCCACTCAACTATGATAGAAAAGTGGATGTATCTAAAAAAGTAGAGCTGATAGAACAAAACTGATTTCATATTTAGATTCAGCGCCCCAAGTATATCTAAAATCAGTTATAAAATCCAATTTTGTAGACCAGTGGGTATTATCCCTTTTGACCAAGATAATAGCACCACATTTCGAAAGCCTCTAATCTCTTTCTCTTCGCTTTTCTAATTGTCCAGGTTTCACACCCGTACATGGCTATGCTTCATACATACTAGTATGTCTTCAATAGCAACTTCCTGTTTTCTAAGCTGATTGAGGAGGAGCATAGTAGTTTTTGTTTTGAATTAAACCCCATTTTTGCTTGGGCAATTCTTGATTTAATTTCGTTTTCGCTCTTCCTATCCCATGTTATTTTACTTCCTAGGTAGCGGAATTCCTTAACTCCTTCTAGGTTTTCTTGGTTAATTTTGATGCATTCCTGTCTTGTTTGTTCTTTTTTGTACATACTAGGACCTTGCTTTTATTCTTGTTTATTTTCATTTTGATAGAATATAGAGGTATAGAATTATATAAAAACAACCTTTAATTAGGCGTTTGTCAACTTAAAAAGACTGACATAGAAAAACAACAAGGGCACTGAAAATTACAACAATAGGCGAATAAATAAACAAGACACCGCATATATGATTAACTACACAATAATTAATTTTAATTATTACAACAATAAAATAAAATTATAAATAATTTAAGAGCTAAAACAAGATAAATTTATAGGAATTATGAATTGAGGTAATGTTTTTTTTTAATTTTCTAGCAACTAATAAATGCATGATATTCTTACCTTAAGATCTAGAATTTCTGTAGGGGTGATTTCTGAGGGATCCACTAAAGGTAGAGGTCGATTGGTACTTTGTAAAATTTGATTATTTCCAACTATACTGGCCCATTGTAAAGGTAAACCGACATATCTGCCCTCGCGTTTATCAAATCCCGTATGAACACGATGTTCAAAATTTGTCGGCGAAGAGATTTGAGGTTTCTTTTTTTTCTTTGAGAACATTGCGTATTGAGAAATTAAAAAATGAGGTTGAAATTGTTAAATGGGTGGCACCGAAACACCACCAGCTTGACAACTTGGTGGTTAACTCTTGTCTTGGTTTTTGAAAATCAAATCAGTTGAATATTTACAACAATTCCATTATTTTTTGTTTATTAAATATGTTTATTTGTATAGTTGCGTCACTTAAATCACTAATTATAATAGTTTGTAATGTTTTAAAATCATTTAATAAATAAATAAAATCATCATAACAATTTTTTGTGTTATCAACAGTGGCGAACTCTTTAGTAAAAAATTTCAAATTTTTTATCGCTGTGATTTTTTAGTAAATAATCCCACCGTTGTTATCGGATCGGCAAAAAATTCAAATATAATAACCTCTTTGAGGAAAAATGTTGATTAAATTCATCAAAGAATTTTTTGTTTATCTAAATGAATCATAAAAAAAATTATATTTTATAAATAAACTAGATTAAGTAATATATTTGAGACTAGCTGCGAGGCCCGCCTTCGGCTGCCCTCTTGCATAGCCGGGGACACGCCCCCTCGACCCTCCACCCGGGACCCACCCCGAAACCGAACCACCCAGCACCCCCCCACCCCCGAAACCAACCCAGCACCCCCCACCCCCGAAACCAACCCAGCACCCCCCACCCCCGAAACCAACCCAGCACCCCCACCCCCGAAACCAACCCAGCACCCCCACCCCCGAAACCCACCCAACACTCCATTCCGCACCCTAACCCACTAACCCCCCTCACCCCCACCCCTGCACCCGTTCCCAACCACCGCCCGCACCCCACCCACCTCGGACCCCGCACCCCTGCCCTCCAACCCTGCGCACCACACCCACGCCTAGCCCACTGGACTCCCCCTGCACCCCTATTCCGCCTCACTCCCTCACCCCACCCCCATTCCACCCCCGCACCCAGTTTTTGCATTTCTAGCATTCTAGTGACCTACAAATTATGTATACAAAATTTGATTGAGTTTGGCCCAAGAGAAAGAATTTTCATTTTTTGACCCTCCCCCCATTTTGGGTGGTTAGTTTTTGCATTTCTAGCTCTCTAGAGACCCAGAGATTATGTATACAAAGTTTGGTTGAGTTTGCTCCAAGGGCAAGAATTTACAATTATTCACCCTCCCCCCCTTTTTGGGTGGTTTTTTGGGCAATTTTTTTTAAACAAAAGTTGTCAGAAATCGCATCCCCTACAACTTTGTTTATTATAAAATTTGCCGTAGGGTTAATTTTGTTGAGGGTGTTTTCGTACGTAACTTTGCTTGAAAAGTGTGCAACCAAAATTTGGCGTGATTTGGAGCAATGTACAGACAAAACCTTAAATTTTATATATATAGATAGGAAAGTTTTAATTATTAACTAATTAATTTTGTTTACCTACCATATATTGTTGACTTTGTTAATTATTATAAATCGCGTGAATGTTTTTAATTATCTATTTGGAATTCTGTTAAATAAAGCCTAGTACCTGGCCACCGAGCGATGCTCGGTAACTATTTGCATAGTTAAAAGCTATATAGGTATTAATCCCCTGACCCCCACCACTTCACCCCTCCACCCCACATCGACCTACACCCCGACCCCACCTGCCGCCATTGCACCCCCCCCCCACACACACACATCTACCCCCACCATCACCTCCGCCCCGCCACGTCACCCAGTTTTTGCATTTCTAGCCTTGTAGTGACCCACAGATTAAATCCTAATCTTGAAAGGTTTTAGTTGAAGAGCTGAAAATTGGTACGCAATTATATATAGAATGCACCAAATTTTAGCTTTTTTACATTGAAAACCTTTCCCGAGAATATAAACGGCCATTTTGAGAATAGTTTTAGCTAATGAGCCGAAAATTGGTTCGCAAATATCTTACAATGCACCAAATTTTAGCTATTTACCTGAAAACGTTTCCTGAGAGTTAAATTAAATTAAAACTTTTTCTTAACTACTTTTAACTTTTTTCTATTTTTTCAACTGTTTTTATTAATAAATTATGAATTTGGTTTAAAAAAGTCTGATTTTGATTTTTAAAATCTTGAATTTGATATGGAAAAGTCCGCATTTAAATTTCACCTCCTTATTTTATGTCCTCTGAAAAAGGAAAGCTTCGGTTTTTCGATTTCACCATTTATAACTGTTTTACTTATAGAAAGTGGTGTAGGTTTTAGGTGAAACATGATGTTAATTAATAGAGTAAAGGGTGTGTAGTTTCACAGTGAATGAAATAAAACTCAAAGAGGTTTATACAAACTCAATATATTTCGGATTATTAGTCCATCATCAGGAGTTTACAAGTTAATAGGACTGGTAGAATACGCATCTCTTGAGAATCGCTCCGTTTGTGTCTCCCCACTACTCAACATTGGAAGTGGATTCTAAGATACTCTCAGGATACTCGAGTTTCCGTTGCGTCGCCTGGGAATTAACTAGTGTGAAGAGGGCCTAATGGAAAACCCTTATATTAAATGAGCAATGCTTGTATATAATTATATATATCCAATCGGGTTATCGAAAACGGCTCTAACGATTTGGATGAAATTCACGGGTTAGGGGGATTTGTGGGTTGACAATTCGATCTGTCACGGTCTCATCTTCGGCTAAGTTTAATTTGATGGGTTTTTTTTGTTAATTCAAATAATTATTCACAGGTGGTTTTGTCGATAAAAATGTTTCCTTTAAATAATTAATTGGTTTTTGAATTTTAAAACCCACAAATAGTTCATTACAAATATTATTATATATTAAAATTAGGGAATTTAATTAATTAAAGGTATTTTTCTATTTTCTATAAAATTATTTATTAGAATATCAATTTCATTCTCTTAAAAAATCCGACAATTCGATAAAAGGATTGTCCCTCCTTCTTCAGGATTTAAAAGGGTCAACGAAAGAACCTCCGTGTATATTAATACTATTATTATTAATTCCAATTACATTTAAAACTTTGTGCCCAGTGATAAAATGTCTTGATAATGACCATAACGGATGTAAACGTTGGCAATAATATAAATTTAATTTTATTTTATTTTGGCTGCGAATAAAAATAGTCCTTTTTAACCTGAATTTAAAATTAATAAGCTGACGTGTTCTGATGTGGCCATCCACTTGACTTTACCATACAACCTGGACCCTCACTTATATTTAATATTTAATATTTTTTATTTTTTTTATTAAAATATAACTTTGTTACAGAAACATTAGGTCATTAGGCCAAACAAAGTACATAAAATTACATAATTAATTAATAATTATTAATAACATGTAGGAGGGTTAGTTTTTGCATTTTAGATTACTCTGAGCCCACTGATTATGTATACAAAATTTGGTTGAGTTTGGTACAAGAGCGTAGATTTTCAGTTTTTGACCCTACACCCCCCCCATTTTGGTCGGTTAGTTTTTGCATTTTTAGTCTTCTGGGGTCCCACTGATTATGTATACAAACTTTGGTTGAGTTTGGTAAATGGCCAAGATTTTCATTTTTTGACCCTATACAACCTCCCCCCATTTTGGGCGGTTAGTTTTTGCATTTTTAGACTTCTGGGGTCCCACTGATTATGTATACAAAATTTGGTTGAGTTTGCTCAAACGGCCTAGATTTTTAATTTTTAACTCCCCCCCCCCCCTTAATTTTGGGTCGATATGCACCAAAATCTAATCAGCTCTTAATCTCAATGGACCAAAACTACGTGTGAAATTTGGTTTTGATATTCACACTAGTTTTTGAGCTAGCACGTCCACAAAAATTTGGTAACGCACAGACTAACAGACATTTTGACAAAACAATTATTATCTCGAAAAATATAATTTTTTCGATGTTCACTTATTAGGGTTTTTTGTAGAGGGGAAATGCCATGGTTTCGCTCAATTTTTTTAATCAAAATAGTTTCAGCCGTTTTTGAGATATTTTGAAAAAAAGAAGGAAAAAAACACTTTTTTTCATGCACGATTACAATACTTGACCATACCCTGTTTGGTAAAGTAAAAATAATATGAATATATCACTTTTAACTGAATCAAAAAATTACCGAGCAACGGTACTATTTTATTTTACACACTATGGGAAATGATTTTTTTTAATATATAAAATATATATGTATAAATTATCATCATTTTATTATAAAAAGAATGATTATAAGAACAATATAATATATTATGTCTTGATTAAATTTATGAGATTTTCTCAAAACATAAAAATTGTATAAAAGTTTAAAAATTTTATTATATTTTATACATATAACATTTTTTTTAAAAAAATTAATATATTTAAAAATATGTAAAAAATATAATATTCTAAGATAAAAATGAGCTTTAAAAGCAGTTTTTTTTTCTTAATAGTAAGATTATCATTTTTAAAAATAAAATATTTGTAGCTTTTTTCTATATACCTTAAACCTGAGTAGCTGCTAAAATGGAAATTTGATAATTTCTTTCTACATTTATAGTGCGAAGAAGATTATTTATAAATGTATTTCAATTAATTTTTATCTAAATAAATAGATGACTACAATAACAACAATAACTCATTGTTATTTTTTATTTTATTTATTATTATTTATTTATTTACAATAATATAAATAATAATAAATAAATAACTCATTGTTATTATTTTTTAATTAATAGATTTAAAACATTTAAAAAAAACACCATAACATTATTAAATTTTGTTTATACTAAATTCATCTTTTTGATAAAGAATTTAATAAATTATATAAGTAATAATTTACACTGGGCTAGTTTAATAGTTGATATTTGTTTGTTACTACATTGTTAGGGACTTTTAAGGCCATTTTAGTAGCTGTGGAGCGGGGATTCATCTCAGAGTAGGAAATTTTATCTAATTATTTCTAATAAAATATGTATACTATATATTTTTTGTTCAAGACTTTAGTGTTCTCAAAATTATTCTCCTCTCGTATTACAAATCAAGTTTAACTTGTTATAAATAAAATCTTTTAACTCAATACTTTTCTAATGGACAGATTTTTTTGAAGTCAAACTTCTTTAGCGACGTATTGAGTAGTTTGATTTTTTTTGTTACAATAAAGGAGGAATGACTCAATAGAGGGGAAATAATTTTTTATAAAACCTACTAATAGTTCATGACAAATAAAATTGATTAAAATTAGGAAATTTAAATTATTATTTTAAAACCCACTAATAACAAATATAATTTATTAATTTATTTATATAACTATATAGGTATAACCAAACTTCTTGAGGATACAAATTCCTGGTAACAATAAAATAAAATAAAGAAAAATAAATGATAAAAATGTGTGTTTTTTTTATCAAAAAAGAATAAAACCAACACACCTCTATTTAAATGAGAATTTGTATCCTCAAGAAGTTTGGTTATATATAGTTATAGAAAAAAATAAATAAAAAATTCTCAAAAAAAACTAATCAAGAAATTAATAATTTATTAAAATTAAGGAATTTATATTATTCTAAAATCCACTAATAGTTCATGACTAATACAATTGATTAAAAATAGGGAATATCATATTATTATTTTAAGTATATCTCACCATAATAGTTCATGACAAATAAAATTTATTAAAATAAGGGAATATAAATTATTATTTTAAAACCCATTAATAGTTCATGAGCAAATAAAATTTATTAAAATTAGAGAATTCAAATTATTTTAAAACCCACTTAATAGTTCATGACAAATAAAATTTATTAAAATAAGGGAATTTAAATTATTATTTTAAAACCCACTTAATAGTTCATGGCAAATAAAATTTATTCAAATTAGAGAATTCAAATTATTTTAAAACCCACTTAATAGTTCATGACAAATAAAATTTATTAAAATTAGGGAATTCAAATTATTTTAAAACCCACTTAATAGTTCATGACTAATAAAATTTATTAAAAATAGGGAATATATATTATTATTTTAATAAATCTCACTATAATAGTTCATGACAAATAAAATTTATTAAAATTAGGGAATTTAAATTATTATTTTAAAACCCACTAATAGTTCATGACAAATAAAATTTATTAAAATTAGAGAATTCAAATTATTTTAAAACCCACTTAATAGTTCATGAATAATACAATTGATTAAATTAGAGAATTCAAATTATTTTAAAACTCACCAAATAGTTCATGACAAATAAAATTTATCAAAATTAGAAAATTTAAATTATTATTTTAAAACCCACTAATAGTTCATGACAAATACAATTTATTAAATTAGAGAATTCAAACTATTTTAAAACTCACCAAATAGTTCATGACAAATAAAATTTATCAAAATTAGAAAATTTAAATTATGATTTTAAAACCCACTAATAGTTCATGAGAAATACAATTTATTAAATTAGAGAATTCAAACTATTTTAAAACTCACCTAATAGTTCATGACAAATAAAATTTATCAAAATTAGAAAATTTAAATTATTATTTTAAAATCCACTAATAGTTCATGACAAATAAAATTTATTTACAAATAACATCTTTTACGGCTAAAGAAGTTTCACTTCCCCCGTGAGTTTATGTGAATGAGGCTCACAAATATTTTTTTTTTTTATTCTTTTTTGATTAAAATTTAAAAATTATTAATTTAGAATAATAATTGTCTAATTGTACTTTAATAAAATAAAAAATTTAATATCTTATTCATCAATTTAAATTCAAAAAAAGTATTAATCCGCACTATAAAAAGAAATTATCAATGGAAGTATATGAAAATATTCAATCAGGAAACTTTTCTTGTAAAAATTCATAAATATTTTCAAATGCTAGTAGCATTATGGCACCGCCTGGACCTAAGCGCATAATTTTAGGAACGATTCCTTTGTAAAATGCTGAAATTCTGTAAATGATACATATAAGTATATTAGATAGAATTAAATTAGCATGATTTTAAAATAAATACCGGGTGAGTTTTTTATTTTGAGACAGTCCTATAGCTCAAAAACAGTGCATTACCTATATGAAAAAAAAGTTTCAAATAAAAGTTTATTTATATCAAGGGGGAAACTAAACTACGCTATTATTTGTCGACCTAGAACAAGCGTTCAAGGATATTTCGATGTCAAGTTCTGTTTTTTAAATAGAAAACTATATGTTTCTGTAAATAATCTTAATCTAGAAAAAAAACTGAAAAACTTTTATTAGAACTATTTTTTATACGATATCAAATAAAAAAAAATATTAAATCAATTAGATCTCAAAAAAAATCGTAATAAATATTTTTAACAATCATTCAACTTAATTATCAAATAATAATGATCAAATATTTAATTATTAAATAAATAATTTAATAATAATTAATAATTTTGCGACACTGTTCTGAGACATTCCAGAGTGTATCGCAAGTCTTTACATTTCCTATTTTTATTTTTTTTTTAATAGATTTACAACACGATAAAATGAAGCTCCTATAGGAGCCAAGACAGAAATAAATGTTGCAGCAATATTACATTGCATTATTAAACCTTGCTGCAATATTCCTATGTCCGCCTCTGAACATTGCAGCAACATTGCCAAAGTTTTTTTTATTTAGTCAGAAATAGATTGTCCTCCGCTTGATGCAAATAAACATATGTACACACATTTATATCAAATATATATATATATATATATATATATATATATTATTTCTTTGTTTGAGACTATTTAAACGAAAATGTCAAAAATTACATCCTCTACAACTTTTCTTCTTATTTTTAGCATTTTAGTTTAAAAAAATTTGACAATAAATACACGAAATGAGGCGGAAGGTCAAAAATGAAGATTCTAGAACTTTGAACCAAACTCAACCAACATGAGTAAACTCTAGTTGCCATAAAGGTATTCAGCGAAACGCGTTTTAACTAACGGGTTTTTACTGCAACATATATATAGTAGTTGATATATATGTGTGTATGTTTATAACATCAAGTACCTCTTTATTTCTCTTGAGGGCAAAATTATTAAATTATTATTGAATTATTTATTTAATAATTAAATATTTAATCATTATTATTTGATAATTAAGTTGAATGATTGTTAAAAATAATTATTACGATTTTTTTTTAGATCAAATTGATTTAATATTTTTTTTATTTGATGTATAAAAAAATAGTTCTAATAAAAGTTGTTCAGTTTTTTTTTCTAGATTCAGAATATGTACAGAAACATATAGGTTTCCATTTAAAAAACAGAACTTAACCTTGAAATACCCTTGAAAGCTTGTTCTAGGTCGACAAACAATAGCGTAGTTTAGTTTCCCTGATATAAATAAACTTTTATTTGAAACTTTTTTTCATATAATGCACTGTTTTTGAGTTATAAGACTGTCTCAAGATAAAGAAAACTCACCCGGTATATTTAAAGATATTATATTTACCCTTCTTCTTTATAAATTAATCTTATTGTACTTGGAACTGTTTTATATTTAACTTGGCCGGGAATGGGCTGAGGTCCTTGCATTCGACTTTTAACAACATCAAATGGAATATTAAAAGCTGAACCTAAAGTTCCAGAAATAAATCCAATTCCAATTTTTCTTAATAATTCTAGCGATGGATCGCTATATATGTACACAAATAAATAAACCATATAATTTTTATTGTTATTTGTTGATAAACAAATGTAATAATAGAAAAAGAGTATAAAAAATAGTAATTTTGTATTCATTTTAATTCAGGAAAAAATATATACTTACGCTATGTTGTGGAAAGTAATTTTTTACTGAATGATAGAATCCAAAATAAATAGAATTAAAAATTGCGTTTCTTATTATTGTTGCCCATATAGCTTTATAAAGTCCAGAATTTCCAAAACCCTAAAATCAGAAAATGTTTAATTTAATTATTTACCAATTAATTTAGTTTAGTTTATTTATATTGTTGTATTATTTATCATTATTGTTATTCAGTTCCATTATCAGAATTAGATGTGACAAATTTGAGGAAAAAAAGGAACAATATTAAACACCGAATGTTAAAACATGCGATCAATTGCAACGTTTCGCCAATTTATTGTGGCTTCATCAGGCTCTTGATCAAATTTAGTAAGAAAAGAAATGACGAAGTGTTTTGGCGAAACGTTGCAATTGATAGCATGTTTGAACATCGGTGTTTAATTGTTCATTTTTTTCCTATGATTTGTCACATGTATTATTTATATTGTTTAGTTTATTTATATTGTTTTTATTACTTATATTGTTTAGTTTATTTATATTGTTGACTTTGTTGATTATAAATCGCAATAATGTTTTTATTATTTATTTGAATTCTGTTAAATAAAACCTATATTCTGAGATGTTATTTTCTTGTTCAGAACATAATATATTTAAAAGAATAATTGACTGAATATATAAGGTTGGCAACTAAGTAATTGCGGATTTCACTAATAGATGGCTTCAGTTGAATTTTTTAGGTTTGCTGGCGTAGTCCAAATGCAAAACACATTTTGTTATTTGATAGTTGGCAATTCAGCTGTCAATCAGTAAAAAAATTTTTTTGATCGGTTGCGTAGTTTTCGTTTGGCGTTCGTTGAAAAATGGAAAATCAAAAGGAACATTTTCGTCATATTTTGCTTTTTTTTCCGCAAAGCGAAAAACGCATCGCAAGCTCACAAAAAGTTATGTGCTGTTTATGGCGACGAAGCCTTAAAAGAACGGCAGTGTCAAAATTGGTTTGCCAAATTTCGTTCTGGTGATTTTTCACTCAAAGATGAAAAACGCTCTGGTCGTCCAGTTGAAGTTGATGACGACCTAATCAAAGCAATAATCGATTCGGATCGTCACAGTACAACACGTGAGACTGCAGAGAAGCTTCATGTATCACATACATGCATTGAAAATCACTTAAAACAACTTGGCTATGTTCAAAACTCGTACATGGGTTCCTCACGAACTGAAAGAAACGCATTTAACGCAACGCATTAACAGCTGCGATTTGCTAAAGAAACGTAATGAAAATGATCCATTTTTAAAACGACTGATAACTGGCGATGAAAAATGGGTTGTTTACAACAATATCAAGCGGAAAAGATCGTGGAGCAGTCCAGGTGAACCAGCTCAAACAACATCAAAAGCTGGTATTCATCAAAATGAAGGTTTTGTTATCAGTTTGGTGGGATTACAAAGGAATTGTCTACTTTGAACTCTTACCACCCAACCGAACGATCAATTCTGTTGTCTACATTGAACAACTAACGAAATTAAACAATGCAGTTGAAGAAAGCGGGCCGAATTGACAAATCGAAAAAGGTGTTTTGCCACATTCACCATATAGTCCTGACCTTGCACCATCTGATTACTTTTTATTTCGATCTTTACAAAACTCCTTGAATTGTAAAAATTTCAATAATGATGATGATGTCAAATTGTACCTGATTCAGTTTTTTGCTAATAAAAACCAGAAGTTTTATGAACGTGGGATTATGATGCTGCCTGAAAGATGGCAAAAGGTCATTGATCAAAATGGGCAATACATTACAGAATAAAGTTATTTAGTTCCATGAAAAAATTGTCTTTGATTTTCTGAACAAAATCCGCAATTACTTAGTTGCCAATCCAATATTTCTTTTAATTACTTACATTCTCGGTGATAATTTTTTGTAACAAACCATGTTGTGGGTGTTGTACCAAATCTCGCCGGGTTAGTTTGTAAAGTAATTTTCACCACTTCAAACGGGTTAACTAATAACCTAATATTGTTTCGTTTATTAATATTGTTGACTTTGTTAATTATAAATCGCAATAATGTTTTTATTATTTATTTGAATTCTGTTTATTTATATTGTTTAGTTTATTTATATTTTTGACTTTGTTAATTATAAATCGCAGGAAATTATTTATTTGAATTTTGTTAAATAAACCCTATATTCTGAGATATTGTTTTCTTGTTCAGAACATATATATTTAAAAGATTAATTGATTTAATGTATATTTCTTTTATTACTTACATCTTCGGTTATAATTTTTTTAGTAACAATCCATGTTGTGGGCGTTGTACCAAATCTCGCCCGGTTAGTTTGTAAAGTAATTTTCACTACTTCAAACGGGTTAACTAATAACCCTTCTGTCGCTCCAGCACAGGCTCCAGCAAGTGCAAATGTCTAGATAAAATTATATATGTCATCTATAAGAAATATAAATACAAATATATATAAACATCTATATTTTTACCAATGGTGTAGGTGTTGGGGAACCAAAATGAAATAAACCTTTATATTGTTCAAATGTAAAAACTGAAAAAAACAACAACAATTTTTGAGGAAAATTAATTAATTTTAAATGTATTTTTTGACATACTTTAACTGCTCTTTTAGGCGTTTCTACAAATAAAGGCGGAATAACACCTTTCCAAAGTGCAAAAAATCCTTCTTGTTTTACTATTTTACTAAAACAGTCGATAATCCCTGTATAGTAAATTGGACCGCCCGGTTTTATATTTGCTTTGCTCTGTACTTGAAATCTCGTTTTAATAATATCTAACGGATGCATTATAGTTGCTTCTATTAACCCAGCAGACCCTCCGGAAACAATTTGCATTGAGGCTTTTTTTACAAAGCCCATCTCATTCTAAAAAAAATAAAAATAAATAAAAAATATGAAATCTTAAAAAATATTACCAGACCCCTGTCCCATATAATAATAGTAGCAAGTGAATATTTAAACGAGAATATATAAGATAAAATTCCCAGGACAAAGAGGTTTCGGTCTGAATTTATCGGCCCATCTTCAGTTTATTGGGAATTATACACATATTACCGTAAGTACATGTGATTGTTCCTGGTTTTGTCAACAATAAGAAATTTTATTTCATATATTTAGTGTTGTACTGGAGCCTAAGATTCAGAGATTTCTTCTTTAAGTGCTATTTGTCAGTTCTCCCTGACGTTGGGGATCACTCTGGCGAAGACATCCCTGGAACAGTTCTCTCACGCCGGTCCATTCCCTAATATTTGCTGATTTCTCCAGGGCCCACGACGATTCTCAATTTTTCCTTTGAGAATCAACTGAAGCAGTCGATATTAGATGCGACCAAGATAAGAGATTTTCCGGCACTTGACAATGTTGAGGAGTTCCCACTGTGTGTGTTTGATCTTTTCAAGACATCTCTGTTTGTAATTCTGTCGACTCAGATGATTCGGAGCATTCGCCTGAAGATCCACATCTCAAAGCCCTTTTGTGGTAACTTTGAGGGTCCAATCTTCAACACCTTATAAGAGAATGGCCCAAGCATAGCATTTGACTATTCTCTCTCTTAATGTTTCAGATTGCCATCGCAGAAGAAGGATTAATTTCGTTATCCGAATTTAGCTGGTCATTTATGATATTTAAAGGGTTTAACTCGTTCAACTTGTCCGCCATCGAGGTATTGGGAGGCGTTTCCGTGTGGCTGGCTGCTAAAGACCATAAACAGAATTATTATTGACAAAACCAGGATGATTCAGAGATATCTTATTGCTGACAAAACCAGAAAGATTCAGAGATTTCTTATTGTTGATAAAACCAGGAAGATTTCTTAGTGTTGACAAAACCAGGAAGATTCAGAGATGTCGTGGACCAGGGGGAAAACAGCAATCTTGGTTAAGAAATATTAGGGAATGGACCGGGATGCGAACGTGGGAGAACTGTTCTGCGCGGTAGAAAACAGGGATGTCTTCGCCGACGTCAGAGAGACCTGACAAAGCCCTTGAAGAAGAAATCTCTGAATCTTAGGCTCCAGTACAACACTAAGGGCCAGTAGTATGTCGGCTTGTAGAGTCTTTGTTAAAGTTGACAAAGGGTAAAACCTTAGAATTCACATTGTGCCGGGCCACATGACAAGCGCTTTCATCTGATTGGCCATCCCACCGGGCACAAGGTGAATTCTAAGGTTTTACCCTTTGTCAACTTTAACAAAGACTTACAAACCGACATACAACTGGCCCTAAATATATGAAGTTAAATTTCTTATTGTTGACAAAACCAGGAACAAACACATGTACTTACGGTATTATGTGTATAATTACCAATAAACTGAAGATGGTCCGATAAATTCAGGCGGAAACGTCTTTATTCTGGGAATTTTATTGTACCCGGTGCATCCTTGCTTTGGCTGAATTTCTTCTTCAACCTACTACAAATAATATTATTAATTTTTTTTTTTAATTTAATCGAGGTTGTTGATAATAATTGTTGCGTTCTATGTTTATTTATTTTTGCTACCATTATTACGGAACAGAGGGAGTATGAGAATTATTACTTTTTGTGTCATTGTTTTGTATTTTAAGCAAGCGGGGGTGGATTTAGTGGAAATATAAGATTATTTTTTACAGATTTAGGATTTTTATATCAAATAGTAAATTTCTAATTAAAATTAGAAAAAATTGAATTTGTTCTTTTGGGTTAGAATAATATGTTAAATATCATTGATAATTATATTTTATATATTAAAATACAAAATATAACCATAAAAAAAAAAAAAGAAATAAGACGAAATGTTGGGTGATTAAAAAGTAAATTTTAAATGAAATACTAATGGGATTGAATTAAAAAAAAAAAAAAAAACGGGGAGTTTGATTGAGAAACCGACGATGATTCTTGTTCTTTATCAAATTTTTTAAAAATAGATTTAAAGTAAATAGAAGATAAAATATCTTATATAATTTTAACAATGTCAACATTATATGTCATTTTGAAAATTTTTTTTAATCATTTAAAAAACAAAAAACAAAAACAACTTATTTTAGAAATGTATTTATTTATTTAGTGATTTATTTTCAAAATTTAAAGATGTGTGCGAGTTTTTTTTTATTTTTTTTTTTCTCATTCAAGTTTGACACTCCATTTGAGATTTCAATGACATTTCTTCTAAAATGGCCGATCCAGCCGGGAGGGCTAAACCTAACCAACTTGTTCACTTTTTAGTTTAATTTAATTATTAATAAATAATATTCAAATTATAATTATTTAACTTTTTAATGAAAATAATAATTCACACTTTTTTATAGTAAAAATATATCAACTAACTAAATTAGTTTATTAATTCTTTTGAAATAAATATTTTTATTTTTGACAGTTATTTTTTTTTATAGTAAAAAAATACAAAAATGAGTAATAAAGATAAAGACAAAACATTGCAAGAAAAGCTAAAACAGTTTTTTAGAAAGAGTAAAGGTATGTAATACATTTCAGTTTCATAATTAATATTAGATATATTAATTTTTCAAAGGAAAATGTGTTAATTTAAATCATTGAGATAGGAGAGTGTTAAATTATCAACTAATTACTTTTGTTTATTTATATTGTTGTCTTTGTTAATTAGTACCTCGATGCTCGGCAACTTTTTGCTTCAGTTAAAAGTTATATATTAATATTATTTTTAATTGAATATAATGGAAGGCAGCCCAGGGGTAGTGAGAGAAAGTGGGCTGCCTTCCATTACATTCAATTAAAAGTTCTACCAGTCCGTCTCTCTCCAGAGAAAATTTCGTTGCAAAAAAATTATTTTTAATTTAAAATTCTGATAAAACCACCCCGGCACCCCACCCCCATACGAGCCCTGCTACGCCTTGACCCCCGTCCCATACCGCACCCGCACACCACATCCCCGCTACGGCCCCTAGACGACCACTCCTGTACCGCCCCCGATATGCCCCTGGACCCCGCACCCCCACCTCCTGCACCCACCCACCCCCATTCAGATTTTAGCCGGATGCCTGAGCCGGATCAACCCGGGTCAACTTGGTTAGCAGGATGACACGCTACCACCTAGACATATCCGCTCCCCCCCCCCTTTGTGGGATTTATACTCGAATTGATGACCAGATAGATTGTTTAATTTTGATACATCTTATATTATTAAATGAGCAATTTCTTGTATATATATATATATCCAATCGGGTTCTCCAAAACGGCTCTAACGATTTGGATAAAATTCACGGGTTAGGGGCTGGGGGGGGTTGGCGATTCTGATCTGTCACGGTCTCATCTTTGGCTAAGTTGTTTTTGATGGGTTTTTTGTTAATTGAAATAATTATTCACAGGTAGTTTCTCGATAAAAATACATTTGATATAATTATTTTGATTATTTTTATTCAATTTCCTTTTAATAATTAATTGGTTTTTCAATTTTAAATTCCACTAATAGATAATTAGCAATTATTATTATATATTAAAAGTTAGGCAATTTAATTGATTGGATGGATCAGGGATTACCAATCGACTTGATTGGGGAATAATGGAATTGAAATAATTATCGGAAAAGAGGTTTTTTTTATCTAATTAGATTTTTCCTCTTATTAAAAACAAGGACTAAAAGATGAATCAAGGACACTCGATGGTGGAGAAGTAATCTCCGGAATCGAAGCTCAAAATACAATGTATGCATAAATTCATGTAGAATGATTGGTTTAATAAAATTTATAAAAAAAAATTAATTTGATTAAAAATTGATCTTTAAAACTAAACAAATTATTTAGAATTTGGCAATTTAATTGATCAACTCAAAACCGTTATTTAATTAAAAAAAAAATTATACGGTATTTATTTATATGCCTATATACACATAATCTGTAGGCCACCACTACAAGACTCAGAAATGCAAAAACTGGGTGAGGGGGCAGGGGTGGAGGTGGAGGTCATAATGGAGGATAGATGTGGGGTGCAGTGGGTGAAGGTGCAGTGTAGGGGGGGCGAGCGAAGTGGTTTCGGGGATGGGATCAAGTGGCAGGGGTGTAGGTGGCGTGACGCGGTGGGGTTCGGGGGTGAGGGGGAGGGGGTTCGCGGGATTAATATATAGCTTTTAATTGAAGCAAAAAGTTACCGAGCATCGCTCGGTGTCCAGGTACTAGTATTAATATTTGCTATAACCTATTAGTGGGTTTAAAAAATTAAAAACCAATTAAAAATAAAAGATTGTATTATATGAAATGTTTGGATTGATTTGAGAGAGTATAATTGTTTTGTATGTATAATCTGAAGAAGCTGTAATAAAACAGCAAAACGTCGCAATTGATGATTTAATATAACACTTATTATATTGTTCCTTTTCCTCTGAAAAATTAATACCTATATATCTAGTAAAGGTGTTGTCCTAATAAATATAATAAAAAAATCGAATAATCCTTGATATTTTTGTTTTAGGAAACTTTAAAAGTCAAGAAGAGTACATTCTGACTACAGAACAACAAAGAGATTTAAGTAGTGAAGTCCCATTTTCGACAAGATGTAAGACGATTCGAGATTTGAGTGAGGTCGTTCTGAACAAAAGACTTGAAGATGTAAGTGTTTTATTATTAATATATAGTATTCTCCTGAGTCTTGAAATAATTTTGAAAGTTTTCTCATGAACTACTTCTTAAGTACACATAGTTAGAACGAAGAAAATGTTTGTTTATTTTCTATATCAATAATTACATTATTGTTTGTTTATTTTCTATATTAATAATTACATTATTGTTGCCAGAACATGTTTATTTATTTTCTATATCAATAATTACATTATTGTTTCCAGAACATGTTTGTTTATTTTCTATATCAATAATAATAATTACATTATTGTTTCCATGGCAACCTAATTAGAATCAATTAATTTCTTAATATACCCAGGTATCACAAGAATAATCTATAAATTTTCTGATAATATCTTCTCTGGACATTGGAATATCCTGTGAATAATCTTTCAATCTTCGTAGATATTCTGGGAATTTTCTTAGAACTAAAATATTCGTGTAGGACATTAAATTCCCTTTCCCGGAATATTCCTAGTTGCGCATTCTTGGAATATTCGGAAAAGAATATTCTCAGAAGATTAACGCCCATACAAATATTCTGTGGATCTCCTGGAGATAATTGGAATATATATGTCCTTTAAATAACTTAGAATATTCTGGGGATATTGTGTGTTACCTGGGATATATCATTATAAATCTATTTCAAGACTTTTTATACTCTATTTATTTATTTAATACAATAATTTATATAATCTATAATTATTTTCATACACTTTTTTTTAGAATACAATTGAATTTCTAAGTTTTATCTTAAGAGATTTATTAGAGCCAAATGTACCCAAAGACCATCGACAATTAGTATTTGCATTTTTCCGATGCCTAGTTCAAGGTCAATTTCACAAATTAGGATCCATGATGAGAGTATTTTTCTTTCAAGTTGTACGTAATCACGATTTTACAGAAGATGTGAGTCAAAGGTAAATATATTTATTTATCAAAAAGTAATTTTAATAATTGAATTACAACTTTAATTTTTCTTACTTTACAAGATCATAGTAAATTGGATAAATCAATCAATGTCCCCAATCTTTGCATTCCTAGTCTTCTGAGGGCCTACAGATTATATATACAAATTTTGGTTGAGTTTGGTTCAAAGCGCTAGAATTTATATTTTTTGACCCTCTCCTGGGTTTTTGGGGAATTTTTTTAAACGAAAATTTCAGACATCACATCCTCTACAATTTTCCTTCTGATAAAATTTGCCGTAGAGTTAATAATATAGGTGTTATTTTATAATTTCCATTATTGACCCCCCAAACCCCCTTTTGGCGTCAAAATATATCAAAATATTCTATAGCTCAGATTTTAAATTAGAATCCAAATACAAAATTTCCTAAGAATATTTCCAGCCGCTTTTATGCCAATTTCGAATGCATTTTCAATTCTTTGACCCTCCCCCCCTCTTTTTTAATAATGGACGAGATCATAACAAAAGTAAAGGTCATGAACGGCTATGAGTTGGGAGATAATAAAATTAACATCATATGCTATGCTGACGACGCTGTACTTATTGCCGACTCGGAAGATAACCTGCAAAGATTACTCCATAGGTTCAACATTACAGCTAAGAATTTAATATGGCAATCTCAGTCAAGCAAACCAATTCAATTGTTGTTTCAAGAGAACCGATTCGAGGTAAACTAGAATTGGAAGGAAACATCATTGAACAAGTGATGTCATTTAAATAACTCGGATGTCACATCACCAGTGACCGAAATTTATACAACGAAGTGAAAGAACAAACTATAAAGGGTTCAAAAATATCTGGATATCTTTGAGATGTGGTCTGGAGAAATCCATTCATGACCATAGAATCCAAAATGAAGATATACAAAACGACTGTGAGGCCCATTACAACTTATGGGGCTGAAACCGAAAGAACCAAGCAGTTGATGAGAACAACAGAAATGAAAACATTAAGATCTGCAATTGGTGTCACATTGTGGGATAGGATGAGAAACAAAGATGTAAGGACATAATTAAATGGATCCGAGTGCGCCAAAAAGAATGGAGCAGCCACGTCGGTAGAGCCAGCGAAGAGCTGACTATTGAGAATAGCCAGGGATGGAAAACCAGCAGCAGTGAGACCTAGAGGCAGACCGCCGAAGAGGTAGGAATCCTCCCCCACAGAGACATGAGGCACTGTCAAGAAAAACAGGCTAATAGCCTACAATAAAAGAAGAAGAAGAAGACTCTGTTTGCAAAACACAATGCTGCCTAATTTCTAGGCGCGCAGATAGGAACCTTCCGGACATTTCCTTTGATTCGAGCTCATTGGAATTCCGTAATAAAATATCATTGTTAGGTGTCACCTTGGGTTCTGACCTCTCTTGGAATGACCATATTATCTCAGTAGCAAAAGCTGCAGCATGTAAGCTTGGCTTTCTTTTCCGAACCAAACGATTTTTCACCCCCACTCAACTCCTTATATTATACAAGGCTCAAATTCGCCCCTGTCTTGAATATTGCTCGCATTTGTGGAGAGGGGCCCACAAGTATTCTCTTAATACCTTAGACGCAATTCAGAGGCGAGCTATCAGACTGATAGGCGATCCTACATTAACTGACACTCTCGACTCCCTAGCCCATCGTAGATCTGTCTCCGCCCTTTCCCTTTTTTATAGATATTACCGTGGCTTTTGTTCTGACGAAATAAAATCGATAATCCCACCAAGGGCTTCATTTGCGCGAAATACACGATTTTCTAAAACTCAACACTCCTACGCGCTTAAACTGGATACTAATCGAACAAACGCATTCGCCAATTCATTTATCCCTATGACACCTAGAGACTGGAACTCTCTTCCCCCGACCGTCTTTCCAGCAACTTATAACCTTCAATCTTTCAAGACCAGCATCCACAGATACCTTCGACTGCTACCCAATCCCTAAACCTCCCCTTATCTTCACGTTACAAGGGTCCACCACGGACTACAGAGGTTGTACCTTCTTGGTGCAACTTCTTCTTGTATCAGTATCATTATAAAAAACAAAACAAAAAAAAAAACTCTTTTTACAATTTATCTCGACTTGTTTTGGAAAACATATCGATCAATTGGCCGCCCTTATTAGCTGTTCCATTGACCACTTTGAGATGGCGCACTCAGTGATTGATATAATTATCCAATTTCCTACTATCTTGTAAACTATGATAATTAAATTATAGATACGATTAACCAAACATTTGTTTTTTAATTTTAGATTAGATATTTTACTTTCCCTTACGGATACTGGTAGAGAGGTTAAAGACTTTGAAGAAGATATAGGATCTTTTTTACTTGAATGGGTACCTGCTGTCACTGATGCCGGAAGAACCGAAGATTATATGGCTCTTATTTGTAATTTCATAAAATTTAATGCTGCATATATTGATGAAGATATTGTAGCAGGTCTTGTTCGCGATACTTGTTTAATATGCAATTGGCTGGAGAGTTCCAAAGCTGTATTACCTTGTTTGGATGTTCTTGATGCTATAGTATGTTATAGTACTTTACCAACTGATGCTTTACCTGCTTTCATCGGAGCTTTATGCAGAACTGTGAACATTGAGGAGTATTGCCAAACCAGCTGGAAGGTAGCAATTTTTTATATATTTTATACTTTTGTTGGTGGTCAAAATGGGATGCACCGGGTTCAATAAAACTTCCAGAGTAAAACGTTTCGGCCTAAATTAGCACGACATAAACTATTGTACATGAAGTTAAATTTCCTATTGTTGACAAAACTAGGTTCAATCACATGTGCGTATTGTAATATTAGTATAATTGTAAGTTAAAAACCAACCTTAACAACTTAATCATAAAGAGGTTGTCCTCTGCTTGATGCAAATAAACATACACATATATGTATATAGGGTGAGTTTTCTTATCTTGAGACAGTCTTATAACTCAAAAAGTTTCAAATAAAAGTTGTTTTATATTAAGGGGGAAACAAAAACTAGGATATTATTTGTCGACCTAGAACAAGCTTTCAAGGGTATTTTAAGGTCAAGTTCTGTTTTTTAAATAGAAACCTATATTTTTCTATATATATCCTTATAAAAAACTCAACAACTTTCATTAGAACTATTTTTTATACTACATCAAATAAACAAAATATTAAATCAATTAGATCTCAAAAAAAATCCTAATAATTATTTTTAACAATTATTTAACTTAATTATCAAATAATAATGATTAAATAATTAATTATTAAATAAATAATTATTAAATCGAAAAGTCACAACAATGAAAATAAGTGTTTATAATGATATTAAATGTTCGTTATACTCAGATTTAAGAAATTATATTCTACTTAATAGAACTACTTAAAATTGTTCAGTTTAAAAAAGTTTCTTTCTCCCGAAACGTTTTCAAGATTGTTTTATAAAAAATTTCTATTTTTTTTTTTTTTTAATTTAAAAACAATCAATAAAATTTTTTTCTTTTCTATATACATATTTATTTTTGGGTTGTTATCGTCCATCTTTGAAAATAATTAGGCTGGATATTGGGATTTTGGACTTGAGAAAATAATTAAAAGCTAAATTTCCAAAAGTTGCAACACGTTTCGTCCTATATTTCTCGACTTCTTCAGGCAATCTACAACAACAGATATATTTTGAATGATCAATTTTGTTTCAGATTTTTTATTTATTTCGTTTAATACCTTTTATATTAAGTTTGTTTAAGCCTTGTCAATTATGTAATTGGAAAATCTAGTCTAATGGTCTGTATATATCTATCAACGAGAAAGCTGATCCTAAAAGTGAATATTGTTTGGAGTTAAAAAATGTTTTGTTGTTTGGTATTATCTAATGACTTCATATTCTTATAATTTGTAATTGTTGTAGATTGCCTGAAGAAGTCGAAAAATATACGACGAAACAACTTTTGGAAATTTATCTTTTAATTGTTTTCTCAAGTGCAAGTTCCCAATATCCAGCCTAATTATACATATTTATATTTGATATATATAATATATGGATGTGTATGTTTATTTGCATCAAGCAGAGGACAACCTCTTTGCTTCTCTTTATGATTCAACAACTGTGCTACTTTTTCAATTTAACATCTTAAATTGATATAATAATGATAAGAATGTTAACAACGATTTATATATTTCTGTAGCCCAATAACTGAGGATGGCCCAATAAAATATAGGCCGAAACGTTTTACTTTGAGTCATTTATTGTACTCGGGGCATCCCACTTTGGCTGATATAACTCCTTAAAACCGCTGCTATTTTTTACGTTTTTCTATTTATTATTTATATATTGTTAATTAATTATTGTTTATCTATTGTTAATTAATTATTGTATTTTTAGATTATTTGAAATTATTATTTTTATAAACAAAATAATTAATTTTTAATACGTTTTTTTAGATAATGAGAAATCTTCTAGGAACCCATATGGGACACTCAGCTCTTTATACCATGTGCCGTCTTTTACAAGAAGAACCCCCTAAAGCAAACTCCGAGATTCCTCCATTAGATCCTTATTTATTAAGAGGAGCTGTCTTTTATATTAATATGGGCCTATGGGGCTCTAAAAGAGTTCCATATTTACAGGCTACACCTACTAATGTTTTACCCTCGATGAAACATGTAATTATTTATTTTAATTTTTCAAATGCAGTTTTATTTCCGATCAAAGAGGATGGGATAGAGAGGAAGACAAAAGTGCCACCTGGTGATCGTGACCGGGTAATCAAAATTATTCATTGTTTTTTTCATGGCCAAAGAATGATTTAATGTAAGTAAATTATAATTTAAATAAAGTATTATCTTTTAAAATATATTGTTGGTTATTAGTCCAGGCAAATTACGTGAAAAAAGGGCATTTACAGGAATTATCTTCAGGTAAAGATTTTATTTCTGGAATATCTTTATTGGTGCCCCAATATTACAACCCAAGTTTTCCCCCCAAATCTGAATTGTGAAATATGCTTTGCGGGCCTCAAAATAAGCAAATTTCGCGGTTTTTTCAGTTTTTCTTAAATAACTCTAAAACGACTTATCAAATCAAAAATATATCCATTAGATAAATTAAATCTCTTTAAATGCCGCGTAAAATGATAACAATGTTATCCATTTTGGTTCAGTAGAACTTGAACTAACCCCTGTCAAAAATACCACGTTTTTCCAATTTTTTCAAAAATAGCTACTTTTTGTCTTAAAAAAATGCCTCTTCGGTGTGGACCCTATAATAGTTGTCAATTGGCTAGAAAATGAGATTGGTTAAGTTTCATTATAATTGGATGATGGTAACCCGTGCCGCAATGAGGTTGAAATTTTGAAAAACTGCAATTTTTTGCAAAAAAAATCGTAGTTTTTCCTCCATAAAATGAAAATCAGTCATCCTAGAAACTTGATTCGTGTCTCATTCTCTAGTAAATTTTATTGACTTGAACTTTTACTTGGACCACCTTTTTGTTAAAACTCTTAGATTCATAGATATCCAGCATTTTCCATGACAGGACATGATCCGAATCCTCAAAAGTGACCTTTTAAGTATGAATTGCAATCCAGCAAAGAGGGATCCTGCAATCTCAGGAGATCCAGCATCATTTGAAGGCCTGAGGGATCCCGTACCAGCTTGCGAATCCGCAAAGTCGTGATTAACTAATGAACAAACGGCACTTTTGAGGATTCGGATCATGTCAGGTCAGGGAAAGTGCTGGATATCTATAAATCTAAGAGTTTTAACAAAAAGGTGGTACAAGTACAAGTTCAAGTCAATAAAATTTTATAGAGAATGATATAGGAATCAAGTTTCTAGGATGAGTCGTTATTAGAAAAACTCAAAAAAAACTAAAAAAATCCCGAAATCTGCTCATTTTGAGGTGCGCAGCTTAAATTCCACTCTCAGGAATATATGTGGACCTGTTCAAGATCTAACTTCTGGTGAATGGAGAGGAAGTTCCGAGGAAGAAGTCAGAGACATGACAAAGCAGCCTTATATCTCAAATGTGTTGAGAGAAAGAAGATTTGAATGGGGCGATCATGTGGTTCATGCTCTCAAAACCAGGGACATAAAGAACCTCCATGAGAGCTACCCGCCTGGCAGGCAGAACAAGACAAAGATGGCTGGATAATGTCGTCAGAGATCTACGAGACCTTGACGTGGGGGTGGAATGGGAGCGATTGGTCCAGGATAGAGGGATGTGGAGAGGCATCACGCGAGAAGCTCGAGCTCTACAAGGGCGATTTGGCCATCGTAAGTAAGTAAGTAAGCGTAAATTCCACAATTCAGATTTGGTGGAAAAACTTAGGGTAGTAATATTGGGTCACCAATAAAGGTATTCCAGCAATAAAATCTTTACCGGGAGATAATTCCTGTTAAAATCGTAATTTCCCTGGATTATATTGATTATCGATCATTGTGTACAATTTGTAAATATTTATACTCCATAAATCTGATCGGTCATGGTCACTAGAGGCGCTAAAACTCACATACATAGTCTTTTATGGGAGCCTAGCCCTCTTATCTCATCCTCTTTGCTACTGATGAATGATTAATTTTTTCTAAATTTTTTCAGGCTTTATCATCTAAACATCCTGTTGTGATGTATGAAGTAATTTTAGGAATACAACGTCTTGTCGATAAATTTGGCGAAGAATTAACTGATTTAGCTTGGGATCTTATTTTCGATATACTTAACGAAATAATATCGTATCTTGAAAGTATCGATGTATGCCCAAGTAGTAGACAAATCGAAACTCATTTACATGAAACCTTAAATCTTACTGAATCATTATTAGAAAAGGATCATTTAAGTAATACCCCGCATAGGCTTTATGCATTGGTCCAGCGGTGTGCTTCATCTCGACCTGAATCATCTGTATTAGGACTTATTAGATGGTTGAGTGCCGATATTGTGCCCATATCTCATCAATGGTTATTACATTTAAATGAATTATTGGATCATTATTTTCGTCACGATACCCGAACAAACATTCGAGTACTTACCTTGGAAGTCCTCGCTGACACGATTAGAAAATATCGATTTAATTACGAGGATGAACTTATTGAAAAGGCAGTAGTTCCTGCTCTGACTCATGTCGATCAAGAAACTGATCCAATTGTACGAAATTCCGCTGCCAAATTATTAGTAGAACTTTGTCATGATTGTGATTCAAAAAGATGCTCTGAACTTATGGATATTTTAGAAAGAATTTTAGAACGGCCATATTCCATACCAACTTCTCCAAGTGATACAACAACACCGATAGCTCCAGTTCTGGCTGAATCAGAATTGTTGGATATTAAAACTGTCATCAAAGGATTGATAAATATATTTATCGATAAATCATATCAATTGCCTTCGAACAATGCAGTTCGGGCTTATCAATTACTTGTCAATCATCTTGGGAAACATTACCAAAGACCTTATATACTTGAAAATGTCTCTATTCTTCGTTATAGCATTATCGAATGTTTTCTCAAGGTACGAGCCGATTCGCAATATCATTTAGGCTTTCCTGATCTTAAGCCAATTGGAATTCGCTTTAGTCCTTATTTGTTGGTGGATCATGGAAATGATGACCGTGCAACGTCACCGCCTATAACTCAACCTACGGCATCAACTACTCTGCCCTCGGTCACTTCTTTAGTCACTTATCTTTCACTTAGCCATGCTTGTAAATCAGTTATTTCTTGTCTGAAGCAAGAAAAAGATTGGAAAGGTAAGAATAACATATTTATTAACAAGGTTTAGCCCGTGCCCACAGGGCCATACATCAATATAATAGTTTTGGTATTTGTTTGTCGTTTGTACTTTTTTTGAACTGAAAATTCTTTGCATATATGCTTTTTTTTTTTTAATGCAATCGAATGCAAGAAGGGGTGCACCAGTAAAGATGCAGCCCCTATGTATCTCGAAAGACCCTTGCATTACCGAAGAGAAGGGAAAGTTGATTAAGTGAGAGGGTGTAGACGTAGGTGTTTATACACTCGGATTTTGAAGGTTTGAAGATTATAGGTGCTGGGAAAGATGGAGGCTGGGAGAGAGTTCCAGTTCCTTGAAGTCATGGGGATATATGTATTGGCGAATGAGGTGGTCCGGCACTTTTCTAATTTGACCGAGAAAGAGTGTTGGGAGTCGGCAAAACACGTGCTACGCACAAAGCATCCTTTGGGGGGGATTATTGATTTTATCTCATCAGAGCACCTGCCGTGATAGTATCTATAGAAAAGGGAAAGGGCAGAGACATTTCTTCGATGAGCCAGCGAGTCGAGGGAGTCGGTGAGGGTAGAATCGTCAATTAGCCTGACGGCTCGTTTCTGAATTGCATCCAGGGTAGCAAGAGAATATTTAGAGGCTCCTCTCAATAGATGAGAGCCGTATTCGAGACAGGGGCGGATTTGGGCCTTGTAGATGGTGAGAAGTTGTGGGGGTTTGTAAAATCGCTTGGACCTGAATAAGAAGCCAATCTTCCTTGCTGCAGATTTCGCCACAGAGGAGATGTGTTCATTCCAAGACAGGTCAGATGCGACAGAGACGCCCAACATGGATAGGCTGTCACACATTTTCAGGGTATTCGAATTGAAATGAATATCAGGGAAATTTTTATTATCGGGCCTAGAAATTAGACAACATTGAGTCTTGTTTGCATTAAAGTTAACTAAATTTTGAGAGCCCCATTTATCCAGTTTGTCTAGGTCGAAAGTGATCGAGGAGGCAACATTGATTCGATTATTCGGGAGTGAGGGTTTGCCGTGCTTTTTTCCCTGTTATAAAATGCTTCAAAGACGGAAATAGTTATGAGGAACTAAAGTGTTCATTCCGCTTTAGAATTAAAAAACAAAATAAATAAAAAAAGGTGTTTGACAGTATAAATACTGTCGCCCTTACAGTCTTTCTTTTCTTAAAGTTTCTAGATTTAACCGCATATATAGGATACCCATTTTCGTGTGATCATGAATGTTTGAATTTGTTCTTTTAGATATAGAATCCCAAAACTATTATAATGATAGATATTTGATTTGATTACTATTTTATTGAATTCAATTAGATTAAAATAATATAAATTTTATAAATTAAATGGCTTATTTAGTCACATAAAATCTTATTATATTAAATAAGCAAATCTTGTATATACCGGGTGAGTTTTTTATCTTGAGACAGTCTTATAATTCAAAAACAGTACATTATATGGAAAAAAGTTTCAAATAAAAGTTTGTTTATATCGAGGGGGAAACTATACTACGCTATTGTTTGTTGACGTAGAACAAGCTTTCAAGGGTATTTTAAGGTTAAGTTCTGTTTTTTAAATGGAACTCTATATTTTTCTATACGTCTATTTAATCTACAAAAAAAACTGAATAACTTTCATAAGAACTATTTTTTTATACCACATCAAATAAGGAAAATATTAAAACAATTAGATATCCTAAAAAATCTTAATATTTATTTTTAATAATTATTTAACTTAATTATCAAATAATAATGATAAAATAATTAATTATTAAATAAATAATTTAATAATAATTAATAATTTAATAATTTTGCTCCACTATTCTGAGAGATTCCAGAGTGTATCGCAAGTCTTCTGGATAAATTCCAGTTCCAATTTCGTTATTTTGGCCTGCTTTAGTTTCTTCGTAGCCTTTACATTTCCTGTTTTCTTAACAGATTTACAACACGATACAATGAAGCTTGTGAGGGTGTATTCCTGTCAGGAAAACGCTCGGCATCCATTTCAATGACAGCCCCATATTTACAGCTTCTTCCACATTCACCATAAATTAAGACCATTTCAATTCTGTTTTCAACAAAAAATGGGCCATTTTTATTATGATAATACAATATAACTATCTACTGGATTGACACGAGAAATAAACTTTTTTAAACTCAAGAATTTTAAATAGTTCTGCTAAGTAGAAAATAATCTTTTAAATCTGAGTATAACGAAGTTTTAAGATCATTATAAACACTTAAAATGAAAGTTTTTGCCGAGAGTAGCAGAATTTTTATATATTGAAGGAGACAATAAAAGAGTGTGTCTTCTGCTGGAATTATAAATTTTATTTATTTATAAAGAGACTATAGTTTCGAGGGCTTTGCCCTCTTCATCAGTCTATTACAATGGATTCACAGGAATTAATTTATGAATTCATACTATAGTTTCGAGGGCTTTGCCCTCTTCATCAGTCCATTGTAATAGACTGATGAAGAGGGCAAAGCCCTCGAAACTATAGTCTCTTTATAAATAAATAAAATTTATAATTCCAGCAGAAGACACACTCTTTTATTGTCTCCTTCAATATATAAACACTTATTTTCATGGTTGTGACTTTTCGATTTAATAAATATTTATTTAATAATCAATTATTTAATCATTATTAGTTGATAATTAAGTTAAATAATTGTTAAAAATAATTATTAATTTTTTTTTAGATCTAATTGATTCATGTAATTTGTTTAATTGATGTCGTATAAAAAAATAGTTCTTATGAAAGTTGTTCAGTTTTTTTTTTGTAGATTAAGTAGACGCAATGAAAAAAATAGGTTTCCATTTAAAAAACAGAACTTGACTTCGAAATACCCTTGAAAGCTTGTTCTAGGTCGACAAACAATAGCATAGTTTAGATTCCCCCTCGATATAAATAAACTTTTATTTGAAACTTTTTTTCATATAATGCACTGTTTTTGAGTTATAGGACTGTCTCAAGATAAAAAACTCACCCGGTATATGTATATGTATATATATATGTTAACATTAGATGAACGCGAAAGTTAAAACTTTTTATCCGGCCACTGCCCTATTTTGGTGCAATTGGGACCAGACTCGTTTTGATACTGAACCAAGAGTTGAAAAAAGATACAGGACCCAGCCGGGTATGATCCGACATCTTCTGTGTTAAGCCCGTATATGCCTTTTCCATTTAAGCGATGGATCCCTTGACTAGATCCTATAATCAAATTTTATATATATTCAACTTATAGTTCAGGCGCGTTTTCTCATATTTTCCTAATAGTATGGTTCTTATAAATTTACTACAATGCCCATCTGTCTGATTCTTTGGGGAATCGAAACAGAAAGAATCAGACAGATGGGCATTGTAGTAAATTTATATATACTATATATCCAATCGGGTTCTCGAAAACGGCTCTAACGATTTGAATGAAATTCACGGGTTAGGAGGGTTTTGTGTTGACAATTCGATCTGTCACGGTCTCATCTTCGGCTAAGTTGTTTTTGATGGGTTTTTTGTTAATTGAAATAATTATTCACAAGTGGTTGTTTGAATAAAAATGTATATTTACATTTTTATTCAATTTCCTTTTTAATAAATAATTGTTTTTTTAATTTTAAATCCCACAAAAAGATCATTACAATTATTATTATATATATTAAAAGTTAGCCAATTTAATTGATTATAAAACTTTAAATCCCACAAATATTATTATATATTAGAATTTGGCAATTTAATTGATGAACACAAAAATTGTTATTTAATTAAAAAAAATTATATGGTATTTATTTATATAGCTATATATATACACATAATGTGTGGGCCACTAGAAGGCTAGAAATGCAAAAACTGGGTGCGGGGTTGGAGGTGACAGTGGGGGTAGATGTAGGGGTGCAGTGGTGGGGGTACGGGGTTTCGGGGATTAATATAGCTTTTAATTGAAGCAAAAAGTTACCGAGCATCGCTCGGTGGCCAGATACTTTATTTTATGTGACTAAATAAAGCTTTTAATTTATAAAATTTAAATTCTCCATAAATCAATTTTAAGTTATGTAAGAATTTTATTAAAATAATAATAATAAATGTTTTTTAGGTTCTACAACTAGTTTTGCAAGAATTACCCTTCGTCTTACGTAATCGAGCTTTAATACTTTCTAAACACGGAAATGATATTGAATATCTAGCAGCTGCGATCATCGCTCTAGTTGCTGATAAATCGTTATGTCTACCTGAATCTTTACATAATACTCTACCTAAATTGACACGGTCAGATTTTCATAACGCCGTATTTCCTGTTGTTGCTGCTCTGGCATCGTATCATGCTTTCCTCGAACCACAACTTCAGCAAAGATTAATTAAAGTTCTTGAAATGGGCATGGGCTCTCATAGTTGTGCACCAATATCAGTTGCTGCCACAATGACCTGTGCTCTTGAACTTAGAGAAACAATGTACAAACTTTTACCGGAAGTTTTACATACCCTGAGTAAAATATCGTCAACTAAGCCAATTGCAAATCCAATGCTTGAACTCCTTTCTACATTAACAAATTTACCCAAGGTAAAATTTTTTAAATAACTTTTAATATTCAATATATTATAAATAAATTATGAAGTACACATATTAGTTAAAACGAAGAACATGTTTGTTTATTTTCTATCTCAATAATAATTATTAGGTTGATGCATAATTATGGAACGTTTGTATTGGCGCGTTTTTCTTTAGCCAAAAATGGCGTTTTTTTAAAAAAAACAATCTTCTCTATTTATAGTTAATAAAAATGCGTGTCGAGAACCATATTCATATTCGTCATATTATGCTCTACCACTACGAGAAAGGATAGAAGGCAGCACAGTCATTTCGCACGTCCACATGTTGAGCGCCGGGTCGTCGAATTGATCGCCAATAAGGGCTGGGATCTACTCCCACATCCGCCGTACTCACCGACCGAAGCACCGACGGACTATTACATCAACCGCTCTTTGAAAAAATAATTTTTAAGAAAAAAATAAAAATCGACTTCAAAAAATTAAATGCAACAAATAAAATACACTAAAAGGTATAAAATAATTATTATCTTATTTAGTTACAACTAAACGACGAAATATTAACATGAAATTACTTTTTGAAGTCGGTGCCAAACAAACTATACTTATAAGCGAGCGTACCCGCCAAACGTACTAAGTAAGATCCGTCGAGTGCGATTCATAAAAGGTATATGTTTGGCACCAACTTCAAAAAGTAATTTCATGTTAATATTTCGTCGTTTAGTTGTAACTAAATAAGATAATAATTATTTTATACCTTTTAGTGGATTTTATTTGTTGCATTTAATTTTTTGAATTCGGTTTTTATTTTTTCTTAAAAATTATTTTTATTTTTCTCTTTTTTAGTGATGTTATTAATAGTGATCATATCATCAGAACTTGACCAAATTAATATGACACCATCCCTAAGACACCCCCTTTCGGATAAAAAAAGAACCATCGAAATCGGTTCATAAACAAAGAGATTAGGTCTAAACAAACCTAATAAAAAAGGTCTAATACCTATGAAAAAAAAAACGAAAAAAAAAATGGGACCAATCGGAAGCTAGACTGGAACCAATGCAAAAAATTTTTTCAAAATCGGTTGACAATTGGCGGAGATATGAGGTAACATAGGCACAAAAAAAAAATCAGTCGAATAGAGAACCTCCTCCTTTTTTGAAGTCGGTTAAAAACTGTCAAAAGACTAAGATCTATGAAGATTTGGATGTCAAAGCGTGGATTGCCTCCAAGAATGGTGACTTCTTCGCCCGTGGAATCGACCGACTGCCAAACAAATGGGAAGCATTTATTGAAGTAGATAGTGAATACGTTCCCGAATAATCATTTAAACATGTTTTTGTTAAATTTTATTATTGTTTTTGATGAATAAAAATATTTTTAAAAAACGTTCCATAATTATGCATCAACCTAATAATAATTATATTATTGTTGCCATGGCAACCTAATTAAAATGAATTAATTAGTTTTTTTTTTTTTTTTTTTTTTTTGGCTTTTCGGCCCTTCTAGCCATAAGCCATTTACGATACTATTTTATTTTACTTAAATTTGTCTCTACCCCGGGGGTCAGATTTTAGCCGGATGCCTCGAGTCGGATTCGAACTCGGGTCCTCTTGGTTAGCTGGCTGACATGCTACCGCCTAGCCTACCCGACCCCCTCAGAATGAATTAATTAGTTAATATATATCATTTTTTTTTATTGTTAGGATAAATAAACTGAATTTGCTTCTTTCCAGTAATTTATTTTGTTTTTCAAATGGATATTCCAAATATTTCGAGAGCGTTCTCAGCATCTCTTCCTCAGTGGAAACTGTGGGACCACACAATAGGCAAGTCAGTGAGTTGTTATAATTACAGGTGTCAAAAAAGTACTCACCCACTCCCCACCAATGTGCCGACTCTATCAGTTTGTACAGAACATTGATAAAAAGCTCGATCACACAACACACACATACATATATATACAAATTTAAAATGAGACAACATACGGATATACAATTATTTACATCTCTTTATAATAAAGTCCAATGAAATTTAAAAATCGAAAATGGTCAGCACCAGAGCTGGTTTAAATTTAACTAACTAATTACTGTTAATGACCAGTCGAGGGAAGGTCAACGACCACAAAATTGTCTACGCTTTCTGGCACGCGCAATTAATTAATAAAAAAGCATAAATGTTTATTTATTTGTCATTTCAATTAAAATTAACTGATGGAGTCGGCACATTGGTGGGGGAGTGGATTAGTACTTTTTTGACACCTGTAATTATAACAACTCACTGACTTGCCTATTGTGTGGTCCCACAGTTTCCACTGAGGAAGAGATGCTGTGAACGCTCTCGAAATATTTGGAATAACCATTTGAAAAACAAAATCAATTACTGGAAAGAAGCAAATTCAATTTATTTATCCTTAACAATAAAAAATTAATATATCCAGTACACACCAAGCCAGCAAAATTCTTATAAATATATATCATATTTATTTATTTACTAAAATCAATTTATGAATAAATCTAAATATTGCTAAATTTCCTACATACTTGGTCTGTAAAAATATGAAAAACCGGAATTTGCCCATAAATGTCTAGTTGTCAATGGAGTGACTGTGAAACTGCTTCATTTTTGATATTTTCTTGTTTTTACACTTACCAAATAATTTTAACTCAAAACAATACAAATATATATTTTTTCATGAACATGTGGAATTTTGTGCCTATAAACTACGATTTGCCGACAGCATTGATTTTCTGTTACCATTTGAAAAAAACTGCTGCAGAATCGCATCGAATGCTTGTCGAAGCATACGGTGAGCATGCTCTTGGTAAATAAGTGCTTTAAGTGGTTCAAATAATTAAAAAGTGGCAATTTTGACGTGAGAAAAGACGAACGTGGAAGACCATCGAAAAAGTTTGAATTGCAAGCATTGTTGGATGAGGATGACGCTCAAACACTAAAATCTTGCGAAACCTTTTATACTGAACGCTACCGACAACAAATGATGGATTTGAACTAAGCATCACAGAATATCAAAAAAGGCAACACAAAGTGATTTTACTTCATGATAATGCATCATCGCACTCATCAAACGATTGAGGTGTTTAGTTTGCAAATACTTTCGCATGCTGCTTACTCACCAGACTTGGCTCTACCCGATTACTACTTATTTGCATCGATGGGACTCGCACTTGCTGAGCAGCGCTTCACTTTTTAGAAAAATGTACGAAAATGGCTCGATGAATGGTTTGCCTCAAAAGAGCAACAGTTTTTAAGCCTAGGGATCCACAAATTGCCAGAAAGATGGGAAAAATATGTAGCTAGCGATGAATATGTTAGGGCCTCGGTTGAGTGCGTTGTGGTGCGTGTCCGCGCCCCCCACCTAGTTGGAGGGGTCCTAACAATGATTTGTGCAGGGCGATGTTTGTGCCCTGGTGGAAAGCCGGGCTGGGCGCCCCCCACTTAGTTAGCGGGTGACGGGCTACTAGTTGGTGGTTGGCCCCTCCTTCGATTCATCAATCGAGATCGAATTGCTTCACTTATAACATGACTGAAATATTATCAGTCATGCAAAAGTGTCGCAAAGATCTGACTGAGTCATCTAGCGGCCGTGTCTAAAAGCTCGTAGCCAAAGCAACATCGGGCCGCTACAAATAAAATATTTTTTACCATTTTCATACAATAAATGTATATTTTCTATAAAAAATTCCCGTTTCATATTTACAGACCTGGTAAACAACTTAATATTATTATCATAACTTTATCTCGATGTGGAAATTTCTAATAACCAATTGGTAATTTTCTATTTTTTATTTTAAAAGACAACATGATAAAGCCGGAAATAAATGAATTTTTTTTATTAGAAACATGAGAATTCGCTTTCTATTTCCAGAATGTTTCGTTGATTTTGATTATCTGAGTAATAAATAAAGGGAAGTTTTCCAATTAAGAAGAATTTTATTTTATTTTACTTCAAAAGCTTCACATCTGTCTCTCTTAGGCTTCAAATACCTCATTTTAGAAGTTTATATATATTAATTCCCATATCAAGCACAAGGGCGGATCCAGGAATAATTTTTTATGGGGGGGGGGGGGGGAGAATGTATATAAGGTGCCCGATGTATATAGGATCTACTTTTTATCTCGAAAGTGTGTCGCGATCGAATTGTCCTAGCGGGGGGGGGGGGGGGGGAACGCGCGTGTTGCACTCCCGCCAGGCACGGGCCTGTATGGGGGCGGGACGATCTCCCCCGCTGTATCCGCCCTTGATCAAGAGGTAATTAGTACTGGGGGTGGGGAGCACCGGATTCCAGGGAACCTTGGCTAGCAAGATGACAGCCGAAGGCGGGCTTCGCAACTGGTTTTGTAATAATGTCCTATGGGTCATCATTCATTATTCCATTGAAAAAATTTAATAATATGATTGATTTTATAATTTCTTTATGCTACACCCTTTTCAAAAAATAATTATTAATTTATTTCAGGTTTATGCAAGTTTCGTGGGTGATCAATACATGTCCATATTTGCCATTGCATTACCATATACAAATCCTTTCAAATTCAATGCTTACACAGTTTCTTTGGCGCATCACGTTATCGCTAGTTGGTTTCTCAAATGTCGGCTCTTTTTAAGAAAAGACTGTGTCAAGTTTATTACATCAGGATTACGGACAAATGTATTGGCCGCGAAGGAACAACAAGAATTGGTTAACGAAGATTCATCCAATAGAAAAAGATCATCAAGTTTAACTGAACAAGGAAGCCGGAGAATGCGAGCTCCTGCGGTACAACCTTCATTAGATATTACAAGGTATATACATACAAGGATATTTATTAAATCTATATAAAGGATGAGTTTTTTATCTTGAGACAGTCTTATAACTCAAAAACAGTCCATTAGATGAAAAAAAGTTTCAAAAAAAGTTTATTTATATCAATGGGAAACTAAACTACGCTATTGTTTGTCGACCAAGAATAAGCTTTCAAGGGTATTTCAAGGCCAAGTTCTGATTTTTAAATGGAACCCTATATTTCACTTTACGTCTACTTAATCTACAAAAAAAACTGAACGACTTTCATAAGAACTATTTTTTTATGCGACATCAAATAAAAAAAATATTAAATCAATTAGATCTAAAAAAATAATAATTATTCTTAACAATTATTCAACTTAATTCTCAAATAATAATGATCAAATATTTAATTATTAAATAAATAGTTTAATAATAATTAATAATTTAATAATTTTGCGACAATGTTCTGAGACATTCCAGAGTCTAATTGCAAGTCTTCTGGATGAATTCCAGTTCCGATTTCGTTATTTTGGCCTGTTCAATTTCTTCACAGCCTTTACATTTCTTGTTTTTTTTTCTAACCAGATTTACAACACAATAAAATGAAGCTTGTGAGGATTTATTCCTATAAGGAAACGCTCGGCATCCATTTCAATGGTAGCCCCATAACATTTCTTCCACATAAATTAGGACCATTTCTATTCATTCTTCAACAAAAAAATGTTCCATTATTATTATAGTAATACAATATAACTATCTACTGAATTGACACGAGAAATAAACTTTTTTAAACTGAAAAATTTTAAGTAGTTCTATCAAGTAGAAAATAATCTCTTAAATCAGTGTATAATGAAGTTTTAATATAATTATAAATAAATAATAAATACTGAAATAATGCACAATGGAAGACCTATAGAACGAGTCAACAAATTCAAATATCTAGGAACATGGCTCTGCGAAGAATGGATATCAGACACTGAAATCAAAAGCCTTGTTGAACAAGCTCGCAACGCCTGTTTTAATTGCAGGAAAGTGCTCACTTGCACCGATTTCGACCTGAACCTCAGACTAAGGTTCGCAAGGTGCTATGTCTGGTCAGTACTTCTCTACGGGATGGAAGGCTGGACTCTAAAAGTAAACACCATTAATAAATTAGAAGCCTTCGAGATGTGGGTCTACCGTAGGATCCTCAAGATACCATGGACGGCAAAAATAAATAATGAGGAAGTACTAAGAAGGATCAACAAAGGCCGTGAACTATACAACACCGTGAAGAAGAGGAAGGTGGCATATCTGGGACATATAATGAGAAGTTCAGAATACCAACTATTACAGCTGATTATAGAAGGAAAGATAGAGGGCAGGCGAGGAAGGGGAAGGAGGAAGATGTTTTGGTTGCAGAATATCAGACACCGGACGGGTCTCAGAAGCGTTCAAGAGCTTCTACACACCGCTAGGAACAGAGAAGGAATGCGGAATGTGGTCACGAACATCCATTAATGGATAAGCAGTCGAAGAAGAAGAAGAATATAATTATAAACACTTTATTTTCATTGTTGTGACTTTTCGATTTAATAATTATTTATTTGATCATTACTATTTGATAATTTAGTTGAATAATTGTTAAAAATAATTATTAGGATTTCTTTTGAGATCCAATTGATTTAATATTTTGTTTATTTGATGTCGTTTCCTTTTAAAAAACTGAACTTGACCCTGAAATTCTCTTGAAAGCTTGTTTTAGAGGTCGACAAATAATAGCGTTTAGTTTAGTTTAGTTTTAGCGTTTAGTTTCTCCCTTGATAAAAATCAACTTTTATTTGAACCTTTTTTCATATAATGTACTATTTTTGAGTTAAAATACTGTCTCAAGATAAAAAAAACTCACCCTTTATATAAATGAATGTACCTATGTATTTTTTTTTACTTTACCATACAGAGGGTATGGTCAAGTATTCTAATAGTGCATGAAAAAAGTGGTTTTTTCCTTCTTTTTTTCGAAATATCTCAAAAACGGCTGAAACTATTTGGATTAAAAAAATTGAGCAAAACCATGGCATTTCGCTCTACAAAAAAGCCCTAATAAGTGAACATCAAAAAAATTATATTTTTCGAGATAATAATTGTTTTGTCAAAATATCTGTTAGTCTGTCTTTTAGTTAGTCTGTGCGTTACCAAATTTTGCGGACGAGCTAGCTCAAAAACTAGTGGAATATCAAAACCAAATTTCACACGTAGTTTTGGTCCATTGAGATTAAGAGCTGATTAGATTTTGGTGTATATCGACCCAAGATTAAGGGGTGGAGGAGGGGGTTAAAAATTAAAAATCTAGGCCATTTGAGCAAACTCAACCAAATTTTGGATACATAATCAGTGGACCCTCAGAAGTCTAAAAATGCAAAAACTAAACGCCCAAAATGGGGGGGGGGTCAAAAATGAAAATCTTGCCCATTTACCAAACTCAACGAAATTTTGTATACATAATCAGTGGACTCCCATAAGTCTAAAAATGCAAAAATTAACCGCCCACCCTTACATGATTATAAATAATTTTATTAAATATTAAATATAAGTGAGGGGCAAGGTTGTATGGTAAAATCAAGTGGATGGCCACATCAGAACACGTCAGCTTATTTCATTCACGATTACAATACTTGACCTTACTCTGTATGGTAAAATAAAAAATAAATATTAAAAAATTATTTGATTACAAGGACGACTAATCGGGATGATCATCTGCTAACTTTTCATTCTGAACTCTCTGAAACGTGTCTTGATCTGTTAGCACGATACACATATTCTACTTGTTCACCACTTCCTAAAAGATTACCAACCGCTGATTTCTTGTTATGCGACGGCCAATCTATGACTTGGATTGTTGGCCATAAAATAATCACCATCACCACTTCAGGTTGCAGTCAAAAAGCTTTAAAAAATGGCCTCTGTGATAAATGTCTTATATCTTGTCGTAATCTTTCTCAAGGTATGCTAACTTTCTCTAGAGTACTACCGTACAATTAGTTTTCTTTGAAAAATCAAGAGGGGGTCTTCCATTGAAACCGAGTTGCTATGAATTATTTTATTTAGCTACTAGTTGCGACGGCCCCCTTCGACGGGATTCTTGCTAGCCAGGGGGCTTCACCCCCTGGACCTCGTCCACTGCCTTTGATCCTCTCTGGACTCTCCTCGCCCACCCGCCCTCAACTCTGATCCACCTTCTAACCCTACCAGCCCGGGAGGAGGATTAATTCTTCTTCTATTGATATATGTTAAGTACTTTCTATTGATAGTGTTTTTCTTTTTTTTTTAATGAGAATGATGAGAGAAGGAGTTAGACCAAAATTGTGCATCCCCTAAAGGCCTGGGTTGGTTTCCATCATAGAAAAGAAAAAGAATAGGGGATTTTATGGGCTGGGTAGGGGTCGAAAGTATCTGTGGATACGGGTCTTAAACAGCTGAAGGTTATAAGTCCCGGGGAAAACGGTGGCTGGGAGCGAGTTCCAGTCTCTGGGATAAAAGAGTTGGCGAAAACGCTTGTTCGATTTTTATCCAATTTGACAGTGAAGGGGTTCTGAGCGTTCGAAAACCGCCTGTTTCTCGTAAAGAGGCCTTTAGGGATGATAATTGATTTCAGCTCGACTGAACAGACACCATGATAGTATCTGTAGTACAGGTAAAGGGCAGAAACGGTTCTTCGGTGAACCAGGGGGTCGAGTGAGTTGGTTAGAGCCGGGTCTCTTATTAGTTTAATTGCTCGCTTCTGAATTGCATCCAGTGTGGCAAGAGAATGCTTGGAGGCCCCTCTCCACAGATGAGACCCATATTCGAGACAGGCACGAATTTGAATCTTATACAGTGTAAGAAGTTGACTGGAAGTATAGTAGCGTCTAGACCTAAATAGGAGACCAAAAATACTGTACAAAAAATTAATCCTCCACCCAGGTTGGGAGGGTGATCAGAATTAGGGGAAGAGGGGACAGTTTAGAGGGCATGTATAAGGGTTGGCGTGATGGATGATGATTGGAGATGGGTCCAGTGGGAAAGGATAGGGTCTGTGGTATGGAAGGAGTTAGAGGAGGCTAGAAATACACCCGCCCGAAGGTGTATTCTTTCATAACTTTGCTTGAAACGCGTGCATCCAAAATTTGGGGCGATTTGGAGCAATGTACAGACAGAACCGTTTTATGGGGTAGGGGACGGAGAATGCAAGGTGTGGTTATTGAGGAGACTGGGTTAATTCTTTGAATGTGAGAATATCAAACCTCCACTTGCTCTTATGCGTTGTTCCGGGCTAGTGTAACTCAGCTCGCCTCTTTGTACTTAAAATATTAATTTATAGAAAATAAACATACCTATTTCCACATGCGAATTTCTATGCAACAATGCTCAATATTGGCGAATCCATTGTAACGTTAATTTTAAATACCATATATTTGAGAATTTAACCCATGTGCCAAAAAGTATCTGGGCTAATGCTTTTTATCACTTGGGTTCAATTCCCAAGGGATAAATACAACCCTTCTTACATATAATTAAAATTATCCGTAGTAATTCGGGTTCAGTAGAAGAAACTCTGGTTATTTTTCAAAGAATACCCTATTCACTAATTCATTTCAAGATATATGATAAATATTATTTGATGTAACTTTTAATATTCAATATATTATAAATAAATTATGAAGTACATAAATATTAGTTAGAACGGAGAACATGTTTGTTTATTTTCTATATCAATAATAATAATTACATTGTTGTTTTCATGGCAACCTAATTAGAATTAATTAATTAGTTATAGTTATTATATTATATCAATTCTCCCCCTTGAATTTTGTTCTTAAAATTTGATTAACACGCCAGATAACGCCATTGTTCATTAATATTTTATGGAGAACTGATATATATATATATACAGTGCTTTCCAAATTTTAGAGGAAGCAACTTTCTTTTATTTTTTTGAAAAATTACCATTTAAAAAGGAGAAATTCTCCTGAAACTTTTGATTTTAAAATAAACGTATTTTGGATTGTTTTTTATAAAAGATTTGTATTTTTTTAATATATAAACAATCAATAAAATTTTATTTTTATTTTTATTTTCTATATATAGGTACATATATTAATTAATTAATTGATTCTAATTGGGTTTCCATGGCAACAACAATGTAATTATTATTATTGATATAGAAAATAAACAAACATATTCTTCGTTCTAACCAGAGAGTATGTTCTAACTAATATGTGTACTTCATAATTTATTTATAATATATTCAATATTAAAAGTTACCATTAATTATTTATATGATAATTTATTTATTTAAGGACAATTTTATCAAAGATCTTAGTAGATATAATATATATACATAATTATCTACTAAGATATTTGATAAAATTGTCTAAAATAAATAAATTAATCATATAATTAAAATATCGGTATGAAACACGGAAGTTGTTCTTTTTTTGAAAAAAAATTTCCATCCACTTTTTTCAAAGAAAAAGACACTCGAATTTTCATATTAAATAAATTATGAAGTAGGTACATATCACATATTAGTTAGAACGAAAGAACATGTTTGTTTATTTTCTATATCAATAATAATAACTACATTGTTGTTACGATGGCAATATAATTAGAATCAATTAATTAGTTAATAATATATATCAATTCTCCACTTGAATTTTGTTCTTAAAATTTGGTTAACATGCCGACGCCAGATAACGCCATTGTCCATTAATATTTTATGGAGAATTGATATATGGTATATTAATTAATTAATTGATTCTAATTAGGTTGCCATGGCAACAACAATGTAATTATTATTATTGATAGAGAAAATAAACAAACATGTTCTTCGTTCTTACTAATATGTGTACATACTTCATAATTTATTTATATAACTTTAAAAAATTTTTTTTTAATTTTTCACTTTTTACTTATAATTACACGTTGATATTTGCACTAATACTTTCGTGGGAAACAGTAAGGGTCTAAAATTTGGTCCAGATTGGAAAAAGGCTTATAATTTCAATTTTTGAAGTCCCTTCTTTTATTCCATCCCTTCCCCCTATTTCGGGTGGCTAACTAATTATTCCAAATAGATTCGCATAGTTCTAAAAAGTAACTATGTAAAAATTTGGATGAGATCTGATAAAAATATAATTTTTATTTTGAGCTTCCCTCCCACTTTATCCACCATTTTTTTTTTTTTAATGCAATCGAATGCAAGAAGGGGTGCACCAGTAAAGATGTAGCCCCTATGGATCTCGAAAGACCCTTGCATTACCGAAGAGAAGGGAAAGTTGTTTTCAAGTGAGAGGGTGTAGACGTAGGTGTCTATGCACCCTGGTTTTGAAGGTTTGAAGATTATAGGTGCTGGGAAAGATAGAGGCTGGGAGAGAGTTCCAGTTCCTTGAAGTCATGGGGATATATGAATTCGCGAATGAAGTGGTCCGGCACTTTTCTAATTTGACCGCGAAAGAGTGTTGGGAGTCGGCAAAACGTGTGCTGCGTGCAAAGCATGCTTTGGGGGGAATTATTGATTTTATCTCATCAGAGCACCTGCCGTGATAGTATCTATAGAAAAGGGAAAGGGCGGAGACATCTCTTCGATGAGCCAGCGAGTCGAGGGAGTCGGTGAGGGTAGAATCGTCAATTAGCCTGACGGCTCGTTTCTGAATTGCATCAAGGGTAGCAAGAGAATATTTTGAGGCTCCTCTCCACAGATGAGAGCCGTATTCGAGACAGGGGCGGATTTGGGCCTTGTAGATGGTGAGAAGTTGTGGGGGTTTGTAAAATCGCTTGGACCTGAATAAGAAGCCAATCTTCCTTGCTGCAGATTTCGCCACAGAGGAGATGTGTTCATTCCAAGACAGGTCAGATGCGACAGAGACGCCCAACATGGATAGGCTGTCACACATTTTCAGGGTATTCGAATCGAAGTGAATATCAGGGAAATCTCTATTTTCGCGCCTAGAAATTAGACAACATTGAGTCTTATTTGAATTAAAGTTAACTAAATTTTGAGAGCCCCATTTATTCAGTTTGTCTAAGTCGAGAGTAATTGAGGAGGCAATATTGATTCGATTATTCGGGAGAGAGGGTTTGCCGTGTAGAGTGCTATCGTCGGCGTAACAATGAGTGGGGTTTGCCGTTTGATCAATAAGGTCGTTTATATAAATAAGGAAGAGTGTGGAGGAGATTACAGAGCCTTGGGGAACACCAGAGTTTGTGGAGAACGATTCAGAAGATGTTCCATCCACCACAACTTTTATACTTCGGTTTGTCAGAAAGCTTTCAATCCATTTGCGAAGTGTTGGTGTGAATCCAAAGGCTGGTAGTTTGGCAAGAAGATTTTTGTGCCAAACCTGGTCAAAAGCTTTGGAGATATCAAGGGCTACAGCGAGGGTTTCTTTTCCGGTCTCTAGAGTATTGTTCAAGGTGTGGGTGACATAGGTTAAGATGTCGCCTGTGGAACGATTTTGTCTGAATCCATATTGCCTATCGTGAATTAATTTATTGTTTTCTAATTTGAAGGTGTTTGGTTATTATCGAGGGGTGAAGCTCGATTGGAATTAGGTGTACACCTCTTTGGAATTGTGTGGAATTATTTTGGAATTCATTATTAGATAATGCGCCTTTATCTATTGTCTTCTACTTGGAAATGAAAGTAGAAGTAGAAGTAGGTGTACACGATATTAAGTCGCGGTTCACCCCTCCGTTATTATTATTACAGCACATAGTATTGTCATTCAGAAAAAATGTGTGTGCAAAATAAAACCCTCCTTGATTTCTCCTTATAGCCGATATATAATTGTTTAATTGGCCTATTCCGAGGGGTGAACCGCGACCTAAAATTGTGTACACCTACTTCCACTTCAACTTTCATTTCCAAGAAGAAGACAATAGATGACAATAGATTTTCTAATGAATTCCAAAGTAATTCCAACAATTCCAAAGACGGTGTACACCTACTTTCAATCGCGGTTCACCCCTCGGCCTATTCTATCAGTAACAATATATTGAATATTAAAAGTTACACTGAATTAATTGGTTAATATACGATATCTTATATCATTATTAGAATACATTTATTCTTTTGCATATTTTATATTTTTATATTTAGTAATTTTAAAGCAATTTAATTTATATCTTTTATTTGATTAATATTTTTAACAGATGATGAGACCAAACGTGTTCAAAAAATCACTAATAATGAGAATGATTCGTCAAAAGACCATGGATTATCAGATTTTCAACGAATTACACGTGACAAATCTTTAGAACACGGATATTGTGCTTGCTGGTGCCAAGGTTGGGCTGAAATCTATGTGCGTCGCCCAACGGGAAATATGTCTTGGATAATGCGTGTACAAAATACAACCAATTATCAAAACGTCGATTCACTTTATCAGCTGACTGATATTACATCATTATTTCAACCAATGTTATCGGAAACAAAAACAGAAGAAACTACTACTAATACCGCTTCGTCTCCTGAACCTGTTCCTTCAAGAGTTCCTCGAAGTGATCCAGTGCCAGTTCCTGTACGCCCGGACAAGTTGGATACTACTTCGGATATAATCTCTCCTGAAGAGGTTGCCGATGATATCATAACGAAAGCTAGGAATCCAGTTCGTCGTTCAAATTCTAGTCCTGAGATGAGTGCTTCGTGGAAAAATCCATTTTTATCTCGATCTTCAGCTATTAATATCGGTGGAGGATCTGGTGGTGTTAGTGGACCTTCTGGTGATAAAGATTCGGATTCTACTAGCAAAGAATCAAGAGTGTCTTGTGAAGCAATTCCTGAAGAAATATCAGGTAATATTATATGAATTATTCGATGAAATAAAAATAAAACTTGGTTTTAAATTTATTTAATTTTCATTAGACACTGATTATTTACAGTCAAAGCTCATTATTCGCGGGAGATACGTTCCGTAAATATGCTGCGAATACAGAAACTGTTTGTATGGGAATATAGGGGATGCTTTCCAAGGTTACAAAATTAAAAATAAAATAAACTGCAACAGATCGTTGCTAAACTTTATCCAATGTCATTTGAAATATTAATATGTTTATTCCTTTATTATTAATCAGATATCACTTGCTATTTGCAGTCCATGTTGACTTTAATACAAAAATAATGATCGATTCTCATTTAACAGTCGAGGAATAACCATTCTACATTGGATTGTAAACGTTTCGGTTATTATTGGTAACCATTGTTGAAGACATGGAGGAATCGACTTAAATTCAATTAAAAATAGTGATCGATTCTCATCTAATACTTGAGGAATAACAATTCTACATTGCATTTTTGACGTTTCGATTATTATTGGTCACCATTTCTGAAGACATGAAGAAATCGACTTAAAATCAAAAATAACAAACGATTCTTATCTAATACTAGAGGAATAACCTTATTGTATTCCATTTTTGATGTTTTGACTATTAATGGCAATCTCTACTGAAAACGTGGAGGAATCGACTTAAAATCAAAAAGACTAAATTATTTTTTGGTAAACAACTCAAGCGCCAACCTAATCGCTTAAATGCCAGCACGAAATGAAAATATACGAACCGAAACCGAATATATTCTTACGCGAACTGCAACGACTTTTACATATTCGAATTTTTTTGGTCATTTACTATTTTTTTTTTAATTAAAATTCATTTTCTAAAAGAAGGCTGCCGCGCCACACGTAACCCGTGATAGATACTACGGTTTCCGAGGTTTCTATAAAAAAACAATTGAAAAATAAAAAATAAATAAATAAAAAACTATATTTTTTAAACTAGAAATCTCGAAAAATAGTATTCTTCATTTTCGTCTTATTTTGGTGAGTACTATAATAATCCATCGTCAGATCGCGGCGTGACGTTTAAAACTTATTAATCTATATATTTTAATTTCTACCCTCCATACCGAGCGACGTTCTATTCATAAATATTAGTGAAAACGTCTAAATTTAAGATTTTAAATTGGAGGAAATAGTTTTTCAAGACTTACTTAATACGTTTTTTCGAGGATTTAAAAAATTAAGCATTTTTTTTATCAGCAAACGATTTGAGCTAGAAAGCTAAGACATGACAAAAAAATAAAAATATTATTGCAAACTTTTGTGCCAAGTTTCAGCTAATATACTGCCACGGCTACCGTAGAATTGCCATCTTATCGATGAATTTTGGAAATGGAGCGAATAAAATAGAATTTAAAAAATGAAGGATTCTTTTTTGGACAGCATTCCTTAGTTGTAAATTCACCGCCCGCCACTACATATATGTGGCATTAACAACAATTTGCCTTCTAAAAACAACACTTCTTTCCATAGACGGATCAATTTTTATGAAGAAATCACAAAGCTCATTTGCCATCCGTAAACGTTCACTCAGATTTTTTCCTTTCAGAGCTCGTTGAACTCACTGGAATGGGGATTTAACATTTCTTCCAAGTCGGTTTCAGTCAAATCTTCATCTTGCGATTCAAGCAATTCTTGAATGTCACGTGATTCTATCTGTTCAAAGCCATCTCATTCTATTCCATTCGTAGCATGAGATTTTCAGTTAACGTTTGAATTTGCATGGATTCTTCATCATTACCGTCAGTTAAATTATCTTCTTTTTAACCGACTTCAAAAAAGGAGGAGGTTCTCTATTCGACTGAATTTTTTTTTTTTTTTTTTTTGTGCCTATGTTACCTCATATCTCCGCCAATTGTCAACCGATTTTGAAAATTTTTTTGCATTGGGTCCAGTCTAGCTTCCGATTGGTCCCATTTTTTTTCGATTTTTTTTCATAGGTATTAGACCTTTTTTATTAGGTTTGTTTAGACCTAACCTCTTTGTTTATGAACCGATTTCGATGGTTCTTTTTTTATCCGAAAGGGGGTGTCTTAGGGATGGTGTCATATTAATTTGGTCAAGTTCTGATGATATAATCACTATTAATAACATCACTAAAAGAGAGAAAATAAAAATTTTTAAGAAAAAAATAAAAACCGACTTCAAAAAATTAAATGCAACAAATAAAATACACTAAAGGTATAAAATAATTATTATCTTATTTAGTTACAACTAAACGACGAAATATTAACACGAAATTACTTTTTGAAGTTGGTGCCAAACATATACCTTTTATGAATCGCACTCGACGGATCTTACTTAATACGTTTGGCGGGTACGCTCGTTTATAGGTATAGTTTGTTTGGCACCGACTTTAAAAAGTAATTTCGTGTTAATATTTCGTCGTTTAGTTGTAACTAAATAAGATAATAATTATTTTATACCTTTTAGTGTATTTTATTTGTTGCATTTAATTTTTTGAAGTCGGTTTTTATTTTTTTCTTAAAAATTTTTTATATATAAAAATGAGCGCATAACTTGAGCACAGCTGGACCGATTTGATTAATTTTTTTTTTTAAATGTTTGTTATAGTCCTAATAAGGGATGTCCTATGTATTGGAATTTGGAGGTCCAGACAATACGTCCGCAAAGCTCTGGAACTTACAGGGGTTTTAAAAAGAAATCTATTAAATAAGTAATCAGGGGACTTGCTCTCAAACAGATTGAATAGAAAAATTCCCAAAATGTAATCTCTCTTCTTTGGAAGCTTTAACCATCCCAGTTTATTATAGTAGGGTGTAATATGTTCATCAAGAGGGACATCAAAAATAAACCTAATACAGCTGTTCATCAATCTTTCAAGCTTAGTATTTGATTCCTGATTTAAACTATTATAAACAAGGGAACAGTAGTCAATCAGAGGAGCGACCAAAGAATTTATAAGAAGTTTTCTGATGGGTACGGGCAGACAATCCTTGGATTTTTTAAATTGATAAAGGGATTTAAAAACTTTATTTGATATGCCAACAACATTGTCTCTCCATGAGAGAGCTTGATCAAACTCTACGCCCAAGTTTCTTACAGTATCCGAAAACTCGATGACACTTCCATACAGGAAGAGGGATGGAAACATAGAAATATTGTTAAGATAAACTCTGCTGCCAAACATGATTGCTTTGGTTTTGCCAATGTTGATATCCAGATTTCGACCCTCAGCCCATCGACAGATAGTATCTGTCTGTGATAGGAGGGGGTCGAGGTAAGTTTACTGGGGTGGAAAATGGTTGGAGTGTTCAAGTGACTGGGAGTTTCGGGGTGGGGCGGGGGGGGGGGGGGGGTCCAGGCGACGAAGCCCCATGGCTAGCAAAAGGCTCCTGGAGTGGTGGTCCAGGGGGTGTAGCCCCTTCGCTAGCAAGAGGACCGCTGAAGGCGAGCCTCGCAGCTAGTTGTTTCTAAATACTTTGGTAACTACTCGTTTGTTTTGATAGGTAACTGGTAAATAAATACACATTATTCTAAAAATATTGGATTGGCAACTAAGTAATTGCGGATTTTGTTTAGAAAATCAAAGACAATTCTTTCATGGAACTAAATAACTTTATTCTGTAATGTATTGCCCATTTTGATCAATGACCTTTTGCCATCTTTCAGGCAGCATCATAATCCCACGTTCATAAAACTTCTGGTTTTTATTAGCAAAAAACTGAATCAGGTACAATTTGACATCATCATCATTATTGAAATTTTTACCATTCAAGGAGTTTTGTAAAGATCGAAATAAAAAGTAATCAGATGGTGCAAGGTCAGGACTATATGGTGGATGTGGCAAAACATCCCAACCAAGCTCCAATAATTTTGCCGAGTGACCAAAGATGTGTGTGGCCTTGCATTGTCATGATCGAATACAACACCTTTTCGATTTGTCAATTCGGCCCGCTTTTCTTCAACTGCATTGTTTAATTTCGTTAGTTGTTCAATGTAGACAGCAGAATTGATCGTTCGGTTGGGTGGTAAGAGTTCAAAGTAGACAATTTCTTTGTAATCCCACCAAACTGATAACAAAACCTTCTTTTGATGAATACCAGCTTTTGATGTTGTTTGAGCTGGTTCACCTAGCCTGCTCCACGATCTGTTCCGCTTGATATTGTTGTAAACAACCCATTTTTCATCGCCAGTTATCAGTCGTTTTAAAAATGGATCATTTTTCATTACGTTTCTTTAGCAAATCGCAGCTGTTAATGCGTTGCGTTAAATGCGTTTCTTTCAGTTCGTGAGGAACCCATGTATCGAGTTTTTGAACATAGCCAAGTTGTTTTAAGTGATTTTCAATGCATGTATGTGATACATGAAGCTTCTCTGCAATCTCACGTGTTGTACTGTGACGATCCGAATCGATTATTGCTTTGATTAGGTCGTCATCAACTTCAACTGGACGACCAGAGCGTTTTTCATCTTTGAGTGAAAAATCACCAGAACGAAATTTGGCAAACCAATTTTGACACTGCCGTTCTTTTAAGGCTTCGTCGCCATAAACAGCACATAACTTTTTGTGAGCTTGCGATGCGTTTTCCCTTTGCGGAAATAAAAAAGCAAAATAAGACGAAATGTCCTTTTGATTTTCCATTTTTCAACGAACGCCAAACGAAAACTACGCAACCGATCAAAAAACTTTTTTACTGATTGACAGCTGAATTGCCAACTATCAAATAACAAAATGTGTTTTACATTTGGACTACGCCAGCAAACCTAAAAATTCAACTAGTCATCTATGAGTGAAATCCGCAATTGCGAGATTTCCAACCTAATACAATATCGTTAGTTTTGGATCCGCGAATACAAGAAGTGGTCGCAATTTTTTAATCCGCGAATACTGAAAACGCGAATAAGGAGCTTTGACTGTAATAGTTTATTTTATTTTTATTCGTATACGTACATAACTTGATATAAGTCTCTCATTCTCGTTTTAGGATTGGGTACCACTCCACCAACAAATACTCACACTGATACCCACCCACCTTTAATGTCTTACAATTCTTTTCCCAATGGAGAATTTGGATTAAATCAACCGATTCCTCTTTCTCCGCCTTCGGTATCCAGATTGCATTTGGATCTGAAACCTAGCCGGGAACCTAAGTCTCCGCCTGATCGTAGTTTAGTTTCTTCAGATACATCTAAAGTAAGAAGAATATTTAATTTATAATATTTTAAGCAATCTGTGATAATTAAATTTAATTACTATATGCGCTGCCAATCACAAAAATCATGTCGTAAATGCGCAAACCGATTATTATAATAAATCTTTTATAATTTTTCTCATTAATATATCAAAGAATAATTGATACGTCAGGGAGAATTATTTTGACCTCGCTTATTTGAAAAAGATATTTATCGCGAGACTACTGCAGATTACGCTATTGGAGTCTGCGGAGTCTTAAGTCTGGACCAAGAGAGAAACAATGTGATCCACTTAGCTACAATCCAACGTCATTTCGCGTATAGCCCGCTAGACATTCAAGATCAAGCGCTCTGGACTGGGAGATTAAATATAAAACATCTGAGATTTCAAATTCACTTGGTGATCCATCCGAATGTCTAGCGGGCTATACGCGAAATGACGTTGGATTGTAGCTAAGTGGATCACATCTTTTTCTCTCTTGGTCCAGACTTAAGACTCCGCAGACTCCAATAGCGTAATCCGCAGTAGTCTCGCGATAAAAATATCTTTTTCAAATAAGCGCGGTCAAAATAATTCTCGTTGACGTATCAATTATTCTTTGATATATTAATGAGAAAAATTATAAAAAATTTATTTAATATCATTATTTCAAGTTAGAAATATATAAGTTCAAATATTATTTTCAATCAATATTTGACAAAAATTCCCTACATTTGATTCGAGATTGAATCAAATGTAGAAAACATTCGATCCATTATTATAATTAATAATAGATATTTTTTTTGACGAATATTTATGTAATAAATTGAAAGTTTTTGTGCCGAGGGTAGCAGAATTTTTATATATTGAAGGAGACAATAAAAGAGTGATTGACATATTAACGAGAATTGTTTTGATCGCGCTTTTTTGAAAAAGATATATATCGCGAGACTACTGCGGTTGATGCTATTGAGTCTGCGGAGTCTTAAGTCTGGACCAAGAGAGAAAAAGATGTGATCCACTTAGCTACAATCCAACGTCATTTTGCTAGACATTCGGATGGATCACCAAATGAATTTGAAATCTAAGATGTTATATATTCAATCCCCAGTCCAGAGCGCCCGATCTATGACAAAAATCACCTACATTTGATTCGCGATTGAATCAAACGTAGGAAACTATACGATTAATTAAAGAGTGTGTCTTCTGCTGGAATTATAAATTATTGTAATAGACTGATGAAGAGGGCAAAGCCCTCGAAACTATAGTCTCGTTATAAATAAAATTTATAATTCCAGCAGAAGACACACTCTTTTATTGTCTCCTTCAATTTATGTAATAATTAATTACTATGTAAGTTAATCATATATGCGTTTGTCTGTTTATTTATTCGCCTATTGTTGTAATTTTCATTGTTCTTGTTTCTTTAGCGTCGATGTAAGTGGAGCTGTCCTATAAATTTGTTGACGCTATTTGACAAATGGCTAACCAGAATCTTCAGTTTGTCGCTATCTTGAGTGAATTCCTTTAAAAGTTATTTTATTTTATTTTGTATGTTCAATTAAGTGAAATTAATATTTTGCGACATTCCACACATTACCTGTTAGGGCCTCGGTTGAGTGCGTGGTGCGTGTCCGCGTTCCCCTCCTAGTTGGAGGGGACCTAACAATGATTTGTGCAGGGCGATGTTCGTCCCTGGTAAAAAGCCGGGCTGGGCGCCACCCGCCTAGTTAGCGGGCGAGGAGCTCCGAGTTGGTGGATGGCTCCTCCTTCGATGATCAGTCGAGATCGAATTGCTTCACAAATAACATGACTGAAATATTATCAGTCATGCAAAAGTATCACAACGATCTGACTGAGTCATCTAGCGGCCGTGTCTAAAAGCTCATAGCCAAAGCAACAGCGAGCCGCTACATTACCTATTCATTAAAATAACGTTTACAATTACTGTATTTGAAGGGAGAAAAAATAAAGAAATAAAAATTAAATTACTAGTAGGTACTATTCTAAAAGAACAAATTAATCGAAATTTCTATTCCCGAAATATTTTTTTTTAATTTATTTTTATGATTCAAAAACACTTATAATTTTTAATTCCAAAAATAAATAAAGATACATTCACAAGTTTCATTAATTAAAGATATTTTCAATTTTCTTTATTTAAAGTAGAAACTAGATCCCTTTCATTATAATTGTAAAGATGAAAGTTAGATAAAAACAACCTTTAATTAGCTTAAAAAGACCAACTTAACAAAAACAACAAGAACACTGAATATTACAACAATAGGCTAATAAATAAACAGACAGCGCATATTGGATTAACTACATAGTAATTAATTTTAATTATTACAATAATTAAGCGGAAATTTTTTTTTATAATAAAATAATCATTTATTTGAAATAATTGAAATGTTTTTGTTTTGCCGAGAGTAGCAGAGTTGTTGATTCACAATGAGAAACAAGGAGGTTGTCCTCTGCTTGATGCAAATAAACATACACACATATATATCGAGATGATATATATGTGTGTATGTTTATTTGCATCAAGCAGAGACAACCTCCTTGTTTCTCTTTGTGAATCATTTATTTCATTTTTGTTTTTTGTTTTTACAGAACTTTCCAAGCACAAGTACTGAAGTATCTCCTCGGACTGATTTATCAACGCTTCCTCCATTGAAACGAGATCGAGTTCACACAATATCTGTCATGTCTCCTGTTAGAAAACCACCTAGAGATTGGGCTTCAGCTTCTAGTTCTCGTCAACGAAATGAAACAGCTCCCCGTTCAGGAGTTAATCCAAGGCAAAAATTTAACTTATTTTAATTTAATAATTAACATTATTTACGTCTTAGAATATAAATTTTTATTTTTTTATCTTTCAAAATCTCTCTTGTTAGCTATTTCAATAATTGAAATATTAGAAGTTAGATTATTTGTTTCCTTTTTAACCGACTTCAAAAAAAGGAGGAGGTTCTCTATTCGACTGATTTTTTTTTTTTTTTGTGTCTATGTTACCTCATATCTCTGCCAATTGTCGAACCGATTTTGAAAAAAAATTTGCATTGGGTCCAGTCTACGTTCCGATTGGTCCCATTTTTTTCTCGTAGGTATTAGACCTTTTTTTATTAGGTTTGTTTAGGACCTAACCTCTTTGTTTATGAACCGATTTCGATGGTTCTTTTTTTATCCGAAAGGGGTGTCTTAGGGATGGTGTCATATTAATTTGGTCAAGTTCTGATGATATGATCACTATTAATAACATCACTAAAAAGAGAAAAATAAAAATAATTTTTAAGAAAAAAATAAAACCGACTTCAAAAAAATTAAATGCAACAAATAAAATACACTAAAAGGTATAAAATAATTATTATCTTATTTAGTTACAACTAAACGACAAAATATTAACATGAAATTACTTTTTGAAGTCGGTGCCAAACATATACCTCTTTATGAATCGCACTCGACGGATCTTACTTAGTACGTTTGGTGGTACGCTGTTATAGGTATAGTTTGTTTGGCACCGACTACAAAAAGTAATTTCATGTTAATATTTCGTCGTTTAGTTGTAACTAAATAAGATAATAATTATTTTATACCTTTTAGTGTATTTTATTTGTTGCATTTAATTTTTTTGAAGTCGGTTTTATTTTTTTCTTAAAAATTTTTATCAATATTTTATTTACTTTTTCAACAATACAAATAAATATTTTATTGATTATTTATTTGTATATTGTTGAAAAAGTAAATAAATCCTCGTTTATTTTAGCTCTTCTTTATTTTTCTATATTATAACAGCGATAATATTTTTTTTTTTAGTTCTATATTTCTCCAACTTTATCATTCTGCATACTTTGGGTCACCATCTGAACGTCCCATGCTCATAACTGAAAATGAAGCAAGAAGTCTCAAAGTACTTGATCTTATGCCACCATATGAAACACATAAAGTTGGAGTTATTTATGCAGGACCAGGACAAGCTGGAGATCAAACTGCCATTCTGAGAAATGCTTTTGGATCTGTACGATACGCAGAGTTTCTCCAGGTGATTTTATTCACTTACTAAAATAATTTATATTATATAGATAAAGTTACTACTAGTATGAGTGTTATAATTGACCTTTCTTCTGTCCATAAGGGAACGACCAACGTTTTGCATGTGTTTTTAAAAAAGCCTCATTTTGATTATTATAATAAAATTTATATTATGTTAATGACGCTCTCAATATACGAGGAATATTGATATATACACTCAACAGCAAAAAAAAACCCGACAATTGATAATTTTTAGATAAAATGAATAAACACAATATTAAAAAAAAATATTTCCATATTTTGACTAGATAGGTAATTAAAAAAATTATTTCTAAACGAAATTTTCTCTGGAGAGAGACGGACTGGTAGAAATTTTAATTGAATATAATGGAAGGCAGCCCAGAGGTTTAGTGAGGAGAAGAAAAATTAACACATATAAAATAACGTGTAATTTATTGGAATCCTTCCTCCTTTCCTTTCAAAAACCGACGTTTTCGGAGGAAGGAGAGAAAAATCCTCGCCCCCCATAGAAGAGGCCCCGTGCCTGCCAAAAAATTTTGTAAAAAAAAAAAAAAACATTTTTTGTATGCAAAATTTCAAAAATTGAAAATAAAGTTCTATGTGTGTGTTGGGGGGGGGCGGGCGTCGACCCCGGACCCCCCCCCCCGCTTGGACAATTTGATCGCGACACACTTTAAGTAGATCTTTTATATACATTCACCCCCCCCCCACATAAAAAAATTCCTGGATCCGCCCTTGGATTTGCACTCCGGACTATGATATACTTTAAAGTCAAAAGAACAAGTTTGTATACATTTTAAAGTCGTTATAGGAATTTAAAATTTTGGTCAATGATGCTAGTTTTCCATATACTTTTACCACTGTGTGGACTCCGGTGTTGATCCACAAGGTGTCTGGTGATTAGGCTCACCAGATGGATGTGCTGGCCCAAACTGGAAAATTATCGTCTTACTAATAATAGCGGCGATAGGAAAACGATTATCGATCGTGGCTCCCCGCTATAAATCGCCTGTATATCTGCTCGAGTCTATAATTATATTTATTTAGTCATTTTTTTAAGTTTTCTAATAGAATTATTTTTATAATATTTCAGAGATTAGGAACACTTGTAAAATTGAAAGATGTCGATCCAGCTAATGTCTATTTGGGTGGACTAGAAACCAACGGGACAGACGGACTTTTTGCTTATGTCTGGCAAGATGTGATCACCCAAGTTATGTTTCATGTAGCAACACTTATGCCATATAAAGATTCTGATCCGAATTGTAATGAAAAAAAGAGGCATATTGGAAATAATTTTGTAAAGATTGTTTATAATGAAACAGGGGAACAGTATAAAATGGACACGCTTAAGGTATTCCTTAATACATAATTTCTAATATAATAAAAAATAATATACATTTTTTTTATTTAGAGTCAATTTAATCTTGCTTGTGTAGTTATTCAACCACTAGACCACGGAACTAATCAAGTTTCACTAGAAACTAGAGATGAGGTGACAGAATTAATGGGCGTTGTGGAACCTAAAATTATATCTGATTCCAATTTAGGATTACATGCTCGTCAACTTGCTCTTCATGCCAATGTAAGTTTAAAAAATACACTAAGATAATGCAGGAGGATGTCTTAGCCCTAAACGAAATAACGTTTAAGGTGATCTTAACATCTAAATAATTTGAATTAGAACAGAGAATAAGAAAAAATTTTTATTGTTAAGGATAAATAAATTGAATTTGCTTCTTTCCCGCAATTATTTGCTATCGAATGGCTAATCCAAATATTAGGAGGGCACTTCTTTCAGTGGAACTGTGGGACCACACACAGGCAAGTCAGTGAGTTGTTATAATTAGCAGGCGCCGTGCACTCACCCACTCCCCCACCAATGTATGGCCGATTCCCCAACAGTTTGTACAGAACATTGATAAAAAGCTCGATCACACAACACACACATACATATATATATATATATATATACAAATCCAAAATGAGATAACATACGAATATATACAATTATTTACATCTCTTTATAATATGAAGTCCAATGAAATTTAAAAAAATCAAAAAATAATCAGTACTCGAGCTGGTCCAAATTTAACATGAACTAATTAATGTTAATGACCAGTCAAGGGAAGGTCAACGACCACAAAATTGTCTACGTTTTTTGGCACGCGCAATTAATTAATAAAAAAGCATAAATGTTTATTTATTTGTCATTTCTATTAAAATTTTGTATCTCCTCATTAAAAGCCTGTGTCTACTTTGTAATTTACTGTGTTTTTTCAGGCTTTGTTGAGCGAAACACGACTTCCTTGAAAAAACGTTTTGTTTGATTTTTTTCATAGTCAATTACACTGACAACAAAAAAATAATTTTTAAATGCTTGAGCACTTGATGAGTCAATTCCTACCAATTTTGGGCTGAGAAAACGAATATGACAATGAAAATTTTTTTCAGTTTCAGTTTCTGTGAAATACAGTAGGTGGTTAATCAAGAGAAAAAGATACATTTTAATTACATATGCCAACAACATTGAAAGTGCATTTTTATTTTTTTACAAATTGTAGTTACATTCTAAGAGTTCTACATTGCTGGAATAATACTCACAGATGGTCGGTGTCTGAAGAGATTTATGTGGTGCCTTCATCAGATCGTCGTTTTTTAGCTTGCCTCTTTTTTTGTTGCCCAGTGTATTAGTCCATCAGAATTACAGATTAGTTTTTAACTGTAAAACTCCTGATGATGGACTAATAATCCGAAATATATTGAGATTGTATACACCTCTTTGAGTTTTATTTCATTCACTCTGAAACTACACTCCCTTTACTTTATTAATGTTTATTATCCTTTATAATCACGTAGTTTTAGCTTTTTTAGTTATAACTCGAGTTCTAATTGAGCTACAAACAAGTGGTAATTTGTAAATCCAAGAGGAAGTTGTTTTCTATTAGTTCAACAAAATATTGTGATCTCAAATATTGTTGTTTAATATCTAACGGAACTCGAAAGTAGGTCAAAATGGTCTTTTTCACTGTTTTGATCGATTATATCTCCAAAACAAGAGCTAATCGGTAATCTTTATGGTGATTTTTAATTCACAGGTGGAAATACATAAGAATCAGCTATTTTTGAGCCCGAAGCATTTTCATTGTTGGGCAGTGTTATATTAAAATTTTCAAAATCAAAATTATGACCCTCAGTCCGCGCATGTTGTTTTGTGGTCGTTGACCTTCCCTTGACTGGTCATTAACATTGATTGGTTCATGTTAAATTTTGGAATTGAAGCTCGAGTACTGATTATTTTTGATTTTTTAAATTTCTATTGGACTTCATTATAAAGAGATGTAAATGATTGTATATATTCGTATGTTATCTCATTTTGAATTTGTATGTGTATATATATATATATGTATGTGTGTGTTGTGTGATCGAGCTTTTATCAATGTTCTGTACAAACTGATGGGGTCGGCACATTGCGGGGGAGTGGGTGAGTACTTTTTTGACACCTGTAATTATAATAACTCACTGACTTGCCTATTGTGTGGTCCCACAGTTTCCACTGAGGAAGAGATGCTGAGAACGCTCTCGAAATATTTGGATTAACCATTTGAATAACAAAATAAATTACTGGAAAGAAGCAAATTCAATTTATTTATCCTTAACAATAAAAAATTAATATATCCAGTACACACCAAGCCAGCAAAATTCTTATAAATAAGAAAATTTATCATTGTAACATTTATTGTTAGATACTTTTTATAACATTAATATAGATATCATTTTTGTTATTAAGCTCCATAGTAGGTATTAAATTATATCAATTTTTCAAAGGAAAAAGGAACAATAATGACTATATTGTTATATTAAACGATCGATTGCGACATTTCGCTGTTTTAATACAGCTTCCACAGGCCCTATAGAGAAACAAATACAGTGGGTGGCCAAATTATTATACTCAAATAATTTTTATCAAGTAAATTTATTTTATTCAAATTTTTCAAAAATCTAGTAATAATCTAGTCTAATAACCCTTTTGGACTGGCATGTCAACTCGCCAGTCAACCCAATCGAAAATGTGGGCCCTAAAAAAAGAAATTTGCAAAGATAAAATAATTAATAACAAAAGGGACTTGATAGAAAATATTATTAATTAATGCCACAATACACCTGCACTTGAAGAAATAGCCAAAAAATGAATTCCCATCCAGAAACGCATACAAAATGTGATTCCTCGAAATGTAGGATTCACTAATATTGAAATTGTATTTTGAATTGTATTTGTATTTTCCTAAGCTAATAAATCTATAAAGATAACAATTGAAACGATTTTATGAGTTTAATAGTAAGCTAAATCTCTTAAAAACGTATGAAAGATATAATTTTTTAAATAAGTAAATAATAATAATAATAATAATTATATATAATATTTAAATTATTATCCATCACGAAAATACAAATGTTTTACAATTACAAAAAAAAAAAAAACTTAGACCTCGAGGCCCAAAAGCCTCAAAACCATCGAATGTCCATTTTTTTTTTCAATTTTTAACATATTTTTCTCACTCCTTATTTTGGTAAGGGAAAAAATTGATAAAAAACCCCATACTTTTTATTTTTAACATAAAAAAAGAAAAAAAACACAAAAACAAAACAAAATGAATAATGTTGAAATGAAGAGCACTAAATGAGAAATGAAGTGTCACATCCGGTATAGTTCGTTAATTAGAGGGTTGAGATTTGACTGCGCATTATTTTCGAATTTTTTTAAATAAGTAAATTAATTTGGCCTTCAAATGAGTATAATAATTGGGCCACCCACTGTACATTAAAATTATAGCCGGAGAGATGGTGACGAATTTGGGGAAGGTATTTTAGGCAATTTGAAAATATAAAAAACAGTATATTATCGATGTTAGCGAATTTGGAATCGAGAGTCAGGAAGAGGTCTTGCGGTTATTTCGCTACTGCACAGCCTATGACATTCGGCAAAAACTAATTCAAAAATATCCTTTAGGCAACTTGAAATCATTTGAATCTTTTATTCTAGTGTATATAGAAATTAGATATAAAAATTCCAGACTATTTTTAACCGACTTCAAAAAGGAGGAGGAGGTTCTCTATTCGGTTGATTTTTTTTTTTTTTTTTTTGTTTTGCGCTCATGTTACCTCATATCTCCGCCAATTGTCAACCGATTTTGAAAATTTTTTTTGCATTGGGTCCAGTCTAGCTTCCGATTGGTCCCATTTTTTTTTTCGATTTTTTTTCATAGGTATTAGACCTTTTTTTATTAGGTTTGTTTAGACCTAACCTCTTTTGTTTATGAACCGATTTCGATGGTTCTTTTTTTATCCGGAAAGGGGGTGTCTTAGGATGGTGTCATATTAATTTGGTCAAGTTCTGATGATATAATCACTATTAATAACATCACTAAAAAGAGAAAAATAAAATTTTTTAAGAAAAAAATAAAAACCGACTTCAAAAAATTAAATGCAACAAATATAAAAATACACTAAAAGGTATAAAATAATTATTATCTTATTTAGTTACAACTAAACGACGAAATATTAACATGAAATTACTTTTTGAAGTTGGTGCCAAACATATACCTTTTATGAATCGCACTCGACGGATCTTACTTAGTACGTTTGGCGGGTACGCTCGCTTATAGGTATAGTTTGTTTGGCACCGACTTTAAAAAGTAATTTCATGTTAATATTTCGTCGTTTAGTTGTAACTAAATAAGATAATAATTATTTTATACCTTTTAGTGTATTTTTATATTTGTTGCATTTAATTTTTTGAAGTCGGTTTTTATTTTTTTCTTAAAAATTTTTTTAATAAAAGGTTCAAATGATTTCAACTGAGTTTGAAGGAGACAATAAAAGAGTGTGTCTTCGCTGGAACTATAAATTTTATTTATTTATAATGATACTACATCCATAAATTTATCAAATTCATAAATTAATTCCTGTAAATCCATTGTAATAGACTCGATGAAGAGGGCAAAGCCCTCGAAACTATAGTCTCGTTATAAATAAATAAAATTTATAATTCCAGCAGAAGACACACATTTTTATTGTCTCCTTCAATATATAAAAATTTCTGCTACTCTCGGCAAAAACTTTCAATTTAATATATCAAGTGAGTTTGAGACAGGGTGACGCCTTTTCGCCATTGCTGTTCAATCTCGTTTTAGAGAAGATAATGAGAGGTGTAAAACGGATTGAGGCGGGCGTGTCTCTGGTACTGGGGCCCTCGGATATGCGGATGACATTGATCTTGTGTGTGAGAGTGAGGAAGAACTAAAGAGAATGTTCCTTGCGCTCGAGAAGTGAGGGAATGGGGTGGATTTAGTTTTAAGTGAAGAGGAAACCAAGTACATGCTAATGTTAAGATCCGTACCAAGTTGCACACTAATGAAAGTGGGGATCAGGGTCTTTGAGGGCGTATCAAAGTTTAAATATTTGGGCGCTATAGTGACTTTGGATGCCAGAATAGACCAGGAAATAATCTCTCGATTACATGCGGGTGATAGAGCTTTGGCAAGTCTGAATAGACTACTCCGAATGAGAGTTCTATCAGGAAAAATAAAAATAAAAATATACAATACCTTGATAAGACCGGTTGTGATGTATGGCTGTGAGTCGTGGACAATGACGCTACATAACCAGAAGAGGCTGATAAGTTTAGAGAATAAAGTTCTCAGGAATATATGTGGACCTGTTCAAGATCTAACTTCTGGTGAATGGAGAGGAAGATCCGAAGAAGGAGTCAGAGACATGACAAAGCAGCCGTGAATCTCAAGTTTAGCCGGAGAGAGAAGACTCGAATGGGCCGGTCATCCAGGCGCGGATCCAGACCTCTGATTTTTTTTTTTTGGGGTGGGGGGGGGGGCGGCCGGCAGCCACTGAGTTTTACCCCCCTAATGAAAAATGGATCCTATCTCAAACTAAATAAAAAGAGCATTATATTTTTACATTCATTTCCTTTTTCAACATTTTTAATAGAGATGGGAAAAATCGTTCTTTTTAGGAATAGTTCTTTTATAGTTCGTTCATTATATGGAACTACGTAGTTCAATTGAACTATATAGTTCAGGTAGTGGCCGATGTATATAAGATCTACTTTTTATCTCGAATTGTCCAAGCACGTGGGGGGGGGGGGGGGGGGGAGACGCCCCCCGCACACCATAGAACTTTTTTTCAATTTTAAAATTTTATGTTTATTAAAAAAAAAAAAACATTTTTTAAATAAACATATAAAAAAATGTTGATCTCCAATCCTTTGGGGGAAGGGGTCGCCCCCATCGCCCACCCCCCTGGATCTGCGCATGCGGTCATCGTGCTCCCAAGACCAGAGACATCAGGAACCCCCACGAGAGTTACTCGCCTGGAAGAAGACCCCCAGGCAGACCAAGACAAAGATGGCTAGATAATATCGTCAGAGCTCTATGAGAACTTGACGTGGTGGTGGAATGGGAGCGATTGGCTCAGGATTGAGTAATTTGGAGAGGCATCACGCTAGAGGCTAGAGCTCTACAAGGGCAATATGGCCATCTTAAGTAAGTAAGTAAGCAATGATTTCAAGTTGCCTAAAGGATATTTTTTTGAATTAATTTTTGGCGAATGTCATAGGCTGCGCCGTAGCGAAATAACCACAAGACCTCTTCCTGACTCGATTCCAAATTCTCTGACATCGATATTTATAATAAACTGTTTTTTATATTTTCAAATTGCCTAAAATACCTTTTCCAAATTCGTCACCAGCTCTTGGACCATTACTCATACTCTTTCAAATTAATTCAAACTTTTTATATATATACAATCACCTTTTTGGCTAAATGGGCATCTATGTTCCTAAGGCCAATAAAAGAAAAGAAAAAAAAACAATCACCTTGATCAATTTTTTACTAAACACTTTGTCGATTCTTGTTTGGACTCCCTAAAGATGATTTTGAAATTCCTTTCATTGCTCTTAGGGTTTTGGAATGATAAACCAACAGTGGTTTTTATTTAAAGTATTCATTAGCGTAACCACCCAGTAGAAGTCAAGGGCGGATCCGGCGGGGGGGCGACCGCCCCCCCCCATAGAGGCCCGTGCCTGGCGCGGGGAGTGCAACACGTACGTCGCACGCAGAGGCCAAAAAACGGCGGCCAAATCGACAGGGAATTTATAACAATTTTAATTTTAATGAACTTAAAATATGAGACATTTATTTTTTCTGGTAGGATTCATCTGTAGCGCAGTAATGTGCAGCCTCGGCTAAAGAGGAAGACGCAGGTTCGAATCCTGCCAGATGCTAAATTTCATTTTTCCTTTTCAAAACAAAAATAATGAAATGATTTATGAAATGCAAAAAAATTCGCAGGCTGAATCATGGAAATTATTCAAATTTCGATGCGTTACGAATTAATTAAATAAAATGAACTAAGTCGTTAAAAATAAAATGTTTATACAAAATCACGCGGTTCAATTAATTTAATTAATTGAAAATAAAGTTCTATATATGTGTGTCTGTGTGAGGGCGTCTTCTGACCCCCCCCCCCACGCTTGGCAATTTCGATCGCGACACACTTTCGAGATAAAAAAGTAGATCTTATATACATCGGGCACCTTATATACATTCTCCCCCCCCCCCCCCCATAAAAAATTCCTGATCCTCCCTTGTAGAAGTGTTTAAACTTTTGCAGCTTTAAATCTTGGTGCTCCTACTAATGCCTAATACTAAAACAGCGTTAAACAGGGTCTTATTGTATTATAAAATAAAATATTACTCAAAGTATTCATTTATCTTCATTCTTATTATAATTTTGATGTACTTATTTTTTTAGCTTGCTGCTCAAATCTCTCAAACACTAAAACAAAAAGGGCAGGATCCTTATTCATCGAATTGGCTTGAACGTTTAAGGCAAATAAAACAAATTCGGTCAAGAAGATTACAGAACAAAGAAGGAGGAAATGCCGGGGCTAGTAGTTCCAACTCGCAAAGGCCAACAACCCGCACTCAGACAGGATATATAGACGATTTCTCAGATTATACTTTGGTTTAAAATAATAACTTATCTAATAAGTAAAATCATATTTTCTAAAAATAATGTATGTTAATGTCTTTTAAAATTTTAATATATTTAAAATATATTCCATAGACATTTTAAATTCAAATAAAATTAATTTAATTGCGAACTTTCGTCTTTTTGCAATGGGACTTGTTCAAGCTTAATTTGATTTTTAATCTGATTAAATATCCTATATTTCAAATGCACAAATATAACGGATAAAAATTAATATAAAAAAATTCATCAGTTTGTTGGCAAATGCTTGAAAATTTTAGAATATCTTTGAGATTGACTTGTGTTTTTTGAACACTACACAATTAGAAGAGTAATATCTCATTAAAAATGTCTTATTTAGATGTTTCAATTGAAACTCTTTAACTTAATACACAATCTACATTTTGTTATTATATAATTTCTATATTATAAATCTTGATATCAAGAATTTAAGATAAAAATTGATAAATTGTTAAAAAAAATAAAGTGATACTATATGAATGTTCTCGTTACCCTATTTGTTTATTATTTTTCTTCTTCTTCCGGATTTCTACGTCTGGCGTCGCTTCTCCGTTCCCAATTTCCACAATCTCGAGATTTTTTTAACTACCTTTATTTATATTATTTTCTTATTCCCTGATATTTACACCTGAAAAAATAAATTCGAACCGATTCTTTCCTAGAATAGATAGGTTTCATAGATCAAGAAAAAACTTTCGCGTTTTCCCGCAAAGAAGCCGACCTAAGCAAGCGTCAGCTACCACGCTCAGTGCGACACGTATGTACTTTACTTTATTTCATATATTAGTACCTGGAGGCACCGAGCGATGCTCGGTAACCCCTGACCCTCACACCCCCTCCCGAAACCATACACCTCGCCTTAATTCAATTATACATATTTCAAATTTGCCGCGCCGCAATTTATTCAATGAATTCTATTTATTAAATACATAGCTATATATAATTTATAAATTATTTCAATACTTATAATAAAGTCTAATTCAAAATCATTCATTTTAGTAAAAGTAAAAGCAAGGTATTTTAAAATAGTTCATTGGTCCAATGGATAGAGTGACTGCATCAAATACACATGCAAAAAATAGAAAAATATTTCGAGAAATGGAAAATCAACCTAAACTCATCCAAAACGGAAAATATATTATTTACCAGAAAATACACTCAAAACAAAATCTTCACCCCTCTTATAGTACACCAACAAAAAATAACTTCAAAAAACGATGTGAAATATCTTGGAATAAAACTTGATAAAAGGCTAACATTCAAAAACCACATAAAAGAGTCCCTCAGAAAAGCGTACGGCAATATGAAAACACTATTCCCACTACTATCTAGGGATTCCTTCTTAACTCACAAAAATAAAAAACTAATCTACACCACAATATTAAGACCTACACTGACATATGCTGCACCGGCCTGGTGTCATGTAAGCAAAACAACTATCAAACCACTACAGATATATCAAAACAAATGTCTACGACTAATTAACAACCGAGGAAGAGATACAAAAATATCCGACCTGCACGAAATGAGTCAAATAGAAAGAATAGATGATTTTATAATCAGAATCTCGAAAACTTTCTATGAGACTCAATTAAAACACAACAAACTGACAAGAGATATACCCAAAAGACTAAGAGACACAACGGGAAAAACCCAAAGTACACAAACATATACAAGAAAATAGGTATAATTTAAAAACTAACAATATAATATAAACCTTTTTATTTTTATTCTACTAAAAAAAAAAGAGAAAAACTGAAAACAGGTTTTTGTTCTTGTAACTTTTCCTGTAAAATAAATTAACGAAAACATCTTAAAAACCAACAACTTTATATAATCAATGCACTTAACACTGATTATTCTAAATAAACCTTAAATATCTAAAGCCTAAGCAAAAAAAAAAAAAGCAGTATAAGCCTTAATGTACTAGGCAGGAGACTGCACATAGAAACTAATTATAAAACATATGTATAAAATCTGTAACCTTATAGAATAATATTACTAATGTAAAAACCTACTGTATAATATTGTAAATAAAAGTTTTTTAAAGTTAAAAAAGTACTGCATCAAATGCAAGAGGTCCCATGTTCTAATACGACTTCCGCCGAATCAATTTTTTTATTGAGATTTTCATCTATCAATAATTACTTTAATTAAGAAAAATCAATTAAGATGAATTTTGATGAGGTCCAGACCTAGCCAGATCGTTTTTTCATCCTCAAAACTTGTTAATAGATTTTGTTTCATCAAAATCGGTAGGGCCGTTTTCAAAATAGAACCAAGATACATAAATATATATATAAATAAATATACAATTTTTGCTCGTTTAATAAGAGTAGATATCTCCTAAACTAATGCAGATCCCATTTTGAAACTTTTAGTGTATTGGAGTATTTTTTGGAGACGTACTGATAAGTTAAATTGAGTGGATATTCATGAGGCAGTCCAAAAAAAGAAGATAATTTATACTATCTTTTTATTCATAAACTGACGTTTCGGAGGCTATTCCCTCCTTCTTCAGGGTTTTGAACATTGACATTATAATTCTTCTGAAATGAAATACAAATATATTATTGTTACTACTTTTTTGTCTCGAGGGTGTGAGCCAGCTGCCCGGAAAGCAAGTTGGTTCTCAGGTTCGACTCCTGGGGGGGGGGGGGGTGAATCCGCTCTGATATCTCAATTTAATAATATTTCTATTAAAATCTTAGATTCTGTCCTTAAAATTAAATTCTTTCTAGTTTAAAATTGATTTGTTAATCTGAACCTGAGCTCATTTTTTGAAAAACATTCCAACTCTTTTCAAAAATAAGATGCCCAAATCTTTACTTGTATATTAAAATAGCAGGACTTGTATGAAAAACTTTTTTTCATTTTAAGCTAAATTTTTTAATTTCCGTTATATATATTAATGGAGTGAAAGATTTCTATGCTTACATCAAATATTGCGATTCAGAGGGAGTTTTTTGTCTCGAGGGTGTGAGCTAACTGCCCGGAAAGCAAGTTGATTCTCAGGTTCGACTCCTGGGGGGGGGGGGGGGGTGAATCCCCTCTGATATCGCAATTTAATAATATTTCTATTAAAATCTTAGATTCTGTCCTAAAAATTAAATTCTTTCAGTTTATTATTGTTACTGTCACTGAAAGAGGAGACAGAGATATAAATTATCTTCTTTTTTTGACTGCCTCATCATTATCCACTAAATTTCAGTGTATTATTTCTATACTGTAAGCTTTTATTTGGGAATTAAAATAATTAAAAAAAATGGTCAAAATTATTAAAATTCTGATTTCAAATGTTTACTTCCTGTTTTGTACAAGAAAAACAAAACAATTTAGAATCTGATTTTATAATTAAAATGAATATTAAATTTTCTATTGGAACCACCATGTTTAATATTTTATTGTAAACTAGCTGTGAGGCCCGCCTTCGGCGGGCTCTTGCTAGCCAGGGGCTTCGCCCCCTGGACCCCCTCGCGGCTTGATTATTGAAGTTTTATTAGTACTGTTATTCTAGAATAAAGTCTTGAATAGATATAATTGAAGATTCTATTTTACTGGCCCGTAATTTTAAAATTTAAATGAAAAACAACAAAAGATGATACAAACATAATATTTTTTTATTAAAATTGACCTTGTCCAAAGGAACATTTGGTCACCAAAAATTTGTCAAAATGTATAAAAAAAACGATAGATAGATTAAAAAAAAAAAATCTCTGGCTCGACAACCCTTCATGAGTCTTGGCCTACTGAATTGGTTGCTGTCCTAATTGGAAACAGTACCGAGGGGTCAAGTGGTTAGCTCAACGCACATCTACAACCTTCGTTTCAGTGTTCTTAACCGAGATTCGCTACTTCTCAATCAAGCAGCTACTCATTTATCCTCACGAGGCTGAGTGAACCCCGTTCCAGACCCTATACTTACAGAAAAATTTCTGAGCATAGCCGGGAATCGAACCCGGGACCTCTGGGTTGCCAGTCAGTTACTCTGACCATTAGACCACGGAGGCGGTTGATAGATAAATAGATTATATAGATTTATTTTTCAAAAACAATACAATAACAGTTGATATTGAATTCTATAAAGAAAATAAACATACAAAATTTGAATGTATATTGTTCTATTATGATTGTTGATAAATTTGCTGGGTGGGGGGGGGAGGAAAATATTCCATGCTTGTAGTAAAATTTTCTCTTAGCCCGGCTCTGTTTATACCTTAAACTTATATGTATACTATATAGCTATACATTTATAACGTGTGTCATTTTTTATAAGTAATCTCTCATAAATATTTTCAAACTTTAAAAATTGAAAAAAAAAATGCTAACTTCCTTTGTGAAGAGGGGTTCTTTGTTTGTCGGCCTGACCATTTTAACCTTTTTCATGATTTCATGACCTTTTAGAGCTTTGAAGAAAATTTATGGCCTTTGAATAAAATTGAAAAATGAAATTAATTTTAAATTGATGAAACTATGTATATCATCATCCCATAGAATGTGATAAATATGTGTTCAAAATTTCATCTCAATCGGATAAACGGTGTCGAAGTTCATTGGAAACAACCAACACAGATTGATTTTTATATATATAGATTTGTTTAATTCGAAGAATTGCTTCCAATTAATCCGAAATTCAAATCTTTAGAAGTTCATAACTTGACAACTAAACATCCCTGATTATACTTGGAGAGAGAGAGAAATGGCGAGTGACCAAGATGGCGACGACAACTCTCAAACGAATATTTAAATTTATAATAAGAAGGATGGATCCAAAGTGATGAGTGAGAATTTGCTGGGAAGAAATCAAGAAAATTATGGGTTTTAGAGGTAACATCTTATACGATCTAAGATGTGTGCGGCACCATAAGGACACACTTAAAGAAAACTTCTATGGAGGCTCAAATAAAACTATATAAAGTCGCCGTCAGACCAACGCTCCTGTATGGAAGTGAAACCTGGGTCACGACCAAGAGAGAAGGCAGCTGAATTATAGTTGCGGAGATGCGTTAGAAACGGAAGGATAGAGGCGTCAAAGAATATAGAAGACTAGATAAAATAAAAAAATAGTAAAATAAGATCATCATCTACATTGCGTATACAGTCCTAAGACTGGTTTGATGCAACAATCCGTCTCCACTCGACTCTGTCCCCTGCCAGCTGTTTGACCTCTCTAAATGTCTGGCATCCCATATCCCCAATTATTTGGTTGAAATATTCTAATCTGGGTCTTCCCCTTCCCCTTTTCTTCCCACCTCCCCTCCAAGATATCCCTAAGCAGTCCCCCATGTCTCAGTGTGTGCCCCATCATCTGACCTCTTCTCTTCTTCAGACTTCTTCCACAAGGTTCTTCTTCTCCGATTCTTCCAAGAACTTCTTCATTTGTAATTTTATCCATCCATTTGATATTCATCATTCTTCTGTAGCACCACATTTCGAAAGCCTCTAATCTCTTTCTCTCCGCTTCTCTAATTGTCCAGGTTTCACACCCGTACATGGCTATGCTCCATACATATGTCTTCAATAGCAACTTCCTGTTTGCTAAGCTGATTGAGGAGGAGCATAGTAGTTTTTGTTTTGAAATTAAACCCCATTTTTGCTTGGGCAATTCTTGATTTAACTTCGTTTTCGCTCCTCCCATCCCATGTTATTTTACTTCCTAGGTAGCGGAATTCCTTAACTCCTTCTAGGTTTTCTTGGTTAATTTTGATGCATTCCCTGTCTCGTTTGTTCTTTTTTGTACATACTATAATTTTGTACATACTATAATTATAAAATAAGAGAAGAACTCCAAATCGCAGGGATAGATAGTGTCAGGAATAATTATAAACAAAATTGGATTGACTAGCTCAGAAGGATGGAAGACTCAAGACTGCCAAAATATGCCATGAACTATAAACCCAAAGAAAAAAGAGATCGCGTACGTCCTAGAGGACGTTGGCGGAATAATGTCTTAGCCGGAACAGGCTTAACGGCCTAACCCTTGACTGCAAATGATGATGATGATGAAATCAAGAAAGGGATGAAGAATAAAATGGCTACAGAGTTGGGGAAGGAGTTGAAGAAAAGAATGGCAGGGAATAGAGAGGACTGGTGGTAGAGGACAAAGAGGGGGATTTATGATAAAGAAGATGGAAGAATTATTAAGGACAGACATAGAACAGACAATAAACTGAATAAAGATAGACAACTCGGCATACTGTCCTTGTTAATGGCCCTACACACGTCCTGACACGACCACCCAACCGTCGCGTCCGACAGCGGTTTTTCGGGCTCCAACGGTTGGATCGTGTAGGCTTTTCGGAACATGAAAACTGTCAGGTCCGACCGTCGGGTGGTCGTATCGGGGAGAACCATCCAACCGCCCTAACCCCCACCACTCTCCCCTTTCGAGTCAGAACGTGTCTAGCGCTGTCGACTTCACTACCCAACCGGCCCTTCAGTCTCAATTTTCAATTTATTTTCATTCAACATGGACTCGTAAAAAGAAGTTATCGTCGAATTTCTTGAATGTTGGAAGGAGTGCCGCTGTTTATGGGATGTTGAAGATAAAAATTACGCAAATAGAGACAGGAGGAATGAGTGTTACAGTGTATTACTGGAAATTTGATAGAAAAACTAACACCCGATAGTACAGTAGTAGTTAAAAAAAAATGGAGAACATGCGAGGCTCTTACAAAAGAGAAGCATGGAAGAAGGTAAGTAGATAAAACATAATTTTATTACGTCATTAAAATTAAACCATTGTAATATTTAAATATTTTTAAATAGCATATAATTAATTATAATTATTATTAAACTTCAGGTCTTCCAGTGATCTACCCGTAGCTAAATAACAGAGCGTTACAAGCAGATACAGATTCCTCTCATGACTATATTTTTCTTTTCAATGATAGGTGTGACCATACCAAGGAGCTCTCTAAAATAATCATTCTCATAAAATTTCGGTAATCTGGGGCTAACTCCTTCCCAAGTTGCATATACGTGAAACACTTCCTCTTCTGCAACCACATCTTAGACAACACTTTTCTCTTCTTTCTACGTTCTTCATCTGAGACTATCACTGCGCACAAAGCTACACCTATTTTTACTTTACCATACAGGGTATAATCAAGTATTGTAATAGTGCATGAATAAAGTGTTTTTTTCTTCTTTTTTTCGAAATATCTGAAAAACGGTTAAACTATTTTGATTAAAAAAATTGAGCGAAACCATGGCATTTCGGTCTACAAAAAAAGCCCTATATAAGTGAACATCGAAAAAATTATATTTTTCGAGATAATAATTGTTTTGTCAAAATGTCGGTTAGTCTGGTTGTTAGTTAGTGAGTTAGTTAGTCTGTGCGTTACCAAATTTTTGTGGACGAGCTAGCTCAAAAACTAATGTGAATATCGAAACCAAATTTCACACGTAGTTTTGGTCCATTGAGATTAAGAGCTGATAAGATTTTGGTGCATATCGACCCAAAATTAAGGGGAGTGAGGGGGGGGGGTTAAAAATTAAAAATCTAGGCTATTACTCATAAGTATGTAAGGATTTAAATAGTTATTAATAGAAATAAATGATTAAGAAGTGTTTAAAAATCGTTTATTACTAGTTATTAAAACTTAATCATTAATAATTACTAATCGAAATAAATGTTTAAGAAGTATGCATTGTCTTATTTCCAAAACCAACATTTACCAACCGTCACTGGTAAAACCTAACATGTACTAAATTCTAATGGTAAAAGCCTGAAAAATAGTTTCTTATTTAAATATTCGTACATTTACCGACTCGTGTTGGTAAACCCTAAGATTTACCAATATTCGGGCTTTTACAGTAACATATATAGGGTGACTCACGAGAAACATTTACGTTTTAGAAATAAAAAAACAATATTAATTTTTTAAGATACTATTTATTTAACTTAAGTTACATAGTTGTTAATAGAGTAAAGGGTGTGTAGTTTCACAGTGAATGAAATAAAACTCAAAGAGGTTTATACAAACTCAATATATTTCGGATTATTAGTCCATCATCAGGAGTTTACAAGTTAATACTAATAATAATTGAACGAGTGGTCGCCATTCTTGACATTCAAATCATGGTTACCAATATAACAAAATATAACATTCAAATCTTACATACCAACCTAACACAAGAAAAACACCAATGAAAATTTAAAATTTAAAAAATTGTTTTACAAAGATTTTTCTTTTTTAATTATAAAATATATAAATGTAAATATAAGAAATCTAAGTAAATATGAATATTAATATAAATAAAAATTACAAGTATAAATATAAAGTCTTTTTAGAATTAAATTAGAAAATAAAATTACAAATTTAAGTCATAGACACAAAATTAATTATAAATATCAATTTACAAATAAGCCTAAATAACATATAGAGATGAAGAATTAAGATAAAACATAATAGGGATAAATTAGATGAGATAAATTACAATATACAACAATTTTTGTAGTTATCTCATATATCAAAATGTCATTTGTTTTAGAAGACTGAAGGAGCGTGATTTGAATTTTAATTTTGATTGTAATTTGGGAAATAGTATATGTTTGAGAGAGACTGAGGTTGAGTTTTTTAATTTTTGTTAATTAGTGGATCTATTATTGTGGAATTTCTAATGTCCTGCTGGTTATTGAGAATTTTATCTTTTTCAATTATAGCTTTCTTAATTTCGGTTGATTCTAACAGTTAGTGTGAAAGTAAAAAAAAATAATAAATATTTAAATGTTTGCATATGAATTTATTAATTATCCACTCTCACTTACTTTAAATATTAAAATAAAATTAATATATCATATATATGGATGCATTCGGGGAAAATGTTCAAAGTGTTTGTTTGATCCTTTGATATATTTATTATCCTTTCGTGATTTCAAATTATATTTTCTATATCACTAATCAAAGGGTGTCCATGAATAATCAAATTATCCAATTAAATACATATTTTCGTTCATATGGACTAATATGCGAAGTGAAAATGTCGACTAAAATGAACTTTTAATTGAACATTACCAATGGGGACATTTATAAAATAGACATTCGTTCGCAAACAGGAGGGGTATTGCTTATATGTGACAAAAAGGGTGGGGGGGGGGTCTAATGAAACTTGACATTCGCAGTTAGTCAATTTTATTTTAATTTTTTGGAAATTTCGTTTTGAATAGAATTTCAGTACCATGAATCATTTCAAGAACGTGACGTTTGCCGTAGAGTGCTATTTCTTAACCGACTTCAAAAAAGGAGGAGGTTCTCTATTCGACTGAATTTTTTTTTTTTTTTTTTTTTTGTGCCTATGTTACCTCATATCTCCGCCAATTCTCAACCGATTTTGAAAATTTTTTTTGCATTGGGTCCAGTCTAGCTTCCGATTGGTCCCATTTTTTTTCGTTTTTTTTTCATAGGTATTAGACCTTTTTTATTAGGTTTGTTTAGGCCTAACCTCTTTGTTTATGAACCGATTTCGATGGTTCTTTTTTTATCCAATAGGGGGTGTCTTGGGGATGGTGTCATATTAATTTGGTCAAGTTCGGATGATAGGATCACTATTCATAACATCACTAAAAAGAGAAAAATAAAATATTTTAAGAAAAAATAAAAACCGACTTCAAAAAATTAAATGCAACAAATAAAATACACTAAAAGGTATAAAATAATTATTATCTTATTTAGTTACAACTAAACGACGAAATATTAACATGAAATTACTTTTTGAAGTCGGTGCCAAACATATACCTTTTATGAATCGCACTCGACGGATCTTACTTAGTACGTTTGGCGGGTACGCTCGCTTATAGGTATAGTTTGTTTGGCACCAACTTCAAAAAGTAATTTCATGTTAATATTTCGTCGTTTAGTTGTAACTAAATAAGATAATAATTATTTTAAACCTTTTAGTGTATTTTATTTGTTGCATTTAATTTTTTGAAGTCGGTTTTTATTTTTTTCTTAAAAATTATTGTTGTGGTGAATTTGTGAAATGCGTCCAGCCCGAGTTTTGAAAACGTTTATGCGATTCCACCTCGAGGGCGTATTCCACAACCTGCATTGAAATTAAAAACTACTATGCTCCTCCTCAATCAGCTTAGCAAACAGGAAGTTGCTATTGAAGACATATGTATGGAGCATAGCCATGTACGGGCGTGAAACCTGGACAATTGGAAAAGCGGAGAGAAAGAGATTGGAGGCTTTCGAAATGTGGTGCTACAGAAGAATGATGAATATCAAATGGATGGATAAAATTACAAATGAAGAAGTTCTTGGAAGAATCGGAGAAAAAAGAACCTTGTGGAAGAGTCTGAAGAAGAGAAGAGGTCAGATGATGGGGCACACACTGAGACATGGGGGACTGCTTAGGGATATCTTGGAGGGGAGGTGGGAAAGAAAAGGGGAAGGGGAAGACCCAGATTAGAATATTTCAACCAAATAATTGGGGATATGGGGTGCCAGACATTTAGAGAGGTTAAACAGCTGGCGGGGGACAGAGTCGAGTGGAGACGGATTGTTGCATCAAACCAGTCTTAGGACTGTATACTCAATGATGATGATGATGATAATGATGCAATGAAATTATTGCACTCTGCGAAATACGTCCTCGAGGTGGAATCGCATAAACGTTTTCAAAACTCGGGCTGGACGCATTTCACAAGGGCACGTTTCTCCATTTTGAAATGATCCATGGTTCTGCTATCCTATACAAAAATAAATGTCCACTTTTACGCTACTGATAGAGAGCCTCACCGTTTCTCTCCCGCGTTTTTAATAGATTTTATTTAAGATTGAAATCGTCAAAAAGATATGGGTGACCCTTTAGAAAGCGTGTAAAAATAGCGCTTTTTACTTTATCCAATTCGAAGCATGGGTAAAGTATTGTAATCGGTCTCGCGGCAAGCGTGGCTTCAAAGGGTCCTCAAGTAAAGTCTACGGAACCCATGGTCTCAATTAAAGTCACAAATTGTAGTATTCAATTAGATTGAATTTTAACAAGTGACGGTTTTGCCAAAAATAACATGGGGTCTCGTCGAGAGGCCAAAAAGTGCGATTTTTTCATTTAGTGAGTGCGGATGGATGTGTCCGGTCCAGTCCTAGCGCTCACCGCTAGATCGCACTGCGACCTCATACGAATAGTTTATTCAACTAGACAGTACTTTAAAACAATTGTAGTAATAATTCTTTAAGTACTCAACAGTCAAATTGTTAAACACATTGTATATTACGTGAGTCAATCAATCATGAATGAAATAATAAACCAATGAATTAATGAGAGCCGAGTCAACGCATTGAAGGGCGTGAGCCATGATTTTCTTTGAATGTTATAAATGCGTCAACTCGAATCTAGTTAATTCAGCTACCACAAAAATATGGTCTGCTCATGTGTTTTTGATTATTCATTATCCACTACCTTATCTTCCCTCATGGTTGAACAACCAGTCGGGGCAAAGGGGCATTCCCCTCTCCTCCGACAACCAACCCCTTCCGATATCCTAGTTAGAGCATCAGACACCCCCACCACTAACACTGGCGGCGACACCCAAACGGGCACAGCCAGTAACAGTATGGATGTATGGATGTACGTTATCGATTTTTTGATGATTGATTATGCCACTGAAACTTAAAGAAGATGAAATCCGACTCAGTAGAAGGTGGGGGTATTTCTAATTGTCTCGACAAAACCTTTCAGAGGTTATTTAATTTGTAGCGGCCCGTTCAAAGCGCCACACAGCACTCACCTCACGAGAGCCCTAACAATATCTGGTGACCCCGACGTGATTGCAAAGCAAGCAGCCTCTTGACCCGCCAGCTAGGTGGATAGAGCCTTGCCCGGCTGACTTAGTCGGTAATCGGCAATCACACAAGAAACAAAGGGTGTGGTGTAGCGGCCCGTTCTTGCTCATGTGCCTCGAGCCTTGAGACACGGCCGCTAGATGACTCAGTCGGATCGTTGTAGTCGTTTAGCATGAGTGAAATATATTCACCCATGCTATAATTAAAGCGACTCGATTCGACTGGAGTAGCGAACGGATTCGGACATTCGAATCTGGATGGGCCAAACGCCAACCAGCAGCCCCTCACCTGCACACACCCTATATGAACACGCAACCTACAACCTGCACTCAACAGATTGTTAGGACCCCATCGACTTGATGGGGGCGCACAAAGCACCACACAGCACTCAGCCTCAGAGAGCCCTAACAAATTTTTCAATTTTTAATTTCTCTCAATAAATAAATAAACTTAAAATACAATTAATAAACAAATCGTTAACTCTAAATGAAATTATTAAATTATATTTTTTCGCTCTCTATTGTATTATTTGTTTGAAGAAATTATTGATAAATCGTAAAATATTTTATTGTACAATTCAATTGAATATTTTTTCTCTCTCTATTACGAGCGAGAGGTGAACCGCGATTGGAATCAGGTATACACGTCTTTGGAATTATGTGTAATTATTTTAGAATGCATTAGATAATGCCCCTTCTTCTATTGTCTACTTAGAAATGAAAGTGGAAGTGGAAATAGGTGTACACGATATTAGGTCGCGGTTCACCCCTCGATTACGAGTATTGTTTTGGTCAAAGTGAAATAAAAGGCAAAAGGCCATAGACATTAGGAAATTAAATTAGGTTGGAGTTGGTGGTGTTTCACAAGGAGAAAAATTAAAATACAAAGATTTTTTAGTTTACTCTATATATTTCGAGCTCTTAACTCATCGTCAGGAGAACATTGACTAAAGATAACATGATATTTTGAACAGAATTTATTTTAATTTTAATATGATGGACAGTTATTTATGACTTAGTGTAAATATGAAAGAATTATCAGAAGGAAGGAATGGCTTTAGAAAGCCGACTGACCAGATGTAGGGACAAAGGGCTGGGACAAAGAAAAGATATTTATATTTGAAAGTTGCCGAAAATTATGTATGTGTAATAAAGAAAGGCAATAAACTATAGAATGCAATGAGGGTGCATAGCGAAAATTTAATCTCTCATTTTCTATTTAAAAAAAAAAAAAAAAAATAAATAAAATTAAAAATAAACCCACCACACACCCTCATCGCACTCCAATTCAAATTAAATATCATTGATTAAGATGTCAATTATTGGTGAAGTTTTGATGTCTGTTTGATTGTTCAAGATGTTTTGATTAAGGTGTATGGCCTTTTTAATTTCAGCTGACTCCAATAAATCCAATTTCCTACTTTTTGGAATAAAATGTAAAGGGAGGGGTTGGTCGATGAAGGTGAATGGTTGTGGTCAAACAAATGATCTGCAAAAGCCGAGGTATAACTAAGAGGGGGGGCATTTGGTTTAATCAACAACCACTTTGAATATCAAATCTACCGAAAACCTACTTTCACAGACACTATAATTCCCTATGATTCTAACCACTCCCTCAACACTAAATTATCTGTTTTCTACTCAATGTTCAATAGATTAGAAAACATTCCTTTAACCTTAGAACACTATAACCATGAATTAGCTATCATCCACAAAATAAGCGATAATAACAATTACCCCCGACACTTGATCGACAATATTCAGAAAAAGGTAATTTATAAAATAACAGCCCCCCTTTTATATTCCATCATCCCAACAAAAGAAAAAACTTTAAAAAACTTTATTTCCATTCTCCACTCAGCTACCCTATAGCTAATATGTTTCGCAAACTTAATATCACCCCCGCATTCTATAACAGAAACAACCTTTCATCCATATTGGTTAACAATAAAATCGATATAATAAAACCAACAACAATGAGCGGTGTATATAAATTGCAATGTAATGACTGTCAATCATTTTATATCGGGCAAACGGGCAGATCTTTCAATCAACGCCACGTTGAACATATGAGATCTCTTCGCAATCTACAGGTGAATAGTTTGAACCCAAATGCCCCCCCTCTTAGTTATACCTCGGCTTTTGCAGATCATTTGTTTGACCACAACCATTCACCTTCATCGACCAACCCCCTCCCTTTACATTTTATTCCAAAAAGTAGGAAATTGGATTTATTGGAGTCAGCTGAAATTAAAAAGGCCATACACCTTAATCAAAACATCTTGAACAATCAAACAGACATCAAAACTTCACCAATAATTGACATCTTAATCAATGATATTTAATTTGAATTGGAGTGCGATGAGGGTGTGTGGTGGGTTTATTTTTAATTTTATTTATTTTTTTTTTTTTTTTTTTAAATAGAAAATGAGAGATTAAATTTTCGCTATGCACCCTCATTGCATTCTATAGTTTATTGCCTTTCTTTATTACACATACATAATTTTCGGCAACTTTCAAATATAAATATCTTTTCTTTGTCCCAGCCCTTTGTCCCTACATCTGGTCAGTCGGCTTTCTAAAGCCATTCCTTCCTTCTGATAATTCTTTCATATTTACACTATGTCATAAATAACTGTCCATCATATTAAAATTAAAATAAATTCTGTTCAAAATATCATGTTATCTTTAGTCAATGTTCTCCTGACGATGAGTTAAGAGCTCGAAATATATAGAGTAAACTAAAAAAATCTTTGTATTTTAATTTTTCTCCTTGTGAAACACCACCAACTCCAACCTAATTTAATTTTAACAATGTTTCACTATAAACCAACACCGCGTTCCCAAATTTTATTAGGAAATTAATTTTCATAGTCTGAAACAAGTCTGGACGTGTAATTTGCATCCTTGCAATGCCTTCTTAGCTCTAAAGAAAGAGAGAGCATTCTATCCGTGCCCTTTTTAATCACTTTTCTTGATCAGATTCTAGGTATATAAATAATCGCTCACCTGGAAATGTAGGTAGATATTAAATAATGAAAAAAGTAATAGTTTTTTCAAGACTCGCCAGGCCAGAGGCCCTAATAGGTAATAAATAATAAACTTAAATATAAATTAAATTAAAAAGAAATTAAACTAATATAGAAGACCCGGCCCTAGCTAACTCACTCAACTCCCTGACTCATTTATCTATGTCTTAAAATCGTGAATAAAATCACTCAAAAAATGGTTTCTGCTTTTTTACTTTACCATACAGGGTATGGTCAAGTATTGTAATCGTGCATGAAAAAAGTGTTTTTTTTCCTTCTTTTTTTCGAAATATCTCAAAAACGGCTTAAACTATTTTGATAAAAAAAATTGAGCGAAACCATGGCATTTCGCTCTACAAAAAATCCCTAATAAGTGAACATCGAAAAAATTATATTTTTCGAGATAATAATTGTTTTGTCAAAATGTCTGTTAGTTAGTCTGTGCGTTACCAAATTTTTGTGGACGAGCTAGCTCAAAAACTAGTGTGAATATCGAAACCAAATTTCACACGTAGTTTTGGTCCATTGATTTTTCGTTTATTGGGCCACGCAGGTGGGGGCCTCCACTAACAAGAAATATTTACATAATCGGGTGAATTAATTACAGGATTATTTACATAATTATAGGAATATTAACATAATATATTTACAAAAAAAATTTCTTTTTTCTTTTTTTCTTTTTTATATACAATTTCTATCGCATGGCGATTTCCCTATAAGTTCTCCTGTTGAAACTGTAAAAATTCATTAATGAACCCCTCATCGCCCTGAAGGTCATATCGTATAAAGTTCTCTGAGAAATTCCCAGGGCGACAAGGGGAGGCACCGCTTTATGCCACCACACTCCCTTCCACGAGAGTGTGATGGCTTCAACTCTCACAGAACCCGAGCCCACCCCAAACCTTGCCGCAATGTTGCTCACCAGACTGGAGTTGCCCTTATAATAATTGATTTTGTTTCTGTGGGCAACCCCCAGTCCGAGGAGCGCTGACACTATCTGAACATCCAGAACCCACACCGTCCCCGACCCGTCCTTCGCCACGATGTCTGGCTTCCTGTTCCCGGCCGAGCTCTGATATAAATATTCGAGCTCGACCCGCATTCCCTTTTTAATTAGTTCATCAGCCAGACGTCTCACCACCGAATCATGCCTCCTGAGCCTTCCATCGTGCGTCCTCCCACACGACTGGAGAATATGCCCTGTCGTCTCAGTTTTTCTACACCCGGCCCTACACATGGGTGGACCCTCCGGCCGCCTTCCCCTACTTGTTCTAACGGCCGAAGGAAGAGACCCCGACCTAAGTCTACATAGTTCAATAAAGATATTGTTCTTAATCGGGTCCGGGTGCATCATAAAATTATATGAGGGCTTTGCCCCCGCGCACATCTTCAGATCCCTCCCGTCGACGCTGCTATGTAAGTTCTCGCGCCAGTACTCACCAGCCCCTCCACCCCGCCGAACTTACGGAGGACCCGTTCTTGCCCATGCCAATCTCCCTGGTGCACGTGTGAGATCTCGGCTGCCACCCTGGCAGCTGGGTAGTCTGATGTTCGCATTTTGTTAAGCCTATTGTGCACCAGGAGAGGTGTAGAAGAACCCAGGGCTGGCAGAGCCCGAGCTCCGCCATCCCTAATTTTTGGAGTGAAAATAGCCTGAAATTTGGTGTAACTTCAATTCAAACAAGACTCAATGTTGTCTAATTTCTAGGCGCGAAAATAGAGATTTCCCTGATATTCACTTCGATTCGAATACCCTGAAAATGTGTGACAGCCTATCCATGTTGGGCGTCTCTGTCGCATCTGACCTGTCTTGGAATGAACACATCTCCTCTGTGGCGAAATCTGCAGCAAGGAAGATTGGCTTCTTATTCAGGTCCAAGCGATTTTACAAACCCCCACAACTTCTCACCATCTACAAGGCCCAAATCCGCCCCTGTCTCGAATACGGCTCTCATCTGTGGAGAGGAGCCTCAAAATATTCTCTTGCTACCCTTGATGCAATTCAGAAACGAGCCGTCAGGCTAATTGACGATTCTACCCTCACCGACTCCCTCGACTCGCTGGCTCATCGAAGAGATGTCTCCGCCCTTTCCCTTTTCTATAGATACTATCACGGCAGGTGCTCTGATGAGATAAAATCAATAATTCCCCCCAAAGCATGCTTTGCACGCAGCACACGTTTTGCCGACTCCCAACACTCTTTCGCGGTCAAATTGGAAAAGTGCCGGACCACTTCATTCGCGAATTCATATATCCCCATGACTTCAAGGAACTGGAACTCTCTCCCAGCCTCTATCTTTCCCAGCACCTATGATCTTCAAACCTTCAAAACCAGGGTGCATAGACACCTACGTCTACACCCTCTCACTTAAACAACTTTCCCTTCTCTTCGGTAATGCAAGGGTCTTTCGGAGATCCATAGGGGCTACATCTTTACTGGTGCACCCCCCTTCTTGCATTCGATTGCATTAAAAAAAAAAAAAAACCTAAAGGGGTTGTCACGGGGGAGTTTTAAGATCGATCTTACAAAAGATCGAATCTTTCTGTCGGCCGCTGACAATTGACCGACTGAACTCCCCTCCGAGAACGAGAGGGTGAATAGATGAGGGTATTATATGGTTTCGCAATATCTCCAGCTTCTGTGAGGCCTTTAGTGGAGCAGCCCTCACCCTCTCCAGCAGTGGTCCCACCGACCACCCCGAGGTGACAATGCCCGTGCTGTCGAGGCGGACTCCAAGATAGGGAAAGGAGTCGCCCACCCCCAAGGGAGTCAGGCGTCCACCATCCACCCTGAAGTCGAAGTCTGTACAGACACGGATTTTCCTGTCCTTCCCCGCGGGCACGAGCGAGAGCACAACAGACTTGGCGGCATTTATACGCATCCCCAGCGCAGCGGCAGCGGATTCAAAGGAGCGAAGCTGAGATCTCATTCCACGCCCCGACGACGTTACAAGAACGACGTCGTCCGCAAAGGAAAGAGACCCAATGCGTACCCCTCCGAGATCATAACCAATGTCCGGGGATAACTGGTCTAATACATGTTTTGCCGCCAAGTTAAAAAGAAAGGGAGAGAGAGGATCCCCCTGCCTCACGCCCCTTCCGGTCTTGATGGGGTCTGATTGCGAGCCTTCGTGGGAAATTGATGTAGTCCCCCCCATGTACCCCGACCTAATCACGGAGCAGAGAGAAGGGTCCAGCAGGTCACCCAGGATATCCATAAGGGGCTGATGCAAAATTGTATCAAATGCCTTTGATATGTCCAGAGACGCGACGTGTAGCTCTTTAAACTGATACCTCGCGTCCCTGATGACAGCCCCCAGGACCTGGGTGTTCTCGGCGCAACCATCGGCCCTGGTAAAGCCCCTCTGGTCACTCCGCAGCTCAACAGTACCCTCCAACCTACGCAGGAGGATCCTGCTAAGCTGCCGAGCGACAACAGAGTTCACCGTGATTGGCCTATAATGCTGCGGAGAGGTCGGTGAAGCAATCTTGGGGAACATCACAGTGCGAGCGCGGGACAGAGCCTGTGGGACCGTGCCCTCGAGGAGAATCGCATTTAGCAGGGCGACACGATCCACGGCCGGGATTCTTTTCCAAGACCCCGACGAGAGACCGTCTGGCCCCGCTGCCGACTTGACCGATCCGCCGGTACCATTTAGTTCCTCGAGGGTTATCGGGAGAGGAAGGACCCAAGGGCGATCGGAAACCGCGGAGAGTTCGCCGCGACAGTCACCGAGGACAGGTCCCCAGTACTGCCTCAATGCAGGGAACCCCACGCTGCGATCCGGAACCCCCTCAAGTACCTCCCTCACGGCCATATTTTTGTTTTTGAACCACTTACCCTGCATGCGATTGTAGGCCGCACGACTCGCCCTGCGACGCCCCCCCTACCGATCGGTTGAGGTCTGATCTCAGGACCTCTAGGCTCCACCACCCTCTCCACACAATCCACCGGGCCCGGCCCCCACCTCCGCAACCAAGCCTCAAGCAACCCATCCCATGATTCCCCACCCAGAGCACTAGCCACGATCCCTCCCACAACAGCGTCACGATTTACAATGGATAGATATGCCTTAAGGGCCACAATTAACGGCGGCTCAGGAGCATCTTCTACATTTTCCACCCACGGGTCGGCGGAGGGCGGTTCTCCCTCTGGCTCATCTTGATCTTCTCCTTCGGTGGGCTCTTCGTGATCTTGTCTGGTGGGCTCTTCCTCCAAAATGTCTTCTAATCGGTCTTCGTCGTTCGGCGCCTCGATCTCGGTGGATGGCCCTGGTCTCGACGTCCCAAAGGCTTCTTCTTCATTGTATATATCCGTGTTTGGAGAGCGTCCTGGGGAAGGAGGGTGCGATCGCTTATGTTCTTCTTTGAAATCAGAAACTATTTTTTTGTATGCGATCGTCTTCCTCTTTCCCTTTATTGATCCGAGCGTTCTACCTTCGAATCTTGCAGCGAGGTATTCATTCAAACGGACGCCCTCCGGGGCCTCGACTTCGAGTCGCGCTAGTATGCGTTCTTCCTCAGCCTTCCATCTAGGTACCTTGGCCGGGATATTAATGGTCGCATTATACTCTAGCTTATGTTGGCGGGAGCAATGTATCCCGAGGCCCCTTTTTGAAGTGAAGGCCTTACTACAGTGCGGGCACACGTGGACTTCAACTTCTGACATAATCGGTAATGAGGTGCGAGTCTAACCCCCAGACTAATGGACTGGGGGCTTAAAAAAATTTTTTTTTCCAATAATTGGACTCGACTTTAAGACTAAAAGTCTCGACAGAGCCCCCTTTGCGCACTAAGGTGAGGGGGTTGACTTTCCGGCCTGATTGCCCGCTCAGACCGGACTTAGTGCTTCCTTAATACTTGCCCTAATTTAACACGCACGTGACCGGGGATTATGGTATACATTAAGGGGTTTTTTCACACCACTGCGGCCCATCAGGGTGACTTTTTAGGAGGGAGGGCCTTTGGAGCAAGGGTAAGTAAATGATTCACGGACCGTGCGTGTCTCGTTTCCCTACATAACCACTGAGCCCGAGAGACCGCCATTAATGCCACAATGAATAAATAAAATAAAACAAAATTGTCATGATTCAATAAATAATTAATGAAAGAAATAATAAGTCGAATGATGAATAAATGTTATAAAATAAATTAATGAATATTAGCGGTCAAATTGATAAAATGGGAGACGTCAATATTTAAAACTGTGTATGCGAGTAATATAAAAAATTAGTCTCCCGCATACACGTGATACTGGCAAGTATACAGGTCAATATAATAAAATTGGAATGATTTAATAAATAATGAATAATAATTTAAATGATAATGGATTTGATTTAATAAATTAATGAACAATGGTGATTAGGGCGACGAAATAGGGGGCGTCAGTGGTTACAAATGTGCATGCGAGAAATAAAATAATAAAACTCTCGCCCACACTATACACTGGCGACAACACAGCAACAGATGACCTGTGTGGAGTGAGAATAAATGGTGGGGGGGAGCCCTGGTGCAGCAAAAAGAAAAAAAAATTATATTACTTTTCAAATCCCGCGGCAGGTTGAAAGGAATGACGAAAGAGAAGACGTCATTAATGATCATGTATTAATAGGATCATGCTAGACAAAGAGAGATGATGTAATTAAAATTCCTTTGTCTGAATAGCTCTATTAATAAAAACAGAAAAGCAATACTTTGGGCCCCTTTCCATGGTCAGAATCCAACCAAAATTTTTTCCCTATAAGAGATGATGTATGCCATTTAGCTAAAAAGTTCCCCAAGCTCAGGGTATCGAAATGATCCCCCCAGAAAATAAAGTGTCACTATGGGGAAAGAAAGCCCCCAGAGGGTCATCCCGCGGGCTTAGGGCCCCAGGGCCGCGGCCCCTAACAAATGCTGCACCCAGGTACTCACCCAAAAGATGTCGTGATTTAATTCCACACAGAGACCATCTTCAAGGCACTTTTAGCGGAGCTGTAGAAATCCACGTGTGTCCTTGCCGCCAGCGCAGAGCTGATTAGATTTTTGGTGCACATCGACCCAAAATTAAGGGGGGGGGATGGAGGGGAGTTAAAAATTTAAAATTTAGGCCATTTGAGCAAACTCAACCAAATTTTGTATTCATAATCAGTGGGACCCCAGAAGTCTAAAATTGGAAAAACTAACCGCCCAAAATGGGGTGGGGGAGGGGTGTAGGGTCAAACAATGACAATATAGGCTCTTGTACCAAACTCAACCAAAGTCCGCCTCGGTGGTGTAATGGTCAGAGTAACTGACTGGCAACCCGGAGGTCTCGGGTTCGATTCCCGGCTATACCCAGACATTTTTTCTGTAAGTATAGGGTCTGGTAATAAAAATTAAGTGGGAGATAAATTTAACCGAATTTATCGACAGCGGAGAATTTACCACTGCTCGAAGCCCCTAAAACCTTGGTAAATTGGATATTGAATTGTATCTAAGTTTCTGAGATTGGCTCGTGATCCCGGCTTCTTTTCCTTCTACTCTGTTCTTTTCACGATTGAGGGGCCAGCCCATACAGGCCTTTAGGGGATCCACCTTCTGGTGTATCTCCTTCTCTCATCAATATCATTCAAAAAAAAAAAAAAAAAAAAAAAAAAATTTGTATACAAACCTAATCAGTGGGCCTCCAGGAGTTTAAAAATTCAAAAACTAACCCCCTCCCTCCCCTACATGATTATAAATAATTTTATTAAATGAATGAGGTGGTATCAGCCAAAGATGGAATCACTGGGTTCAATAAAACACCTTTAATAAGACGTTTCGGCCTGAATTTTATTTGGCCATCTTCAGTCAATTAGGAGTTATACACAAAATGCGGTACACATATGTGATCGAACCAAGCCTTGTCAAAAATAATTTTTTTTTAGATTTATGTGAATTTATAACGTGCCTGGACCCAAAAGTTTCAGAATGAAAGTCACTTGAACCCAGTGATTCCATCTTTGGCTGATAGCTCCTCATTCATCTAGTACAGTTTCATCACAGCCACGAACTCTAACAATAATTTTATTAAATATTAAATATAAGTGAGGGGGCCAGGTTGTATGGTAAAGTCAAAGTAAGTGGATGGCCATATCAGAACACGCCAGCTTATTTATGATACGGACATCTTTATCGTCCACACCAACCTCAGAAAGAAGTTCAACCAGCCCGGTGACTTGACTCCCTGGCTCATTTATGTATACCTTAAAATATTGAATAAAATCACTCACAAAATGGTTTCTGTTTTTTAAAACAGAAGTTCTAAATGTAGAGAGGCCAAATATGAAAATACAAACATTTTACTAAAAAAGGACAAACTTTCAGACAGAAAAAAAAATAGGACCAAAAAATTGTGAGATTTAAATATTTACAAAGAGAAACAAAGAGGTTGTCCTCTGCTTGATTCAAATAAACATACACACATATATATCGAGATGATATATCTGTATATATATATTATTTATTTGTTTGAGACTATAGTTTCGAAGACTTGGTCTTCATCATCAGTCTTTTTTAATTATAAATGTTGTTTTTCATGGAGTCAATATCGTATGGATATTGAAAATTTGATGTTCCTTTTTCACTGGTGGTCAGCTTAGCACTAAAGACATTCTTTTTGGTTCACATTTAAATATAACCATATGTTTCCCTTTCTCCTTGTTTTACAAAGAGATACGCTGACAATGGAAGGGGGGGGGTTGTTTTTCTTTTTTCTTTTATCTTTTGTTAGCAAACATCTTAAGCAAATTGTTATTTGATAATTCAATTCGGCTGTTCAAACAAAGTTTTGAATTTTATTGGATGATTTCAAAATTTCTAACGATTCAATTGCGCTAATTAATTTTGGGTTTCTTTCTCTTTTTATTAATCTAAAACCTGTTTCTTCTGGGAAAGAGTGATTGTTTGAATTTAAATGTTCCGCAAAAGAGTTTTTATTCTTTTTATTTTTAAAATCCCTAATATGTTCATTTAATCGAATTTTTATATTCCTCTCTGTTTTCCCTACGTAGATCGCTTCGCAATCTTTACATTTCAAACTATAAACCCCTTCTTTTTCTATATTTGCTAATTTGTCTTTATTATTTGAATCTAAATCTTTTTCTTAGAGTAATTGGAGTTTTGAATACTGTGTTGAACCCTACTTTTTCCGAAATTTGTCCATAATATGAGAGAACTATCTTAGGATTTTCTTTTTCTTTTTCATTCTTTTGTGAATATATTGATTCCAGGGTTGATTTTTCAATTTTTTTATTTAACATTTGGTCTATAAGGCTTGCCTCGTACCCATTATTTACCGCGATTTCTTAAATTATCTCTAATTCTTGTGAGTATGCTTTTTCTGACAGAGGTATATTTATTAGTCTATGTATCATTGAGTGAAAGGCTCCGTGTTTATGTGACATTGGTCTACAAGAATTTTCATTTATTACAATGTCAGTAGCTGTGGGTTTTCTATAAATTCCAAAGGTGTGTTTATTTCCGGAAATTTTTATTTTTAAATCTAAAAAATTTAGTATTTTTTCTTTTTCTTTCTCTACTGTGAATTTTATTTTCTCATGAAGATTATTTATATATTTATTTATATATATGTAAGTTTCTTCTTAGGTAAATAAAAATCGAATTCTGAAATTGAATTTAGTTTTAATAGGTTATGATACAAAATGTACATTAATATATTACAAACTAGCTGTGAGGCCCGCCTTCGGCGGGCCCTTGCTAGCCAGGGGCTTTGCCCCCTGGACCCCCACGCAACTTGTTTATTGAAGTTTTATTAGTACTGTTATTCTATAATAAAGTCTTGAATAGATATATTTGAAGATTCTATTTTACTGGCCCAAATGTATATTGTTCTATTATGATTGTTGCTAAATTTGCTGGGGGGGGGGGCGCAAAAATATAAATTTTCTCTTAGCCCGGCCCTGTTTATACCTTTAACTTATATGTATACTATATACCTCTACATGTATATTGTTCTATTATGATTGTTGCTAAATTAGCTGGGGGGGGGCGCAAAAATATAAATTTTCTCTTAGCCCGGCCCTGTTTATACTGCTAACTTATATGTATACTATATACCTCTACATGTATATTGTTCTATTATGATTGTTGCTAAATTAGCTGGGGGGGGGCGCAAAAATATAAATTTTCTCTTAGCCCGGCCCTGTTTATACCTTTAACTTATATGTATACTATATACCTCTACATGTATATTGTTCTATTATGATTGTTGCTAAATTAGCTGGGGGGGGGGGGGCGCAAAAATATAAATTTTCTCTTAGCCCGGCCCTGTTTATACCTTTAACTTATATGTATACTATATACCTCTACATGTATATTGTTCTATTATGATTGTTGCTAAATTTGCTGGGGGGGGGGGCGCAAAAATATAAATTTTCTCTTAACCCGGCCCTGTTTATACCTTTAACTTATATGTATACTATATACCTCTACATGTATATTGTTCTATTATGATTGTTGCTAAATTTGCTGGGGGGGGGCGCAAAAATATAAATTTTCTCTTAGCCCGGCCCTGTTTATACCTTTAACTTATATGTATACTATATACCTCTACATGTATATTGTTCTATTATGATTGTTGCTAAATTTGCTGGGGGGGGGGGGGCGCAAAATATTTCATGCTTGTAGTAAAATTTTCTCTTAGCCCGGCCCTGTTTATACCTTTAACTTATATGTATACTATATTGCTATACATTTATAACGTGTGTCATTTTTTTATGAGTAATCTCTCTATAAATATTTTCAAACTTTAAAAAAAAGAAAATGAAAAAAAAAATGCCAACTTCCTTTGTGAAGAGGGGTTCTTTGTTTGTCGGCCTGACCATTTTAACCTTTTTCATTATTTCATGACCCTTTTAGAGCTTTGAATAAAATTTATGGCCTTTAAATAAAATTCAAAAATGAAATTAATTTTAAATTGATGAAACTATATCATCATCATCCTATAGACTGTGATAAATATGTGTTCAAAATTTCATCTCAATCGGATAAACGGTGTCGAAGTTCATTGAACCAACCAACCAACGAACACAGATTGATTTTTATATATATACTAGCTGTGAGGCCCGCCTTCGGCGGGCCCCTTGCTAGCCAGGGGGCTTTGCCCCCTGGACCCCCACGCAACTTGTTTATTGAAGTTTTATTAGTACTGTTATTCTATAATAAAGTCTTGAATAGATATATTTGAAGATTCTATTTTACTGGCCCAAATGTATATTGTTCTATTATGATTGTTGCTAAATTTGCTGGGGGGGGGGGCGCAAAAATATAAATTTTCTCTTAACCCGGCCCTGTTTATACCTTTAACTTATATGTATACTATATACCTCTACATGTATATTGTTCTATTATGATTGTTGCTAAATTTGCTGGGGGGGGGGGGCGCAAAAATATAAATTTTCTCTTAGCCCGGCCCTGTTTATACCTTTAACTTATATGTATACTATATACCTCTACATGTATATTGTTCTATTATGATTGTTGCTAAATTTGCTGGGGGGGGGGCGCAAAAATATAAATTTTCTCTTAGCCCGGCCCTGTTTATACCTTTAACTTATATGTATACAATATACCTCTACATGTATATTGTTCTATTATGATTGTTGCTAAATTAGCTGGGGGGGGGGGGGCGCAAAAATATAAATTTTCTCTTAGCCCGGCCCTGTTTATACCTTTAACTTATATGTATACTATATACCTCTACATGTATATTGTTCTATTATGATTGTTGCTAAATTAGCTGGGGGGGGGGGCGCAAAAATATAAATTTTCTCTTAGCCCGGCCCTGTTTATACCTTTAACTTATATGTATACTATATACCTCTACATGTATATTGTTCTATTATGATTGTTGCTAAATTTGCTGGGGGGGGGGCGCAAAAATATAAATTTTCTCTTAGCCCGGCCCTGTTTATACCTTTAACTTATATGTATACTATATACCTCTACATGTATATTGTTCTATTATGATTGTTGCTAAATTAGCTGGGGGGGGGGGGCGCAAAAATATAAATTTTCTCTTAGCCCGGCCCTGTTTATACCTTTAACTTATATGTATACTATATACCTCTACATGTATATTGTTCTATTATGATTGTTGCTAAATTTGCTGGGGGGGGGGGCGCAAAAATATAAATTTTCTCTTAGCCCGGCCCTGTTTATACCTTTAACTTATATGTATACTATATACCTCTACATGTATATTGTTCTATTATGATTGTTGCTAAATTTGCTGGGGGGGGGGGCGCAAAAATATAAATTTTCTCTTAGCCCGGCCCTGTTTATACCTTTAACTTATATGTATACTATATACCTCTATATGTATATTGTTCTATTATGATTGTTGCTAAATTTGCTGGGGGGGGGGGCGCAAAAATATAAATTTTCTCTTAGCCCGGCCCTGTTTATACCTTTAACTTATATGTATACTATATACCTCTACATGTATATTGTTCTATTATGATTGTTGCTAAATTAGCTGGGGGGGGGGGCGCAAAAATATAAATTTTCTCTTAGCCCGGCCCTGTTTATACCTTTAACTTATATGTATACTATATACCTCTACATGTATATTGTTCTATTATGATTGTTGCTAAATTTGCTGGGGGGGGGGCGCAAAAATATAAATTTTCTCTTAGCCCGGCCCTGTTTATACCTTTAACTTATATGTATACTATATACCTCTACATGTATATTGTTCTATTATGATTGTTGCTAAATTTGCTGGGGGGGGGGGGCGCAAAAATATAAATTTTCTCTTAGCCCGGCCCTGTTTATACCTTTAACTTATATGTATACTATATACCTCTACATGTATATTGTTCTATTATGATTGTTGCTAAATTAGCTGGGGGGGGGGGGCGCAAAAATATAAATTTTCTCTTAGCCCGGCCCTGTTTATACCTTTAACTTATATGTATACTATATACCTCTACATGTATATTGTTCTATTATGATTGTTGCTAAATTTGCTGGGGGGGGGGCGCAAAAATATAAATTTTCTCTTAGCCCGGCCCTGTTTATACCTTTAACTTATATGTATACTATATACCTCTACATGTATATTGTTCTATTATGATTGTTGCTAAATTTGCTGGGGGGGGGGCGCAAAAATATAAATTTTCTCTTAGCCCGGCCCTGTTTATACCTTTAACTTATATGTATACTATATACCTCTACATGTATATTGTTCTATTATGATTGTTGCTAAATTTGCTGGGGGGGGGGCGCAAAAATATAAATTTTCTCTTAGCCCGGCCCTGTTTATACCTTTAACTTATATGTATACTATATACCTCTACATGTATATTGTTCTATTATGATTGTTGCTAAATTTGCTGGGGGGGGGGGGCGCAAAAATATAAATTTTCTCTTAGCCCGGCCCTGTTTATACCTTTAACTTATATGTATACTATATACCTCTACATGTATATTGTTCTATTATGATTGTTGCTAAATTAGCTGGGGGGGGGGGCGCAAAAATATAAATTTTCTCTTAGCCCGGCCCTGTTTATACCTTTAACTTATATGTATACTATATACCTCTACATGTATATTGTTCTATTATGATTGTTGCTAAATTTGCTGGGGGGGGGGGGCGCAAAAATATTTCATGCTTGTAGTAAAATTTTCTCTTAGCCCGGCCCTGTTTATACCTTTAACTTATATGTATACTATATACCTCTACATGTATATTGTTCTATTATGATTGTTGCTAAATTTGCTGGGGGGGGGGGGCGCAAAAATATTTCATGCTTGTAGTAAAATTTTCTCTTAGCCCGGCCCTGTTTATACCTTTAACTTATATGTATACTATATTGCTATACATTTATAACGTGTGTCATTTTTTTATGAGTAATCTCTCTATGATATTTTCAAACTTTAAAAAAAAAGAAAATGAAAAAAAAATGCTAACTTCCTTTGTGAAGAGGGGTTCTTTGTTTGTCGACCTGACCATTTTAACCTTTTTCATTATTTCATGACCCTTTTAGAGCTTTGAATAAAATTTATGGCCTTTAAATAAAATTCAAAAATGAAATTAATTTTAAATTGATGAAACTATATCATCATCATCCTATAGACTGTGATAAATATGTGTTCAAAATTTCATCTCAATCGGATAAACGGTGTCGAAGTTCATTGAACCAACCAACCAACGAACACAGATTGATTTTTATATATATAGATATCTCTCTATGATATTTTCAAACTTTAAAAAAAAGAAAATGAAAAAAAAATGCTAACTTCCTTTGTGAAGAGGGGTTCTTTGTTTGTCGACCTGACCATTTTAACCTTTTTCATTATTTCATGACCCTTTTAGAGCTTTGAATAAAATTTATGGCCTTTAAATAAAATTCAAAAATGAAATTAATTTTAAATTGATGAAACTATATCATCATCATCCTATAGACTGTGATAAATATGTGTTCAAAATTTCATCTCAATCGGATAAACGGTGTTCGAAGTTCATTGGAACCAACCAACCAACGAACACAGATTGATTTTTATATATATAGATTATATACAAATTAAATACAGGTCAAATATTTGAACAATACCTGAAATTGAATTTAGAATCGATTTTTCAGGTCCTTTATTATCTCTTATTAATAATTATAATTTTTGATTTATTAAGTTACACGTCAGCTGAGATTGATGTCAAGTCATTGGGACTGGTTGGCTGGCTGGCTGGTTTGTGCTGTCTCGAGTTTGACGCGCAGTTTTCAAACTTACATCTCCCCCTCCGAGACATCAGCTGGCAGTAACTTTCTTTTGTGAAACAATGTTGTTTTCTTCCCTTTTTTTTTAAATGCTACTTCATAGATGGAATTTGAAATTTTTCGCACAATTCGGAAAGGTCCTCTTCTGATCTTGTCTAGTTTATTTTTGTTTAATTTGCTGCCTGTTTCGACATATACCATTTCATCTTTCTTGAATTCATATTCCTTCCTTCTTTTATCTACTCTGGCTTTATTTTTTTTGAATTCTTCGATCGAGTTCTTTACTGCTTGCTCTCTGTCTTTCTCCATATTACTTTCCTGTTGGAGACTTCTTGGAATTATCTCGGATTTGTTTCCGAAAAGTAAGTATTCTGGTGCGAATCCTGTAACACTGTGAACAGTATTATTATATTCCTTGATACATTCATCTGCTATCGCAGACCAATTTCTTCTTTTGTTGTCCCCATTTATTTTACATCTTATTCTGTTTACGATTGTTTGATTTGCCCTCTCATTTAAACCGTTCGATTCAGGACAATCAACACAAGTGAATATTAATTTGATATTTTTGTCTTTGAGGTAGTTTTTTAGCTCTTTTGAGTTTATCCCAGCATATTGATCGCCCAATAATGTCTTTATTGAATTTTTTTTGTTATTGGGTCAATCAATTTTATAAAATCATTTGCTGTCTGTGTTTTTGAGGTCAGAGCAAATACATATCTTGTCATATGATCCACTAGGATGTGCATGTACTTTTTAGATGATTTATTCCCAGAAAATCCTCCAATTGTGTCAATTGACATGATTTCATATGGTTCTTTTGCGGGTCCAAGCTGTGACATTTGTCCTATTAATCTGCCTCTTCTTGATTTATTTTCAATGCATGTCGAGCATGTTCTGCAAAATTTTCTTATTAATTTGTCCATATTCTTGAAATAATAATGAGGTCTTATTTTATTTAGCAAATGCTTAACACCAATATGTCCATAGAAGTCATGAACCTTTTTTATTAATTCATCGCCAAATCTTCTTGATACAAATATTCTTTCATTATTTCTCAAACCTTTGAACGCGATATCACCTTTTTTTACTACATTCTTAGAATTATTTAACTCTTCTTTGTTTAACTCCTGATCATTCATGATTTCTTCCAAAGATACTATATTTACTACTTTTAAGATGTCTTCTTCGTTTTCAAAGCTCTCTAATACTGGGTTTCTTGATAGAGAGTCAGCCTCTAAGTTTGTTTTTCCTGGAGAGTATATAATTTTAAAATTATATTGAGACAGATAGAATATCAGTTCTCCGAGAGGTTCATCAGTTCTTGCTTTTACTCGCAAAGTCTCCAAAGGCTTATGGTCAGTTATTACAGTAAATTGCCGACCTATTAACCAATGTTGCCAGTATTTTATGGCCTCTTTAATAGCTAGGCATTCTAGGTATATAGCCTTGTGCTTTTTTTGGGTGGGGTTCAATTTTTTTGAGAAGTAGGCTACTGGGTGGAGAACACCATTTGCCTGTGGCTGTTTAAGCACACCTCCAAGACCTTCAACACTGGCGTCGGTGTATATAAAAACCTCTTTGTCTTGGTCGTAGATTGAAAGTATTGGGCTTGAACACAAATATTCTTTTATTGAGTTAAATGCTTGCTCGCAACTCTCGCTCCACTCAAACTTGACATTTTTCCTTAATAAATTGTGTAAAGGCTCTAATGTTTTTATTGCATTTTCAATGTATTTATAATAAAAATTACACTTCCCTAAAAATTGTCTTATATTTTTCTTGTTTTTAGGCCTTTCAAAACATTTTATTGCTATAAGGTTGTCCTTATATGGTCTCACTTGACCTTTCTCAATGATATGGCCCAAATATTTTATTGAATTTTTGGCGAAATTACATTTTAAAAGTTTTAATTTGAAACCTTCTTTTTGGATCACATCTATTAATAAGTCGATATGCTTTAAATGTTCTTCAAAGGTGTTAGAGAATATCAATATGTCGTCAATATAATTTATGCAAAAATCACTTAGTTTGTTTCTTCTTATTATGTTTGCTAACACTCTCTGGAATATACTACTCGACACTTTGAGACCGAATGGCAAAGTAGTCCACTGCCAATGACCATTTTGGGTAACAAATCCCAATTTGTCTCTATCTTTACTTCTCACTGGGATTGACCAAAATGCAGAATTTATGTCTAAAGCTGAGAACCAAGTGCAACTACCCGCTTTCACCATTATGTCTTCAATCCTTGGGAAAGGATGACTTTCCGGAATAAGGATCCGGTTAAGTTCTCGGAAATCGACACACAAACGTGATCTTCTGCCTTCATCCTTCTTGAATGCCAATGTAACTGGGGCTGCAAAAGGTGAACTAGATTCTTCTATTAATCCAGCTTCAAGAAGTTTTGATATTTGGTAGTCAATTTCTTTTTGATCTGGTAAAGAGCATCGATATGGTTTCTTTGACACATATTTATATTCCATTAATTTTATTTGAGCTTCCACATTTTGGACTCTTCCAACGTCATATTTATCCTTAGCAAAACCTTTTTCTTTTTTTAATAATAAGTTTTTTATATCATTTCTTTTTTTATCGTCTAAATGACTTAAGTAATGTTCATATTCATTAATGTTTATATATTCATTTAAATTTATCTGTTTTATTTTATTATTTTCTATTAATTCAATATTATCTATTTTTAATTCTTTTTCAATTATTTTTGTATTATCATTTGTTTTTTGGAATGTGTCTATCTCTTCTAATTTATTATTCATTTCTTTTAATTTAAAATTATCTTTTTTTATTTCTTTTACATTTTTACTGTTAATCTTTTGAAATATTTTTAATTCTTCATTCTGAATCAGTTTAAATTTTTTTATTGCATCTAAGCCAAGTAACATGTCGTATGAAAAGTTATTATTTTTTACGACATATATATCTATGAAATCAGATATTTTATTTATTTTAAGTAGCAAGTGGGCCCGGCCTTCTACAAAATTCACACCATTTATTGTTTTAAATATTGTTTTATCTTTTTTTATTTTTTTTAGTTCTTGTATTATTTCATAATTTATTAATGACACATTAGAACCTGTGTCATAAACAGCTTCAATATTCCTAGATTCATCAACTAGTACATTTAATGTTAACAATGGTGTGATTTTACCGGGGCCGTCTAGTTTTTTTGGTTCTTAAACCCCTCAATATTTTCATTTAAATTTATTTCATATTTTTCTTTATATCTTTCTCCATTACGACATATAGCAGTAGGATGGTATCTGTTTGGCCATCCTAATTTTTCACATTTGTAACAGGGTGTCTTTATAACATATCTGTCATTAGGCTTTTTTTTAATTTCTTTTCTATCTTTTTTTAAATATTCTAAATCATATTTTCTAAGAATATTAATCAATTGGTCTGTATTTTTTATTTCTTCTTTATCAAGAATATCTTGTATATTTTGAGGTAAACCTATAACAATGTGGTTTATTTTTGACACTTCTGAGATTGAAGGTTCAGCATCTAGTAAGAGACTTTCTTTTTTTAAACTGTAATCAATTATTGAACCATCTATATACTTAAATTTGTAAGCATATCTAACTTCAGCCCAACCTCTTTTTGCATAAATCAATAAAAAAGATTTTGTCCATTTTGACCAATCGTTATCAGATATCTTTTTCAAGTTACTTCTATACCATTCTTTTGAATTGCCCTCTAAGAAGAATCTTATAATTTGTATCTTCATAATACTATCATATATTTTATGTCGTTCACATTCTATTTCAAAAAATTTTAACCATTCTGCTGCATTTTGTTGAATGCCATAAAATTTATTTAAGTTAAATTTTTTTCGATATCTAATAATATGTTTTCTTTTCTTTTAATTTCTAAGTCCAGGTTATTGAGAGTATCAGTTTTATCCTCATCAATTCTGGATCTTATTGAAGAATCTAGACTTCCTTCAGTTGATTCTTCCAAAAAAAAATCTTTAAATATAAAATTATTGTCTTCATCTATATATAGTTTCTTAATCTCATCTGATAAAGTTATATTAACATTTCTGAAATGTCCCTCTTTGGACATGCTTTTAAACGCTGACTTGATTAAAGTAATTTGGCTTAGTTCTTTGTGTGATTTCTCACCTTGATGTTCTTCAGGAAATGCATAGACTAGATTATCCGATATTAATTTTATGCTTTTGATCGAATTCACCAAGGAACCTTCAATCTCTTCTTTTTTAGATGTATCCTTACTTTAGTCGGCATCTTTTGGTGGTAGGAGAAAAATCGATTTGTAAGTTTCTTCTTAGGTAAATAAAAATCGAATTCTGAAATTGAATTTAGTTTTAATAGGTTATGATACAAAATGTACATTAATATATTACAAATTATATACAAATTAAATACAGGTCAAATATTTGAACAATACCTGAAATTGAATTTAGAATCGATTTTTCAGGTCCTTTATTATCTCTTATTAATAATTATAATTTTTGATTTATTAAGTTACACGTCAGCTGAGATTGATGTCAAGTCATTGGGACTGGTTGGCTGGCTGGCTGGTTTGTGCTGTCTCGAGTTTGACGCGCAGTTTTCAAACTTACATATATTATTATATTTATTTATCTATATATATATATATTTATAAATGTGCCTAATTGTCTATTTGTGTGTATGTTTATTTGCATCAAGCAGAGGACAAGACAACCTCTTTATTTCTCTTTGTAAATCAACAACTCTGCTACTCTCGTCAAAACAAAAACTTTTCAATTTAAATATTTATTTATTTAATAAATTATCTAACATGAATTCCCTCCCCCCCCCCCTCCCGTCTTGTAATGATGAAAAATCAGAATTTCATTTATTTTACAAACCTTATTTATATTTACAGTCGCTTCCATTTTTTTAATTGATAAAGGGAAAATTTTTACCAAACTTTTTTCATACATTATATACCTTATTTACCGAACTCCTGTTTGCTTTTATAAATAAACTGATGTGGCCATCCACATGACTTTACCATACAACTGCCCCCTCTCTTATATTTAATATTTAATCAAATAAATCTATCAACTCTTATTAAACGAGCAAAAATATTTATATGTTTGTATCTTAGTTCCATTTTTGATGAAACAAATTCTATTAACAGGTTTTGAGGATGAAAAAACGATCTGGCTAGGTCTGAACCTCAAAAAATTTCATCTTAATTGATCTTTTCTTAATTAAAGTAATTATTGATAGATGAAAATCTTAATAAAAAAGTTTGTTTACATTTTTTTTAATTATGTTTTATTTTTAATTGGTTTTTTAATTTTAAAACCCACTAATAGGTTATAGCAAATATTAATATATATATATATATATATGTCATTAGAGGTTTTTCGGGTTTCTCCGCGTGGGTTTGATAGTTTTACTCGACGTTTCGGCTCTCCTTTTGGAGCCATTTTCAAGAGAGGGGGTGGGGTGGTCTACGTGGTCTTAACCTTGTAGTCCAAGGTTCGTTTTGGAGGGTGTCTTCCGAGTGAATTTCTTCAGTCCGAAGGTTGGATAGATTTGGATGTTTAGGAAGCTTTGGGTGTTTTGTGGTCTTATTAAACGAGCAAAAATTCTTTGTATATTTATTTATATATATATTTATATGTAACTTGGTTCTACTTTGAAAAACGACTCTACGGATTTTGATGAAACAAATTCTATTAACAAGTTTTGAGAATGGGAAAGCGATCAGATGGCTAGGTCTGGACCTCGGCAAATTTAATCTTAATTGATCTTTTCTTAATTAAAGTAATTATTGATAGATGAAAATTTCAATAAAAAAGTTTGTTTACATTTTTTTCAATTATCTTTTATTTTTAATTGGTTTTTTAATTTTGAAACCCACTAATAGGTTATAGCAAATATTAATATATTATATTAAAATTAGGAATTTTTTGTTTGTTTTTAATTAACAGGTGTCTAAATCATAACATTACAGGTGTGTTTACAAATAAAGTGGTTGAAGTGGCGTTTTTTTATATAACTTGGAAACAAATCTTATTTAATTTTATGTTTTTATTTCAGATCCTATACGATTATTTTTTTATTATTATTTTCCTATTTATTTTTTATAATGTTTATCAATATGAACGAATGTGGGCAAATTGGTGTACGAGTAAACAAATATACACATAATATGTAGACCATTAGAAAGCTAGAAATGCAAAAACTGGGTGCGGGGTGGGGTGGATGTGGGATGTGCCGAAGGTAAGGTGCAGTTGTGGGGGATCCAGGGGCGAGGGTGGGGTGTGTGGTTTCGGGGGGGGTCAGGGGTTACCGTGTATCGCTCGGTGGTTTCTTATCAAAATAGTTTAAGATTCTTATGAGATAACTTTTAAGGAGTTAAGTGTTGGTTCTAGGTGAAACATTTTAATATAATAATAAATCTTGAGCAAGATGCGAGGTAGGTTTCACAAAAAGAAATAAACAAAATTGAGTTTTGAATTCGATATATTTCGGGGGTGTTTACTTTGACTCCTGATGATGGGCTCACCCCCGAAATATATCGAATTCAAAACTCAATTTTGTTTTATTTCTTTTTTTGTGAAACCTACCTCGCATCTTGCTCAAGATTTATTATTCTTATGAGATTTTCGAAAAAACGAAAGCAAAAAAAAAAACACTTTTCATTCACGATTACTTAGAATACCCTGTATGATAAAGTAAAAAGTCATTCATTACATCATTGTAAAATGATCCCATGATTAATTCCTACTTGTTTGTTAAATGTTGAAAAAGAGAAAGTTATATGCGCCCTATTTTATTATTATTATTTTTTTATAAATCTTATTAATTAACCCAAAAAGTTTTAATTAAAAAAATTTCTTATGTCTCGTTAAAATATATTTTAGTTAGGGCTTAAAGGGAATTAGTAAATATGAGCTTAATGACTGTAATCCTTCCCGGAAAATATTTTCCCTAGAACGAAGGATTTTATCCTTCCCCCATTGAAAATTATCATAAAGAGAGGTTGTCCTCTGTTTGATGCAAATAAGCATATATCGTATCAATATAATAGTTTTGGGATTCTATATCTCTATGTTCACCGACCTCCAGATTAAACTGACTAACCGATTTACTTGAAATTTTAAACATATACTCTTGAGGGGTTAAGTAAGCGGTGTCATTCATAAAAACTTTTAGTTTCAACAGAATATGTTCAGTAGAGTGGTTGGAAGGGCCAACTGTGATAGTACTGGAAAATCTACAAATTTGAAATTCTGAAACAAAAATTAATTTGTCAGTTGGGACTCCGTTTCACAGTCGGTCAACCAGATACAAACTTTTATTGTAAGTACGATTGAGAAGTTAGTTAGTTATAAGGAAAGTTTGGAGGAACACAAGTTTGTGTGATCTAAACGCAGAAGGTTTTTTATTCACGAGAAGGAGCTGGAAAGTTAAAACAAATAAATAAGTTGGACAAGAAATGATTGAGCAAAATATTCGGTTTGTAAAATAACAAGTTTAATTACTTTATTAGAAAATAATCAAATGTTGTTCAGTCAACAAATATTTACAATAGAATGTTCTGATATAGTTTGGTTTGATAAGATTCTTACAATAAATGATAAGTTTGTATAAGAAATAAAATATTACAAATAGATATGAATCTTTTTTTTTGTTTGGAATTGAAAATTAATATTACAAATAATATTCCCTGATTAAATATAATTAATTGTAATTATATAATAGCATGAGTAACAGGAATCAATTAAAATATCAATTATCTTAATTGGTCTGGGTGTGGATGTGTGGCTATTAATTAACTTTATTATTATTTTATATATTTTCTGATAAATGCAATAATGTTAATTTCTTTTTTTTTTTTATAAATTTTATTTAACCAATTATTTTACATGAATTTATGCATACATTGATTTTGAGCTTCGATTCCAGAGATTACTTCTCCACCATCGAGTGTCCTTGATCATCTTTTAGTCCTTGTTTTTAATAAGAGGAAAAAACTAATTAAAGAAAAAACCTCTTTTTCCGATAATTATTTCAATTCCATTATTCTCTCCCAATCCCCATCCTCATCCCATTCCTGTTAGTTATCTTAATTAATAATCACCTTATAAATAAGATAAACTGTTTAATGTTAGTGAGATTTAACTCTTGTTAAAATAAACTGTATTTCTCTTAATAGAAATAGCTTGATTTGAAATGAATAAAAATCCAAGATGGATGCCTGATTTGCGAGCAATAAGAAACGAACTGTTCGTGTGTGAAGAAAAGATAAATAGTTGTCCTTTGAGAGATGTGCAGAGCTCCTGGACGGATGTAGAAATCCTTTGGAAAGAGATGTTAGCAAATAATTGGTTCCTCGAAATGGTAGCGGCTTGAGTACAATCCGATGATAGACCGCTTGGACCAAGTTCCTAGGCGAAATCCTCATTGGAAATAGAACACAATTAATTGACTAATCACTTTGTAACATGTAAACTGATTTCTAGCCTGCAGGGATGAGATTAACTCAAGAGTAATGTATGGAAAGGTTCAAATTGGGTCGTTTCGATGTTGTTTGTTTGTTTGTTTATTAACAACTAATTATCAATAATGGAAAAAATAAATATTAATTGGCATTGTTTTGGATCATGTGACTAATGTCATAGAGATAGTAATTAAGAGTCAAACAACTAATCACCCAAAGTACCTCCGCCATTTCATAGAACCGCTTTTGGCGCGTCCAGTGGTCTTTATTTTGGTTTTTTCGAATTTTTACGCTGACAGAAGCTTATATGGTTCGAAATAAAAAAAAAAATCTCTCTAATGTTTCAAGCCCCTATCTCAGTTTTAACCTTTGCCCCACAGCGATATAAGTTTCTTATCCTTAATAACATGGGGTTTTTGGCATTGAACTGATCAATTTTTATTCCGGCCAAAGTAATGGATTAAAAAAATTGAAACTCTCTAGACCTTTTCCTTAAAATAATAGCTATCTTTCAGATTTTTTCTATTATAATTTTGGAGTCTATAACTTACTAACGCTAAGAGTTTGCAGTGTTTTATATATATTTGATGCGTGTGTGTTTATTTGCATCAAGCAGAGTAGAACCTCTTTGTTTCTCTTTATAAAAGACATCTGATCCAAATACAAAATTTCATATGAAAATCTCCAGCCGTTTTTATACCAAGTAGTAATCAAATTGCACGGAAAGACAGACAAACATAATATTTTTAAGGTGTTTTCTTTGATATGTTTGCTTGGAACGTATGCATTCAAAATTTGAGGCGATTTGGACCAATGTACAGAGAAAACTTTTATTTACCAGGGTGTCTGGTAGCAGATTTATATTTTCAAACTTAAATAAAAAACGTAATAATTGACATAAAGTTTTATTAAGAGCATTGAACGAAAGAATAGAAATGCGGATTTTATTTTTAAAGAGTATGTCATCCAGATGTCTTCCGTCGAGTTGAACACACTGTTCAAAACGGAGCCTTGTGTTCTGCGCCACACGCTCTCATGCGTGGATAAGGCACACCAAACAGTTACCCTGGGGCAATGCAATGGTTTTTGATGTTTCAATCGAGGGTTGCGGGTTCTTAGAGACCAGTAACGGCAGTTTTGCTTGTTGACGTGGCCGTTTAAGTGAAAATGAGCCTCGTCGCTCCAATAAATGAGATTTACAGTGCGAAAACGAGCAATTACGTAAGAATAATTACTCTTAAAAAATGTCTCCACAGCTCCCTCGGCCACTGCGACATCGTGACTGACAAATCCGCACGAACGATAATTCCAACGGCGCCACCCTCCTCCCACACCGTTTATTACTTTTTGAAATAATCGTATTTAAAAATATAAATTTGCCACCAGACACCATATATGTTACTGCTAATATGCAAATTTGTATAGTTTATTAACTTGCTGGATAGTTTATAAACTAACCAAACCATTGGTTATTTTGATAGAAAACGCAATTTCCACTAAAATAGCAGCTATTTTGCAAACTAACCAAGAGTCTTGGCTAATTTACTTGAAATTATAGAGAAAACCAAAATAGCGGGTTAGTTTATAAACTATCCAATGCAGCCTGGCTAATATGAAAACCATAATTTCTAGTAACACAAAATAGCCAAAATTTTGGCTGTTTTTTTTTTAATTAAATAACAATTTGTCGAGTTTTTTAATCAATTAAATAAATATTAATTATTATTATCATTTTCGTCCATAATTTGTATTAATTTGAAAGTTTATATTAGGAAAATAAGGACAAAATTTTTTTGTGTGACATTTTTATTTATCCACCAACGTTTCGTCGACTTTGCCGACTTCTTCAGGGCTTCAAATAGTCATGTCATACATTCGTTTAAATTTTCTTATTACCTTCGTTACCATCGAAGGCCATCAGAATACAATTTTCAAAAAATATTTGGCACATTCACAAAAAGGCAAAGTCGACGAAACGTTGGTGGATAAATAAAAAAGTCACACATAAAAAACTTGTCCTTATTTTCCTAATATAAACTTTCAAATTAATAAATAATAATTTTATTGAAGCAATTTTTTACATGAAATTATGTATACATTGTATTTGAGGCTTCGATTTCGGAGATTATTTCCCCCACCATCAACTGTACTCGATGATCTTCTAGCTTGCGATAATATTTTTAGTCCTTGTTTTTTAATAAGAGGAATTTTAATCAATTAAATTGGCGAATTCTAATATGTATTAATATTTGCTATAACCTATTAGTGGGTTTTAAAATTAAAAAACCAATTAATAAATAAAAGATAATTGAAAAAATGTAAACAAACTTTTTATTGAGATTTTCATCTATCAATAATTAAGAAAAGATCAATTAAGATGAAATTTGTCGAGGTCCAGACCTAGCCAGATCGTTTTTCATCCTCAAAACTTGTTAATAGAGTTTGTTTCATCAAAGATACAAACAAATATATAAACAATTTTTGCTCGTTTAATAAGAGTAGATAGATATATATGTGTGTTTATTTGCATCAAGCAGAGGACAACCTCTTTGTTTCTCTTTATGATTCAACAACTTAAGAAGCTCCTCTCTGTGCAAATCAACGAAATCTTTTCAATTGCAAATTATACCTACCAATCGATTTAAATTTTCAGGTTTTCTGTTAATGAATTTGGTTAAGTCCGGATGAGGGTTTTGTATAGAACCTGTTGGGAATGAATGCGAGGTGTGGGAAGGGGATGTCGATATACTAGGTATTATATATGTTTTTGGGAGGATCGGGTGCGCATGTGCGCGTCGGTCCCGCAGATCAATGCTCGTTGACGTGGGTCCCGGAGACCGGGTATAAAAAGCGCCGGCCGATTTGCCGTCGGGCATTCGTTGACGGATTTGTTAACGGAGCAGCCCCGCAAAAGCTCTCCAACCAGGGGACCACATGTCCCTGATGGGGATCATGGACACGATGCTGCTGGTTCTCGTAATGGTGCTGCCGACGGTGCTTGTCCAAGTCGAGGGGGACGTCTTCACCAACAGCTTCCTGGTGAGGCTGAGGGACGAGGCGCCTGGCCTGGAGGTCGCAAGGGCCGTCGCAGAACGGAACGGCTTTGACATCCTCGGACCCGTAAGTGACTGCCTTTTATCTTACCACCAAATCTATTGACTGCTTTATTGTTATCACTATTGACAAAACAATCAACGGAGTATATCTAAATTATATGGATATGCCCACTCATATACATATTATAGAAACTTTAACAATCGATTATTATATATACAGGTAACCCATCTCATAACACGGTAGATAGGTTACTAGAAAATGCCCTGTTGGGTTAAACCGTGTTATATGAGATCCACATTGTTAAAACAAATTCTTATATAATTTTACTAAGAAAAATGGGAAGTCCGGCCTCAAAACTTTTTACTAATATTACATATCAGTATTGTAATCTTACAAAATAATTTTTACAAATTAGTATCTAACATAATCTCCACACAAACTTTGCTTAATGAGGGATGTTGCAATAATTGTTGAATATGATTTGTTTGATTGTTTTTTATTAGTTTAAATTATTTTTAATATATACAAAAAACCTACATCGATTATTATATATACAGGTAATCCACCATAACACGGTAGATAGGTTCCTAGAAAATGCTCTCTTGTGTGAAACCGTGTTATATGAGATCCACACTCTTAAAAATTTCTTATATAATTTTACTATAAAAAATGTGAAGTCTGGCCTCAAAACAATATTACACACCAGTATTGTAATCTTACAACATATATTTTACAAATACATTATTACAAATATTATTATTATTTACTACAGTGCAAAAAAATCGATTCACCAATAAAAACATGATTAAATAGCAAATTATTTTAAAATTTTTTACAAATATTCATATAATTTGTTCCATTAACTCTTAAACAAACATATTCAATAAATATTGTTGATAATTTTTGAATTTTATAAAAATAAATAAGTAAGTAAAATTAAATTAAAAGATACAATTACAAATTATCATACTTTCTCTCAATATCACTTTAAATTTAAATAAAGTTTTAATAAAAGATCAAATTCCATTTGAAAAATCAATAAAATGAATAATTTTGAATCATCATTGATAGAAAAATAAAATATACAAAATGGATATATTTCTGAAGTTCAAGCAGTTCAAATTGTGTGCCTAATTAATCAAGGGCTAAGTCAACAACAAGTGGCAAGTACACTTGCAATAAGCCGTTTTTCAGTAAATGTATGGTTACTTGTAAAAAAATTTAAAAAGATTTACTATTTAATAAAGTTCTTATTGGTGGCTCGATTTTTTTGCACCGTAGTGTATTATATACAGGTAACCATCTGATAACACGGTATAATACATAAATAACATTGTTAGTAAAGCTCGTAAAACCTTGGGTTTCATCACGCGGATAACCTCATCCTTTCGAAACATAGATGCACTCAAATTCTTGTTCGCTGCTCTCGTGAGAAGTAAACTTGAATACTGCAGTGTAATATGGAACCCCTACTATGAGATACATAAGGCATCTTTGGAAAGAGCCCAGCATAAATTTTTGAGGACGGTTAATTATAAACTAGGCATAAGTAGAGATAATCTGAATTATGACTATCTAATTTCACACCTGGAACTCAACACACTGGAACAACGACGTGATTACAATGACATTTCCTTCCTGCTTAAACTTATTTCCGAAAATCGTGTGTCCAAAAATTCTATCTACGCTAAATTTTAGAATCCCATCCCATAGCACGAGATCCCAAGATATGTTTGTAGTTCCACATCACTCGACTAACTTCGGTAAAACCAACGCCATTGACAGAATTCAAACACTAGCAAATAAACACTCGACCAATCTTGACCTTTCCAGCACAACTCCTCACCAACTCAAAAAAATCATCTTAAAACAATCAGCCACATTGTAAAACCACTTCAGTGTAATAAGTTTTTTTTTTTTCTCTCTGATACCTATCTGTTATTTTATTATATCCATATTGTTTTAATATTGTATCCTGTATATGTTTCTTTTTCTGTATTGGACATCTTGTCCGTAAAACTAGCTAAACAGCTAAATAAATAAATAAATATAGGTTCCTAGAAAATGCCTTCTTGTGTGAAACCGTGTTATATAGTATGTATGAGACCCACACTGTTAACAATTTCAGAAAAAATATGAGAATACTTAAAATACGTATATCATCTATTCATATTGAACAGAGATCGATTTCGCCATAGTTAACTTCACCATCTATTCATATCAAATATAATTTCTTAACTATAAATATATCGTTTTTTCAGTGTAGGGCAGACAAAATCCTTAATAATATATTAACTCAATCATATATATTTTTGAATTAGTTGGATAAAAAGTCTCCTCGAATACTAAATCAATCGTTATGAATACGCCATGTATTTGAGTGAGCAATCCCGTTCAAATATATGTGGTACTTGAATCTATGCCATACCGTATGTAAATACGTGGCAAATTTGGCTCAACGGAAACCATGTTAACTCCAAAAGTTTTGGTTAAATGTGAACGAATTTCAGAAATTCACATTTTTTGTTCGCTTTCCGATTCACTTGTAATGCCCCCTATATGAACAAAAACATACTATTGGTAAACAAATAACAGAAGTAACTTATTATTTATCTACAACTTAGTTTCCAAACTCCAGCCGTCAAACTGATTTTAGAGCAAATAAAATTGCCGTCGAAAAGGCTGGCGCGCCCCGGGGCTAGATATAGCCCGTTTAGCCCTATAATTAAAGTGGCTCTGTAAACAACATGTCTTAATCATTATCATAGAATAATCAGTCTTAAAACTGACTTGATGTAACTATACTTCAAATTACTTGATCCCATGCCGATCCTCTCCCATTTCTAAAAGTCCTTGATGTAATGATGTGCTTTCCACGTTGGGTTCGCATTAAGGATGGGTCCTCCTCGCCAATTGATGTAATTTTTAATATTCAATAGACATATTATAAATAAATTAAGTCTCCGTAGTTTTTTTGGTACATTTTTGAACAAAAAATTTTAATCAAGTACATATTGACCATTCTTATCTATGACCTTTTGCCATTTTTGGGCAGCTTCATAATTCCATCGGTGTAGAACTTCAGTAGTTTATCGTCAAAAAACTTGGCGCTTCGGTCGGCCAATTTTTTACCATCAAGAGAGTTTTGCAGAGATCGAAACAAATGGTAGTCAGACGGTGCAAGGTCCGGGCTATACAATGAATGCATCAAAACTTCCCAACAACGTTCCGTCAAATTGTTCCGAGTCATCAAAGATGTGTGGCCGCTCATTGTCATGATGGAACACAACTCCTTTTATGTTGGCCAATTCTGGTCTCTCTTTCTGGATTGCTTCGTCCAAACGGTCGAGTTGTGCACAGTACAGGAGCGAATTGTTGGTTGGGCCACGTTGCAGCAGCTCATAATGGATAATTCCCTTCCAATCCCACCAAACACTCTATGTCGATTTTCCAGGCTTTGAAGTCGTTTGTGGAAGGTCACCAGCCTTTGAATATGATCGCTTGCGTTTGATATTCTCGTATTTCACCCATTTTTCATCCTCTGTATAGATTCGTTTCAAAAATGGTTCGAGTTCGTTCCGTCATCATCATCATCATTGAGTATACAGTCCTAAGACTGGTTTGATGCAACAATCCGTCTCCACTCGACTCTGTCCCCCGCCAGCTGTTTGACCTCTCTAAATGTCTGGCATCCCATATCCCCAATTATTTGGTTGAAATATTCTAATCTGGGTCTTCCCCTTTTCTTTCCCACCTCCCCCTCCAAGATATCAACCCCTAAGCAGTCCCCCATGTCTCAGTGTGTGCCCCATCATCTGACCTCTTCTCTTCTTCAGACTCTTCCACAAGGTTCTTCTTTCTCCGATTCTTCATTTGTAATTTTATCCATCCATTTGATATTCATCATTCTTCTGTAGCACCACATTTCGAAAGCCTCTAATCTCTTTCTCTCCGCTACTCCATAATTGTCCAGGTTTCACACCCGTACATGGCTATGCTCCATACATATGTCTTCAATAGCAACTTCCTGTTTTCTAAGCTGATTGAGGAGGAGCATAGTAGTTTTTGTTTTGAATTAAACCCCATTTTTGCTTGGGAAATTCTTGATTTAATTTCGTTTTCGCTCCTCCCATCCCATATTATTTTACTTCCTAGGTAGCGGAATTCCTTAACTCCTTCTAGGTTTTCTTGGTTAATTTTGATGCATTCCTGTATCATTTGTTCTTTTTTTGTACATCGTTGCGTTTCAGCAGCATTTCATTGATGGTATAATAATTCGGTCAATCAAATTTCTTTGCGTTAATTCATGTGGCACCCAAATATCGAGCTTCTTTTTGTAGCCTGCTCTTTTTAAATGATTCCAAACTGTCACGTGGTTGATATTTAGTGCCTCCGCTATTTCCTGATATCTTGCGTGCCGGACTTCTTTGACTGGCCGCCATCCAGAGCTAGATGCATCTTTGACATCGAAATTTCCGGAACGGAATCGAGCAAACCACTCCTGGGTCCTTCGTTCACTCACACAATTCTCACCGTACACTTTTTTCGGCATATTTTTGCAGAGTTTCTACCTTTTTTGTAGTAAATAAGCTGACGTGTTCTGATGTGGCCATCCACTTGACTTTACGATAGACCCTACTCCCTCACTTATATTTAGTTTTTGCATTTTTAGACTTCTGGGGTCCCACTGAATATGTATACAAAATTTGGTTGAGTTTTCTCAAATGGCCTAGATTTTTAATTTTTAACCCCCCTCCACCCCCCTTAATTTTGGGTCAATATGCACCAAAATCTAATCAGCTCAATAGACCAAAACTAGCTGTGAAATTTGGTTTCGATATTCACAGTAATTTTTGAGCTAGCTCGTCCACAAAAAATTGGTAACGCACAAACTAACAGACATTTTGACAAAACTATTATTAGCTCGAAAAATATAATTTTTTCGATGTTTACTTATTAGGGCTTTTTTGTAGAGGGAAATGCCATGGTTTCGCTCTATTTTTTTAATCAAAATAGTTTCAGCCATTTTTGAGATATTTCGAACAAAAGAATGAAAAAAACCACTTTGTTCATGAACGATTACAATACTTGACCATACCCTGTATGGTATATCTTCACAAAAAATCTAACCTCAAATGTCATCTTTTCAGTACAGCATCAACACACTCTAGCGGCAAAAAACCGCGGAGACTTTTTATATGATCTAAATTAGTGGTTCCCAACCTTTAGTGGCCCATCGCCCCTTTTTGGAGGTTGACTAACACCTATCGCCCCCTTTTCATTTTCATTGAATGGCTAATTTTAATTTGAAGTAAAGTGTAAATAATAAAGCAGTTGTATTATTTTAGCTTAGTATTTCAGCTGAGTATTGACGACACTTCTTCTTTGAATCCATAGTCAATGAACTTCTACTGACTTATAAACTGAGTTGCTTGTGTCTTGAAAATTGATAGACTTTTTGAGTGGAAATTCCTCAAAACCTTCTTATTGGTTCGATCCTTAATCACGAGGGCGTTCAAAATATTGAATCCTCCCTATTTTCTAGAAATTACTCTCTTTGAAAAATCCCACGCAATGTCGAAATTTAGGAAAACCTCAATCAAAGAATTTATTATTGACATCTGGTATTTCCTTTAGAATCTCTTAACCCAAAATATGACAAACCTAAATTAAATTTATTGAGGTTCAAAAAGTGGGAATTGTAAAGTCCCACCATCCTATTGGCAAATAAGGCATGTTCCAGCACCAAAGGACATGCCGCCTGCTACTCCAAAATAATATCATTAAAAATAAGAATATTATTATCAAGAAAAAAAAATACTCTAAATGCCGCGTTCACAACAGTATGTTTCATTATAATTTATTACAAATTTAAATATTTTTTCTAAAAATATTAATATAACATTATTTATATTTGAGAATGAAAATTACATTTAACAACATTTAACACTTTCCCCGCAAGGGAAGTGATTCCATTTCTTTGCACGTGAGTGCATTTTAATCCCCCCCCCTTTGAATACTCATCGCCCCCAATCGCCCCCACTTATTTATCGCCCCCCTGATAACTCAAATCGCCCACTTGGGGGGCGATTGCCCCCAGGTTGGGAACCACCGATCTAAATGAAGTACACGTACCTTTATTAGTTAGAACGAAGAATATGTTTGTTTATTTTCTATATCAATAATAATAATTACATTGTTGTTGCCATGACAACCTAATTAGAATTCATTAATTAGTTTATATATATGTCGTGGCCACATCGTTGAATTGACCATTTCATGAAATGCTCGAAAATTTCATGAAATGGTCACATTTCATGAAATGTTTCACTGTCTATTGTCCACATCATGATGTGCCTTGGCCAGATCAATGATAAGAAATTGTTTGTCGATATGGTCAATAAAACGCGCCGCTACTTCATGAAATGGTCAAGATTATTTGATCATATCGTAAAATGGTTACATTAATTATCGGTAGAGGCAACACCAACGAAACGTATGGCATATTTAATCAAAACTTGTATTTAATTTAATTTAAAGTCTTGTCCAACTCCCTACGGTTCCTTTAATTATTAATCATGGACACGAATAATAAAATATAATTATGTAACTTGACGTGTTTGATGTTTAATTTTGTAAGGATAATATTAGGAACCTATATAAATGAATAAGTAACTTAAATTAAAATAATATTTTTTCTACATTGTGTCATTTTAGATTAGGTATGTTGTATTTTAAGATTCTTTTAATATTTCCTAGTTAAATGTTTGTCTGACTTAAAGAACAATAAACAAGTTTGTAACATATTCTGGATTTTTATTAAATATGTTATGGACACCCTATTTTACGATACGGCCAATCGTGGATGACAAAATCAAGAAATGTTTACGATTTAATGATCTGGTCAAATTAAATTGGCCACATCATGAAATGTGACCATTTCATGAAATTCTCGAGCATTTCATGAAATGATCAATTCTACGATGTGGCCACGACATATATATATACCTATATCAGTCCTCATCCCATTAATTGGAAAAATAATCCTTTTCTCTTTTTCTTTCCCAACTAACTAACTAACACCCTCTAAAATATCTCTCATCAGTCTTCCCTTCCGTAATTCAACATTAAGCCCTTTTGCTTCTCCAATTCCTTCCATTAACTTCTCTTTTCTCTAATCATATCGAGAATAATAATACTACTAATAATAATAATATCATATTCATTTGTAATTCTATCTACCCATTTAATCTTCCTCATTCCCCCCTATATATATATATATATATATATATATATATATATATATATATATATTTCAAATTTTCAAAGGCTTCCGATCTCCTTTCTGCCTCTCTCATCGTCAAGGTTTCAGTTCCATAGAGGGAGAGAGATGCTCTATATTCATACATTGATAATAATAATTTTTGAATTAAATTAAACCAGCTTTAACTTGAATTCTAGATATGATTTCTCGGAAGCCTTTCTGTGAATTATAATATAAAATGTAGCAGAGGAAGTGCAAGTTATTGTTAACTAGCTGCGAAAGCCGCCTTCAGCGGGTATCTCCCTGGCCAGGGGGCTACCTAAGCCCCTGAACTCTGTAGTGAGTAGGGATGGGCAAAATAATAAATACCAATTACAATAAGATTGGAGTAATTTTTGGAGACGGACTGATAAGTGAATTAAGTGGATATTGATGAGGCAGTCCAAAAAAGAAGAAGATAATTTACACTATCTTTTTATTCATAAAACCGACGTTTCGGAGGATATCCCTCCTTCTTCAGGGTTTTGAAAAGTTAGTGAAGGAAATCCAATGCGGCATTCCCTCTGTCTCCTCTTTCAGTGGCAGTAACAATAATATCTTGTATTTCATTCTCAGCAGAATTACAATGTAATAATGATCCAAATCATTATTACATTGTAATTCTGCTGAGAATGAAATACAAGATATTATTGTTACTGCCACTGAAAGAGGAGACAGAGGGAATGCCGCATTGGATTTCCTTCACTGACTTTTCAAAACCCTGAAGAAGGAGGGAATATCCTCCGAAACGTCGGTTTTATGAATAAAAAGATAGTGTAAATTATCTTCTTCTTTTTTTGACTGCCTCATCAATATCCACTTAAACCAATACAATTTTGGTGTTTGTTGAGGCTTTTGAAAACAGATGGAATGTCTTCGTTAGGAAAAAGAAATACACAATTTCCTTATATTCTAACTATTTATTTTCACGAAAAACTTTTAAGACGTTTCAGCGGATATTCTCACGCCATCATCAGTCTACAAGGAAAACATAATCTTAATTAAAGTCAATTCATATTCACATGTCATTCTCAAGATAAAAGGATAAACTGCAACGGATCGTTGCTAAACTTTATCCAAATTCATTTGAAATATTAATATGTTTTGCTGGCTTGGTGTGTACTGGATATATTAATTATTTATCCTTTAACAATAAAAAAATAAACTGCAACGGATCGTTGCTAAACGTTATCCAAATTCATTTGAAATATTAATATGTTTTGCTGGCTTGGTGTGTACTGGATATATTAATTATTTATCCTTTAACAATAAAAAAATAAACTGCAACGGATCGTTGCTAAACGTTATCCAAATTCATTTGAAATATTAATATGTTTATTCCTTTATTATTAATCAGATATCACTTGCAATTTGCAGTTCATGTTGACTTTAAGTCAAAAATAATGATCGATTCTCATTTAACAGTCGAGGAATAACCATTCTATATTGGATTTTTGACGCTTCGATTATTATTGGTAACCATTGCTGAAGACATGGAGGAATCGACTTAAAATAAAAAATAACGATCGATTCTTATCTAATACTAGAAGAATAATCTGCTTGAGTTGTTTACCAAAAATGAATTTAGTCTTTTTGATTTTAAGTGGATTCTTCCAGGTTTTCAGTAGAGGTTGCCATTAATAGTCAAAACATCAAAAATGGAATGCAATAAGGTTATTCCGCTAGTATTAGATAAGAATCGATCGTTATTTTTGATTGTAAGTTGATTTCTCCATGTCTTCAGCAATGGTTACCAATAAAAACCGAAACGTCAAAAATCCAATATAGAATTTTTGGTAAAATAAGGACTTTTAAAAAAGTACTATCTTACTCTAGAGTAAAGTACTGTAAAATATAATTTTACTAAAAACTTTATTTAACCTTTTTTGTTGTCCCCAAGATACTTAATTAGGATATTAAATTTCATCAAAATTGGTTTAGTCATTTTCAAGATATTTAGAAAAAACAAAAAAGTATCTAAATAAAGTACTAATGTTTGTGTGTCGATATGTACCAAAAACTAATCAGCGCTTCATTTTGTTAAACTAATGGTAGGTTTTCAATTTCATTTCAATCGGTGCAACAGTGTGGAAAAAATCGTGGGCCAAAAAACGATAACATACATCCATACATCCATCCATCCATCCGCACGCACTAAATGAAAAAATCGCACTTTTTGGGCTCTCGACGAGAGCCCATGTAATTTTTGGCAAAACCGTCACGTGCTAAAATTCAACCTAATTGAATACTACAATTTGTGACTTTAATTGACACCATGGGTTCCGTAGTCTTTAACTGAGGACCCTTTGAAGTCGGGCTTGCCCCCAGACCGATTACAATACTTTCCCCATGCTTCGCATTGGATAAAGTAATAATATGTTTATTCCTTTATTATTAATCAGATATCACTTGCTATTTGGAGTTCATGTTGACTTTAAGTCAAAAATAATGATCGATTCTCATTTAATAGTCGAGGAATAACCATTCTACATTGGATTTTTGACGTTTCGGTTATTATTAGTAACCATTGCTGAAGACATGGAGGAATCGACTTAAAATCAAAAATAGCCATCGAACGCAGTTGCTATGGTTACTTATGAACTTTCCTCCCAAATTTTTAGCATTTCACAGAGAAAAGCCTATCCACTCCTACTTGGTTAGGTTAAATGAGTCCTATATATTAAACAGATAAAATGAATAAATTTTAAAGAATTTAAAAATCTTACTTTAGAGTAAAGTACTTTAAAATATAATTTTACTAAAAACTTTAACCTTTTTTGTGCTCCCCAAGGTACTTAATTAGGACATTAAATTTCATCAAAATTGGTTAAGTCATTTTAAAGATATTTAGAAAAAACTAAAAAAGTACCGAAATAAAGTACTAATGTTTGTGGGCCGATATGTACCAAAAACTAATCAGCGCTTCATTTTGTTAAAATGATGGTAGGTTTTCAATTTCATTTCAATCAGCGCAAAGGTGTGGAAAAAATGGTGGACGAAAAAAACGATAACACACACACACACATCCATCCATCCATCCATCCATCCATCCATCCATCCCCACGCAGTTCCAAAAAAAATGGCACTTTTTGGCCTCTCGACGAGACCCCAGGTAATTTTTGGCAAAACCGTCACGTGCTAAAATTCAATCTCATTGAATACTTCAATTTGTGACCTTAATTGAGTCCATGGGTTCCGTAGTCTTTACCTGAAGACCCTTTGAAGTCGCGCTTGCCGCGCGACCGATTACAATACTTTCTCCCATGCTTCGCATTGGATAAAGTAAAAACAAAAAAAGAGGAAAAGAGAAATCTCACCCTAGCTTTTCATGTACTATGTTATGAAAAGCTAGGTGAGTTTTCTCTTCTCCGAAGGCGGGCTCTTGCAGCTAGTATATATATATATATATATATATATATATATATATATATATATATATATATATATATATATATATAAACAATTTTTGCTCGTTTAATAAGAGTAGATTTTATTGCTTCGATGTAAAAAACATCGTATAGAAAAACATCGATGCGATGTTTCTGAAACATCGATGTATCGTTTCCATCCCCACCTACAACCCACCTTACAAATTTATCACAGCCACGATCTCCAACAAGAAAATTTATTTTATATTTATTTTAAAATATTTTAATAGTTTTTAAGGAATTTGGTGTTGGTACTTGGTGAAACATTTTTTAAAATTATTGGATAATAAAATAATTTTTAAGAAAAAATAAAAACCGACTTCAAAAATTAAATGCAACAAATAAAATACACTAAAAGGTATAAAATAATTATTATCTTATTTAGTTACAACTAAACGACGAAATATTAACATGAAATTACTTTTTGAAGTCGGTGCCAAATAAACTATACCTATAAGCGAGCATACCTCCAAACGTACTAAGTAAGATCCGTCGAGTGCGATTCATAAAAGGTATATGTTTGGCACCGACTTCAAAAAGTAATTTCATGTTAATATTTCGTCGTTTAGCTGTAACTAAATAAGATAATAATTATTTTATACCTGTTAGTGTATTTTATTTGTTGCATTTAATTTTTTGAAGTCGGTTTTTAATTTTTTCTTAAAAATTATTTTATTTTTCTCTTTTAGTGATCTTATTAATAGTGATCATATCATCAGAACTTGACCAAATTAATATGGCACCATCCCCAAGACACCCCCTATCGGATAAAAAAAGAACCATCGAAATCGGTTCATAAACAAAGAGGTTAGGTCTAAACAAACCTAATAATAAAATAATTTTTAAGAAAAAATAAAAACCGACTTCAAAAAATTAAATGCAACAAATATAAAAATACACTAAAAGGTATAAAATAATTATTATCTTGTTTAGTTACAACTAAACGACGAAATATTAACACGAAATTACTTTTTAAAGTCGGTGCCAAACAAACTATACCTATAAGCGAGCGTACCCGCCAAACGTACTAAGTAAGATCCGTCGAGTGCGATTCATAAAAGGTATATGTTTGGCACCAACTTCAAAAAGTAATTTCGTGTTAATATTTCGTCGTTTAGTTGTAACTAAATAAGATAATAATTATTTTATACCTTTTAGTGTATTTTTATATTTGTTGCATTTAATTTTTTGAAGTCGGTTTTTATTTTTTTCTTAAAAATTATTTTATTTTTCTCTTTTTAGTGATCTTATTAATAGTGATTATATCATCAGAACTTGACCAAATTAATATGACACCATCCCTAAGACACCCCTTTCGGATAAAAAAAGAACCATCGAAATCGGTTCATAAACAAAGAGGTTAGGTCTAAACAAACCTAAACAAACCTAATAAAAAAGGTCTAATACCTATGAAAAAAAATCGAAAAAAAAATGGGACCAATCGGAAGCTAGACTGGACCCAATGCAAAAAATTTTTTCAAAATCGGTTGACAATTGGCGGAGATATGAGGTAACATAGGCACAAAAAAAAAAAAAAAAAAAAAAAAAAAAAAAATTCAATCGAATAGAGAACCTCCTCCTTTTTTGAAGTCGGTTAAAAAAGGTCTAATACCTATGAAAAAAAACGAAAAAAAATGGGACCAATCGGAAGCTAGACTGGACCCAATGCAAAAAATTTTCAAAATCGGTTGAGAATTGGCGGAGATATGAGGTAACATAGGCACAAAAAAAAAAAAAAAAAAATTCAGTCGAATAGAGAACCTCCTCCTTTTTTGAAGTCGGTTAAAAATACTTGGTAGGTTTCACATTAAGTGAAACCTACCAAGTATTTTTTATCCAATAATTTTAAAATATTTTTGTATTTTGTTATAATTTATTTATTTAAGGAGTCGTGGACCCCCCCCCCCCATAAAATAACTTAGTATTTAATTTTTACAGAGTCAGAGTCGTGTCTTTTTTTCCCCGACTCCGCAGCTAGCCCAGGTCAAAACACCCTTCATGTCTTTTTGAGCGTAGGAGTAAAATCCTTTGAAACATTTTTTTTTCCATTTTATTTTAATCTGTTATTTTATATCTATAGAGAGAGAGATTATAATTGAATAGACAGGCATTGATCCGTGAGAATCTATTTATTAAAATTAATTGGATGTAAAATGCGGGGGCCTGGAAACGTTGCCTTGTGTCGACGATTTTGCTTAGAAAGAAAGAAAGAAAGAACTCTCTCTCTCTCTGATTCTCAAACGATTCCAAAATCAATAAGAGAGAAAAAAAATTGGTAGATTAGATTACAAAAAAATATATTAATTGATATTATAATTATACCGGGTGAGTTTTTTATCTTGAGACAGTCTTATAACTCAATAACTGTACATTATATGAAAAAAAGTTTCAAATAAAAGTTTATTTATATCGAGGGGGAATCTAAACTATGCTATTGTTTGTAGATCTAGAACAAGCTTTCAAGGGTATTTTAAGGTCAAGTTCTGTTTTTTAAATAGAAACCTATATATATAATTAAGTAATGGAGAGGGATTCAGCCAATGGGTAGCCTCTGCTGAATAAAAACTCCCAATTATAGAAAACGTTTCGGCTTTAATTAAATAATGCCATCATCAGTTCCTAAGAGTTGATGAGTCCTTGAAGACGTCCTTGAAACCTATATATTTCTATACGTATACATAATCTACAAAAAAAACTGAACAACTTTAATTAGAACTATTTTTTTATACAAGAGATAGATAGATATTAAATGGAAATATTTGCAATTACTCGGAAATATTTGGAAGTACTTGGAAATATTTGGAAGTACTTGGAAATATTTGCAATTACTCGGAAATATTTGGAAGTACTTGGAAATATTTGGAAGTAACCTGTAAACTCCTGATGATGGACTAATAATCCGAAATATATTGAGTTTGTATAAACCTCTTTGAGTTTTATTTCATTCACTGTGAAACTACACACCCTTTACTTTATTAATTAATATCATGTTTCACCTAAAACCTACACCACTTTCTTTAAGTAACACTTATAAATGTATAAGGTATGTAAAATCACATGTATAAATAGGTTTTAATTTTTCACCACATACTTTTAAATCTAACCACTCAATTCTTTCAACTACCATTGGCTCACCCCCTCCACTCTTTCAACGCCCATTGGCCCACCCCCCTCCACTCGCCCTATACTATTATACAATAACATCGATACTATGTAAAAATTTTATATTCAGTTTTCTGTTAAATCTCCTGATGAAGGGTTCATAGCCCGAAATATGTATAGAGATAAATAAAAAAAATCTCCAAAATAATTTAAAAGATTTTTTAATTTTATTTCCTCTTTGTGAAACTCCACTATAACCCGTTAAATAATTCCTATATTCAATTGACATTTACACCTACATAATTTTATTCAAACTTGTATGAATTAATAACTTTGGTTGGCGATTTAATTCATAAGTTAATTATCCATAATGTGTTGCGACTCGATAACTATACACACAAGAAGAAGTGGGTAGTGTGTTTTTGTCGATAAATTATTTCTGGCCACGAACGAACAAACGCTTTCAATTACGCAATTGCAACAACAGTTGGCAATGACTCAAACAATACGGCCAACATTTAATTAATTTTTGACTTTCTAAAATGTAGGGCTTCAACACGTTTTGTTCTCATATTATATTTCTTAATTATATAGTCTTAAAATTAGCTAAGTAAAGTAATTAAATTGTTAGGAACTCATTGTATTCTAATTTTCTTTGTTAGAATATTATATTTCCTGTCTGAGAATATAATAATTTTTTGAACAAAATGTGTTTATTTTCCAAATTTAAATTTACAGTACCTGGAGGCACCGAGCGATGCTCGGTAACTTCTTCCTTCAGTTAAAACCTTTATTTTAATATTATTTTAAATTTAAAATTCTGATAAAAAGGTCGATTTTTATTTGAGAGCCGTTTTCAAATTAAAAAAAATACAAATATATATAGTATTCGCCCACTGTACCCCCCCCCGCGTGACCCCACCCCCGAAACCTCGCCCCTACCCCCGGATTCCCCACCACTGCACCCCACCTCCTGCACCTGTTTTGATTCAACCACATGATTCATTTTTATTCATCCAATTGTTAATAAATAAAACCTATCAAAATGTGTTATTTTTTCAGAAAATTGAGACCTGCTTATGCGAAATATATTTTTAAATAAATTCTTGATTATTTTTTATTCTATTAAATAAATAAAGTTCTTTATAAAAACAATTATAAAACGTTTATTAATATTTCTAACGTCTATGGAGAATAAAATATGTTAAAATCCATAATCACAATACTTCTTCAAGGGCTTTTAGAACAATGAATTAAGGCAACCCATTGTCTGCCTTGGTACAAAAGGAAAAGAGTAACCTTTTTTTAAAACCCTAAGAATGGGATTTGTCTACCTGAGAATAATTAATTTGATTATGAAAAAATCCATCAAAAACAATTTTGTCGAAGATGAGACCTTGACAGATCGAATCGTCACCCCAAAACCCCCTAACCCGTGAATTTCATCAAAATCGGTAAAGCCGTTTTCAAAATAGAACCAAGATACAAATATATAAACAAATATATATACAAACAAATAAATATACAATTTTTGCTCGTTTAATAAGAGTAGATATTATTATTACAATAATTTGGGCATTAAGTCTGAAACATTATTAATTAAAATTGTTCAATAATTAATTGTTTTCTTTTTTAATTTTTTTATTGATTATTTATTTGTATTGTTGAAAAAGTAAATAAAGCTAAATCTACACGATTATTTTAGTTCTTCTTTATTTTAGAATATCTGTCTCTGGAGCACCGAGAGCGATGCTCAATAACTTTTTGCCTCTAAATAGCTTCAAATTTCAAGGCTCTGCGACTTCCGAAGATGATATATAAATGATTAAAATATTTATTCCACGACACTCCTAATTTACACCCCCTTCCTTTATTCAAATCTGATTAAAATCTATACACAACTAATAACTCACGACACTTCATAAGTACACCAATTTTAAACAGAATCGTTAGTGCCGTTTTTGAGAAAAAAAAAAAAAAAAACGAAAATTTTTTCATGTAAATGTTCCGATTTTACTTAAAAAAAGTGGTGTAGGTTTTAGGTGAAACATGATATTAATTAATAAAGTAAAGGGTGTGTAGTTTCACTGTGAAACTACACACCCTTTACTTTATTAATTAAATGTTCCGATTTCAAGCAAAAGCTTGATGTACCCCTTCTAACCTATATTGAATTTAATTTTAGAATTTCGTACCTCTGAGATTTATGATTGCAAAACGCAGGGGGATACATTTTAACCTACGTAAACATCAACTTCCGGTTTTTCTATTTTAGCCAAAATCTTGTGGTACTTCTTGTAGGTTCTAGATAGCTTAAGTTTCAAATTTCAAGGCTCTGCTACTTTCCGAAGACGAGATATGAACGATTAAAATATAATATATATTTTGCGACATGACTAATTTACTCTCTCTTCCTTTATTTCAATCGGATTAAAATTTATACTCGACTAAAAGTACACCAATTTTTAGCGAAATCGTTAGAGCCGTTTTTCGAGAAACCGATTCTATATATATATATATATATATATATATATATATATATATATATATATATATATATATATATATATATACAAGAATTGCTCATTTAATAACATAAGATATTTATTATTATTATAATAATTATGGCTTTAAGCATTATTAAATCTAATTAATTAAAATTGTTCAATAATTAGTTGTTTTCTTTTTTAAATTTCTTTATTTATTTTATTTATTTGTATTGTTAAAAAGTAAATAAAGCTAAATCTACACTATTATTTTAGCTCTTCTTTATTTTACAATATTATAACATGATTGGTGACAAGGATGGGATAATAAAACGAAGACATTTGGACCATAGAGTAATATAGAGTGGAAGGCTCTATAAGGAGCCAATGTATTTTAGCGTATACGAGTTACAGAGCTCTCTGGCGGTTCGGAATGGGCAATAAAATGGCGGAAACCACTCTCTTCGGGGCAAATTTTGGGGACGTCACAAACAGGTAGCGGATGATTCTACTATTAATACTAGTTAATTTTATATAGGGTACTTACATTTCAGGACTTTTAGGTCGTTTAAAAAAGTATGTTCTTTATCTGATTTTGTGTCAAAAAATATTGACGTCGAGAACTAGTCATATTTAATAATATTTTAATCTATAAATTTGTACGTTGGAAAATTTTCTAAATGACAAAAGCTTTGAATGTCCTATGACTATGATCTTTGAATAGCTCTTAAGGACTAAGAGTAATCTTCTCCGAGCCGCTAGAGACCGCTTTTCGATATTCTGTAGCCTTCCACTCTATCTACTCTTATTAAAAGAGCAAAAATTGTATATATTTATATCTTTGTTGTATTTTGAAAACGCCTCTACCGATTTTGATGAAATTCACGGGTTAGGGGGATTTTGGGGTGACGATTCGATCTGTCACGGTCTCATTTTCGACAAAATTGTCTTTGATGGGTTATTTCATAAATAAATAAATAATTCTCAGGTAGACAAATCCCAATCATAGGGTTTTAAAAAAGTTTCCTTTTTACTTTTGTACCCAGACAGACAATGGGTTGGGTTAATTCATTGTTCTCAAAGGCCTTGAAGAACTATTGTGATTGTGGTTTTTAGCATATTTTGTTCTCCATAAACGTTAGAATTATTAATAAACATTTTATAATTGTTTTTATAAAAACCTTATTTATTTAATAGAATAAAAAATAATCTTTTGCATAACCAGGTCTCAATTTTCTGAAAAAACAACACATTTTGTTAGGTTCTATTTATTATCAATTGGATGAATAAAGGTGAATCATGTGGTTGAATCAAAACAGGTGCAGGAGGTGGGGTGCAGTGGTGGGGGATCCGGTTTCGGGGGTGAGATTGAGCGAAGTAGAGTGGGCGAATACTATATATATTTGTATTTTTTTTTTAATTTGAAAACGGCTTTCAAATAAAAATCGACCTTTTTATCAGAATTAAAAAATAAAACTTTTAAGTGAAGGAGAAGTTGCCGAGCATCGCTCGGTGCCTCCAGGTACTATTAGTCTATGATGTGGACCATCTAAGAAGACGCTTTTGGAAAATGACATGGAAACGAGTGAAATAAATACTGGCCCAACAACTCCAACACTATCACAAACCTTTCAACCAATAAGTACACAGTCAACAAGTAGTACTCAACAAGAAAACGAATATCAAAACTCAAGAGAACGCAGAATTCCTAAATACCTAGAGGACTATGTCCTATACAACCCCAATGGGAGAAGCGAGGGGTGAACCGCGACCTAAAATCGTCTACACCTACTTCCACTTCCACTTTCATTTCCAAGTAGAAGACAATAGATTATCGAATGAATTCCAAAGTAATTCCAAATAATTCCAAAGTCGGTGTACACCTAATTCCAATCGCGGTTTAGCCCTTGGGGAGAAGTAATGAAGCAAAATTTAATATAATTAATTAATTGCTTAATCATCAATTTGTTTTTGTTTTTAATTATTGATTGATTATTATTTATTTGTATTGTTAAAAAAGTAAATAAAGCTAAACCTACACGTTATTTTAGCTCTTCTTTATTTTACAATATTATACCAAAGTCAATACACCCTAGCCATGTTTATATTTACCAAAATATCTTTTTACCAGCTGCAAAGCCCGCTCCTCAGCTAGGGGCCTAAGGTATAATAAAATAGAATAATCACACCTGACCCTCGTAATAAAATAATTGTTGATCACCCCCCCCTTCCTCCGCCGGTAAGGGGTCGTCCCTAAATTTTTCGACCCCCATCTCCCCTTGATGAGATGTTGCGAGATTCGGCTCGACCCCCCCCCCCCCCCTAATCTCACGTGAGATTTTTAAAAATTCGTATTTTTAGTGTAAATACGTTAATCTATCCTTGATTGCGTTCGATTTATACTAGTTAAGACTAGTATTATTATTATTATTATTACTTAATTTAACCCAGTTTTCTCGGAATTTTAGACTGTTTCTTGCAGAAAAAAATACTTGATATTTTCTCTCCCACGTGAGATTGGGGGAGATACGGCTCGACTCCCTACCCCCCATAAACGCCTCACGTAATTTAGGGACTCCCCCCCAAGCCCCTGGTATTGTCAAGATTGAGAACAGGCCAACGAACCCTTCACAAGTGGACGTGAATCTGTCGAACGCAGTGGCATGCCGTCGACATCGAAAACCGACGAAAAAGTCGATAAAATCAAAGAAATGATGGCTGAACACGGTAAATTGACCATTAGAGAGATGGAAGCGAACTTGAACATTGCTTATGGATTCTTTCAAGACATTTTGTTTTAATGATTTAGGTTTGAGATGATGTGTTGCTGAAAAGCTGGTGCCGAAAGACCTGTAAAAAAGGATTTCCTCGGCTGAATCCGCTCCAACATTCATCAAACGCATCATTAGTTGAGACGAGACGTGGGTTTATGAGTATGTTACGCAATCCATGCGTCAATCGTGTGATTGGCGTACACCGAATGATTCAAGATCCAAAAAAAACAACCTAGTTTTCACTCTAAAAAGAAGTCGATGATCACGGTTTTTATGGATTATAACAGTGTAGTGCATCAAGAATTCTTGCCCAAAGGTTAGATAATTACCAAGCAGTATTATTTGGGAGTAATGAGACGTTTTCATGAAGAAATTCGCCAACAAAGACCTTCATTCATTCAATCGTGTGCAAAATCGTCTACGAGCAATGGTGCACAAATCGTTGGCTTTGAAATACGCTTCTACTACGAAAACGCGATGCTCAAAGGACCAGACTGAATTGCGGGGGAGTTCCCCCAAGCAATTGGTTTTACAAATATTTTAATTTCAAATCCTAAATCTGCCACGGGACACCCTGTATAGGTATATATTTCAGCTTACTTTGATATTTATTTAGACCGAACGACTCCCACATGTACTATTAATAAACATTTAGACAAGAGGTTGCGTGACAAAATATAAAACTGTTATAGAACCATTATAAACAAAAAAAAACTTGTTCTTTTGCAAGAATATTTATCAACCTCTCTTGGATTTTTTTTAACCTTTATGATTAAATTAGATGATAACCATGAAGCTAATTATTATTTCTAAAAATATTTAATTAGATTTCTTTTTGATTTTATATATATTCATTATTGATCACACGCGTCACAATTATACTTTAATTAATTATAAATTAATAATCACACGTCACAATTATATTGAATAAACAATAAATAAATAAAGATTTATTTAATCTGTTAATTTAAGGAAGCTAATCTCAGGAAATACTAATCCGATTTGAAAAATTCTTTTTGTATTATAAATAAGAAAAATTTAAAAGGGCTATTAACAGCCAGGAGGTCCATATAATTTAATAATTTCTTGGATAGGGCCAATTAGGTGAAAAACATCCCTGTTTTAAATCGATTTCAGCCGTCTCTATTGGTTGCATAACTTCCCGGCGCTCTCTACCATATATGGTTAATTGGCTACTTGCTTTGATGGTCAAATGGATTAATATTTGAAAATAGAAATCCATACATTTAAAATTAAATAAATCTATACTAATGTATAAAACTGGAGAGTTGGTTGGTTTGTGGAGGCTAATTTCAGGAAATACTAATCCGATTTGAAAAATTCTTCTTGCATTAGATAGCCCGTTTATTGAGGAAGGTTCTAGGCTATATAGTCCAGTCAAAACAGACATCTAAGCTTACAATAATTCGCAAAGAGCTGAAAATTGGTACAGATCGTACAGTACACTATTACAAATAAAATATCAAAAATCCCCATTCTTCCGACTTCTGCAAAAAAATTCGATTTTTCGCATTTTTCTCGTAAACAGTAAGTGTTTTTTTTTTTTTTTGGAATCGCGATATCTCAGGAATGGTGATTCGTATGAAAAAAAGTATAAAAACAATTTTTATAGAGAATTATATGATCTGCAGCTTTTATCTGAACTATCTTTACGATAACACTTTCCGTTGACGGGAAAAATGTGAAAAAAGGATATTTTTGTCTTTTGATTCTGGAGGATGGGGATTTTTGATATTTCATTTGTAACTAGTGTATTTAAGACCTGTACCAATTTTCAGCTCTATGCGAATTATTGCAAGCTTAGCATTTTTTTTGTCTATTTTAACTGGACTAATATAACTTCATGCTACGACCATGAGGTAGCCCTTTTCGGTCCCTTCAATCCTCCTTCTTCTTTGGTAACCAAGACGACTGTTTTTGTTTACTCAAAAACTTTCTTTTTAATTAAAAACATTTAATTTTGTTAAATTTCGCTTATAGGAGGAGTGTTCAAATGAAAAGGTAAATTTTTATTTTTCTCGAAAAATATTTATTTATTCATCAATATCTATTGTGTTCCCTTCAAAGTAATCCCCCTTAGATATAATACACTTGTTTTCCAATCCTCGAACCACTTCTGATATGGGCTTTTTGGTATGGCCGTAAGCTCTTCCAGCGATGCGGTCTTAATCTTTTCGATCGTGGCAAATTTCCGCCATTTCATCGGTCTTTTGAGTTTCGGGAACAGGAAAAAGTCACAGGGGACCAAGTACGGTGAATACGGTGCCTGAGGCATGATTACTATGTTGTTTTTGCCCAAAATATCAAGGATAAGCAACGATCTGTGAGCAGGTGCGTTAAAGCCATGAATTGTTTTGCCACAAATCCGTGCGTTTTTTTCTTATTGCTTCACGCAAACAGCGCATAACTTCAAGGTAATATTTATTATTGACCGTACGACCTTATAGCAAGAACTCACAATTGTAATCGAAGAAAACAGTGAGCAAAACCTTCACATTTGACCGAACTTGAATTTCATACATTTAAAATTAAATAAACCTATACTAATGTATAAAACTGGAAAGTTTGTTTCTTGGTTTGTCGAGGCTAATTTCAGGAAATACTAGTCCGATTTGAAAAATTCTTCTTGCATTAGATAGCCCGTTTATTGAGGAAGGTTCTAGGCTATATAGTCCAGTCTAAATAGACATTTAAGCTTACAATAATTCGCAAAGAGCTGAAAACTGGTACAGATCTTAAATACACTATTTCAAATGAAATATCAAAAATCCCCATTCTTCAGACCTCTACAAAAAATTTGTCAAAGGTCAAAAAATATCGGTTTTCGCATTTTTCTCGTAAACGGTGTTTTTTTTTTGGAGTCGCAATATCTCAGAAATGGTGATTCGTTGGAAAAAAGTATAAAAACAATTTTTGTAGAGAATTGCATGATCTATAACTTTTATTTGAACTATTTTTACGATAATACTTACCGTTGATGAGAAATATTTGAAAAACCGATATTTTTTATCTTAGACCTAGGATAAATTTTTTTCCAGAGGTCGGAAGAATGGGTATTTTTGATATTTCATTTGTAATAGTGTATTTGAGACCTGTACCAGTTTTCAGCTCTATGCGAATTATTAGTAGTCATTAACATCTCCGCCTTCTGTGAAGCGCTTGTACCAATTATAAACATTTTTTTGCTCAAATTAGACTACTCAAAGTAGAACATCACAGTCAACATTTCAATTGGTTTGGAGCACTTAATTTGATTTTTCACACAACATTCTTTGATCCATTTTTTTCGATAGCATAAAAATTGCCAAACACTCCAAAACACATCTAAACCTTTATATCTGTAAAAAACAAACTAAATATGCAAGGTGGCTAATATTGTCAACATAATGTTGGGGACATGTGTACCAACATACCTAAAAAAAGAAAATCAAAAATAGAATCTACGTAATCCGAGAAATTTGAAAAATTACCTTTTCATTTGAACACTGCTCTTAAATATTTTTAAATACAATTTATCTAAAATTTAAGTATATTAAGACAAAAGTACGTAGTCAGGATGAGGGAAGGGGGTCCAGAGGGCTTTACGCCAGCAAGAGGGCCGCCGAAGGTGGGTCCTACAGCTGGTAATAATAATAATAAAAAAATTTCATTAAAAAATAATATCTTAACAAAAGTGTAATTTTATTTAATAAGTAAATAAGCTGACGTGTGGCCATCCACTTGACTTTACCATACAACCTGAGGCCCCAATGATTATGTATACAAAATTTGGTTGAGTTTGGTACACGAACCTATATTTTCATTTTTTGATCCTCTCCCCCGATTTTGGGCGGTTAGTTTTTGCATTTTTAGATTACTGTGTACCCACTGATTATGTAACTAGTCGAAAAATACCTTTTTAAAAAGGATTGATTTTGCCGACTAGGTGGACTGTTAGGGCGCTCGTGCGTGCTGAGTGCTGTGTGGCGCTTTGTGCCGCGCCCCCCCACCAAGTCGATGGGGTCCTAACAATGTTGCGTGTGTGCAGGGCGTTGTTTTTGCCCTGATGGAAAGCCGGGCTGGGCGCCCAAGCGGGGGAAGGGCTGCTAGTTGGCGGTTGGCCCCTCCAGATCCGAATGCTCGAATCCGATTCGATGCTCAGCCGAGACCGAGTTGCTTCACTTATAGCATGCTGATATATTATCAGTCATGCAAAAGCGTCGCAACGATCCGACTGAGTCATCTAGCGGCCGTGTCTCAAGGCTCGTCGCCAGAGCGACAGCGGGCCGCTACATCACACCCTTTCTTTCCTTTTTTGGGGTGATTGCAATACCGACTTAGTTAATCGGGGTGGGCTCTATCCACCTAGCCGGTGGGTCAAGAACTGCTTACTTAGCAATCACGTCGGGGTCACCAGTTTGTTAGGGCGCTCGTGCGTGCTGAGCGCTGTGTGGCGCTTTGTGCCGCGCCCCCACCAAGTCGATGGGGTCCCAACAATCTGATGTGTGCTGGGGGATGTTCATCCCCGATGGAAAGGCCGGTATGGGGGCCATCCGCTTTGTTAGCGGGGGAGGGGCTACTAGTTGGCGGTTGGCCCCTCCAGATCCGATGCGATTCGATTCTCAGCCGAGACCGAGTTGCTTCACTTATAGCATGACTGATATATTATCAGTCATGCAAAAGCGTCGCAACGATCCGACTGAGTCATCTAGCGGCCGTGTCTCAAGGCTCGTCGCCAGAGCGACAGCGGGCCGCTACATGGACCATATTTTTATTGCGGTAGAGTTGGGTTTTTAAATGTCTGGATAGCAAGTTTTTATTTAAGGTATTTTAGACTTTTTTTAGCAGATGGTCTGGAATTTGGGAAAGGGCGATGTATTATCGAAAATGAATGTTTTTATGGTTAAGATCAATCCTTTTTAAATGTTTTTATTTATTATTAAATCACTGAAGAAAACTTTTACAAAATAGTTTATAATCGTAAAATGAGAAAACACACTGTGAGTAATAGTCAATTTGTATTACCGGCTTTGAGTCCGAAAATGAATAATGTTTGCCGGGAGTTAATACGAGTGCAATCGATAGGGATGGAGGGCCGTACGGATCAATCGTTAGTACTTGGTAACACGTTGGTTAGTGACCAAGATCGATTGTGAATTTTGGTGGGTTACCTGTAACCACTGGTCCGAACTGTTCGAGGAGAGGCTGGTGCCGAGAGTCCGAAAGATGTATTGAACTGTTGGAGGAGTGGGATTGTACCCAGAGTTCCTAATGGTGTATTAAACTGACTTAGGGCCTCGCAATGAGGGTTTTTATATTAAATTATAATGCCGACTCTGTACTAAACGATGGAGATGCAAACCATAGAAGCGTCGTGGGAAACGTCTTAGCTTTATAATTCCGTTGAGTCAGCAAAACTATGGTGGGTCCGAGGGGGATGTTGTGGAATCACAGAGAAGTGGGAAAGTTAACTTGTATACAAAATTTGATTGAATTTGATAAAAGGGCCTAGATTTTCATTTTTTGACCCTTCACCCCCCCCCCCCACACCATTTTGGGCGGTTAGTTTTTGCATTTTTAGACTTCTGGGGTCCCACTGATTATGTATACAAAATTTGGTTGAGTTTGCTCAAACGGCCTAGATTTTCAATTTGTAACCCCCCCCTCCACCCCCCTTAATTTTGTGTCGATAATCACCAAAATCTAATCAGATCTTAATCTCAATGCACCAAAACTACGTGTGAAATTTTAGTTTCGATATTCACACTAGTTTTTGAGCTAGCTCGTCCACAAAAATTTGGTAACGCACACTAACTAACAGACATTTTGACAAAGCAATTATTATCTCAAAAAATATAATTTTTTCGATGTTTATTTATTAGGGATTTTTTGTAGAACGAAATGCCATGGTTTCGCTCAATTTTTTTAATCAAAATAGTTTCAGCCGTTTTTGAGATATTTCGAAAAAAAGAAGGAAAAAAAAACACTTTTTTCATGCACGATTATAATACTTGACCATACCCTTGTATGGTAAAGTAAAAAGAAATTAATAATTTGACAGTATGAAAATTTATTATTTTAGTATATGATAAAATATTAATAATAATAATTCAAGGTTGTTTCTGGTGAATTGGACATTTTCCTTTGATCGTTGATTCTTTATTATTCCTTTCATATAAAAAATGGATTTATTTTAATCTTTCTTTGAATTTTATTTCTCTTTAGCGAGTTTTGTGAACATTTCCTTTTTAAAATAAAACGATAATATAATCATAAGATTTTCATTAGATTTAATTTAAAAAGAGATTAAATGTTTGTAAAGGAAAATAAAATTTATAGCTTAAATATGAGGGTGGTTCATGAATGGGGAGATGGACTTTTATCATCAGAGTCCAGATTTTGAAGTGAAATTTTTTTATGCCAGCAATCCAGCAACAAAGCTTAACCTATACCGGGTGAGTTTTTTTTTTTTATCTTGAGACTCAAACTCAAAAACAGTGCATTATATGAAAAAAAGTTTCAAATAAAAGTTTATTTATATCAGGGGCGTAACTAAAACTACGCTATTGTTTATTAGTTGAATAAAAGATTTCACTGTCGATGGTAACAGAATTGTTTTTATTTTAGGTTAAAAATAAAATGAGAGAGTCTTCTGTTTTTTAATGAAATATAGATAAATTAATAAAATCCAAATTTTTTAAATAATAATTTTGATAAATATGCAGAGAATCAAATAATATTTACATAAATCAACTGTCAGGGGAATATTTGATAAACGCTTATAAATATTTAGGGGTTTATTTCCATATCGAAGATATTCAATGAATACATAGAATTAGATTATAATTTCATTTACAACTACTATACAAAAATAAAGGCATTCCCTTTAAGGCATAAGATTAATAAAAATTAGTTAAAGAGAGAAAGATTCCTTTCTTAAGAGCAGGGGTGTCCAAAGAAGCTTAAGATGTGCGTGAGCTACTTTCGAAATTAAAATCATCCCGGGAGTGTACGTGTTTATTTACTTTTTCAACAATACAAATAAATAATCAATAAAGTATTGTAAACAAAACAAATTAATGATTAAACAGTTAATTAATTAGATTTAATTATGCTTTAGGAGTCAGGTTGGCTGAGTGGTTAAAGTGAATGGCTTCTAATCAAGCTGGCGAGTGTTCAAGCCCGACTCTCTCTAAATATTTGACCTGGTATCGGCTCCGTGTATGCTCCCTGGTGGGATAAGAAAACCGATGGAAGGGCACGAGGCGGTGAAAAAGTGATGAATCCGGAAATATTCAACAACATTAATAGAGACGTTGTGCGCTTTGATATGCTTATATTCAATTTCATGCAGTAAGGTGGAGATGTGACTGAAGTTTGCCTTATAACTTGAGCCTGAATTAAATAACTTTCTCCATTCGCCCTATATTCTTCGACATTCCCTTTAAGGTATAGCGAGGAGTTGCACATATAATATATAGCGTGGGGGAAAAGGCCGGCAAGCAAGAGGTAGGCGGTTAGGGTTAAATAAAAATGCACATATAAAATTGGTACACGACACAAGGCGGGTGGACGCAGGTGAACTTATAGGGAAAGAGATGATACTGTTCGATACACTTCGGGCTACCGTACCAGTAAGAGACCCCCGTTGTGTAGGTATCACACTGTGCAGGTACTTGAATCTAAGTTGCTATTGAATTGTCATGACTTATATTTAATCAAAATGGACATTTCTGAAATTGATCAGTTTATTTCTTGCATTGCATAATTTATCCCTCGCCTTGGTGGTAATTTATTTATGCTAAATCTTTACATATGTTTGCATGTGTGTGATGTATATTACAAATATCGATATTTTTGTATATTTGTTTGTTTTTCTGTTAAAATACAACTTGTGTGTTGAAAGTGATTGAATATGTGGCGCGCTCTACCGACAGTTTTGTGAAGCGCCACAAAGGCATAAGATTAATAAAAATTAGTTAAAGAGAGAAAGATTCCTTTCTTAAGAGCAGGGGTGTCCAAAGAAGCTTAATATGTGCGTGAGCTACTTTCGAAATTAAAATCATCCCGTGTGCTACTCGTTACAAAAAATTTACTTATCTATATACAGGGTGTTCCACAGAACTCATTCATTAAAAGTTTTCATGGAAGGAGTTGAGAGAAAATTTTGAACTTTGACATATTTAGATGTTTTGGAATATGATCTATTTAAATAAATTATTAACAACTTTTGGACACTTTACAGAGAAGCAAATAATATTTACATAAATCAACTTTCACGATCGCCATCAACTTTTTTATTTTCAACTAGCTTCAAGGGCCGCCTTTGGCAGGCCTTTTGCTAGCCAGGGGGCTTCTGCCCCCTGGACCTCAAAAACTAATCAGCGCTTCATTTTGTTAAACTAATGGTAGGTTTTCAATTTCATTTTAATCGGTGCAACGGTGTGGAAAAAATCGTGGACCAAAACAACGATAACATCCATCCATACATACATACTTTGCATTGGATAAAGTAAAAATATTTTATGTTCTTTTCAAAAATACATTCAGTTTTTTTCTAATTAAATTTTTTCATTTTTTTTTTTATACCTATTCAAAATTTGGGAGATCTTTATACCCCACCCTGTATAATTTTTTAAAGTAAACATAAGAGATTGTTTTTTTAAGATCTTCATTTATTGATAACAAAATTGAAATTTAATCTAAGAATTTATAGTCACAGATTTTACTTTATATTAAAAAAAAGATTTTCCCTACAATCTATCATACTTTTCTCTTTAGAAAAAGAAAAAATAAAGTTGATCCTGGCTTTTATATCCTATCAAGGAACACATCATAAGAAAGAATTTATCAAGTAAACTTTTAATTAAATCTACTTAATTACTTATATTGATTGTTAAAGAAAGAGCGACAGGATTAGAAGAGATTCTCTCTTTTATTTAAGTAAAGCCGTTTTGGATTTAACCAAACAGAACCTGTTCACAGCATTGGAGTAATAATATTCGTTTCATTAAAAATAAATTCTGTTGTGTTATTATATTACTAGCTTTTCGTGCGTGCCTTCGGCACGCCCTCGAAGCTCGGCCCTCCGGGCTGGTGCCCTGGCGGGCAGCGTCTCGGTCCAAAAATCTTATTCTTAAAAAAACCACACTCCAAATGTATACCCGTAAACTACCGAAAATACATCGTCTCTTAAAAGTTTCGCCTCTTTAATTTTTGAGTGGCCTGGGGGGGGGGGGGGAGGAACAATTATCAATATGCAATTGGATGTTGATGAAAGCAGTCCACGGTGGTTGTAAAAAAAATAAGACTATAGAGGTTTTATTATTTTACATTTATTTGTTAAACCGACGTTTCGGAGATTTATTCTCTCCTTCTTCAGGGTCTATATAATTGAGGGGAAGACGAACAATAATTAGTATTGGGATTTTCACAAGTCATTCATAATATAAAAACAATATACACAAAACAAAAATAATAATCATAAATCTACTTACAACAAAAAGTCAATGAAAGTAGTTCAAAACATAATTACTTTCTGTCTCCTTTGACAATGCCAAAAAAACATTATAAAATTTTTTTTTCATCTCGAATAGAAAATAAAGTAAAAAGCAATTGATGATCAATATGTTAATGAGATATATATAAATGAATGAATGTATAACATGTCCCCACCAATCATTGGATGCGCAGAATATCGTTGCGCATATCGGTATAGTCGTTGGTTTTTTTTTAAATTTATATTACAATTATTTACAAATTTATAAATATGGTCATTATCAGTCCCTAAATTTTTACAAAATATATACAAAGTTCTTCTTTTTTTTTTCCTTTTAAAAAACATAGTTCGAAACGTCATTAATATATTTACATATTATTAATATTTTTTTTTTTTTTTTAATTAAATTCGTCACAGGAGTTTTAAATTATTAATTAAGCCATCCCAGCAAATACTCAGGTCCATCACGTCGGATCTGTAATTTACTGCGCGCGATATGAGATTTTTAATTGTAATCATTTCTAGGATTTTTCGTTTAAAATAATTATTTTCCTGGAAAATGATATTAAATTCGTTGAAATTAAATTTATGATTTTTTTCTTGGGCGTGAATCGCGAGGGCTGTATTATTTTTATTCGTTTTTGAGATGGACAGTTCGTGTTCACGTAATCTCTCAACTGCCCTTCGCTTAGTTTGCCCTATATATATGCCATTGCACGGCAGTACTCCATCCCCCATACACTCGATCATCACCAATGATTGGTGGGGACATGTTATACATTCATTCATTTATATATATCTCATTAACATATTGATCATCAATTGCTTTTTACTTTATTTTCTATTCGAGATGAAAAAAAATTTTATGGTGTTTTTTTGGCATTGTCAAAGGAGACAGAAAGTAATTATGTTTTGAACTACTTTCATTGACTTTTTGTTGTAAGTAGATTTATGATTATTATTTTTGTTTTGTGTATATTGTTTTTATATTATGAATGACTTGTGAAAATCCCAATACTAATTGATGTTCGTCTTCCCCTCAATTATATAGACCCTGAAGAAGGAGAGAATAAATCTCCGAAACGTCGGTTTGACAAATAAATGTAAAATAATTAAACCTCTATAGTCTTATTTTTTTACAACCACCGTGGACTGCTTTCATCAACATCCAATTGCATATTTACTATATACCAGTCCGTCTCCTAAAGAAAATCTCTATCAATTATCAATATATTTAATGTTTCTTAATTTAAAATGAATTGGAGTCTTCTATTTCAAAATTCGAGTCCAAATTAGAAATATATTTCAAACGTGTACGTCTTATTTAATATAAAACTAATTAAATTATGGATATGATTAACCAAACGATTAATCAGAAAAATTTACTCTCTTTTGATTAGAGTATATTTCATGTATCTGTGATTTCAATTTCGATATAAAGTTTTTAATTTGACCGGGCCATATTCGATCTTGTTTGAAATTGATCGCCGGGACATCTAGTGGCGGAAAAAGGAATCTAAGCGTTAGAACAAATTAATCTAGACAAATATATATAGTATTAATCATTTAAGTAACTTTTAAGGAGTTCAGTGTTGGTTCTAGGTGAAACATTTTAATATAATAATAAAACTTGAGTAAGATACGAGGTAGGTTTCACAAAAAAAGAAATAAAACAAAATTGAGTTTTGAATTCGATATATTTCGGGGGTTAGCCCATCATCAGGAGTCTAAGAAAACTGATTATATATTGGAAAAATAGTTTTACAAGTAACAATTTTTAAAAAATTTTTTTAACTGTATATGGTGAGGGGAAAGTAGGGGAAGAGGAGAAGTTGTTCTAAGAATTAATATTTTCTATTGAGATTTGAACTGGCTGAAAGGAAGCTATACGTGATATTATAATAACGAATGGACAAGTACCTGAGAAGGTACAACTTGAAAGGTGCATGAGAGAGTGCAATTACCCGAGTATATTCAATGTGCGAACAATGGAAGGAATGTTTAGTTAATTTATTATAACATATAATCAATAATTGTATTTTTATACACTTTCAATTGATTATTTAAAATATTTGAATTATTGGAGAGGTCGATTTTTATTTGAGAGCAGTTTTCAAATTAAAAAATACAAATATATCTATATAGTATTCGACCACTGTACCCCCACCTCCACCCTGTTCGACCCCAAGTTATAATTTTTATTTATAATATTTACTTTTTCAACAATACAAATAAATAATAATCAATAAAATATTGTAAAGAAAACAAATTAATGATTAAACAATTAATTAATTATATTTAATTTATAATTTTTATTTATAATATTTACTTTTTCAACAAAACAAATATATAATCAATAAAATATTGTAAGGGGGGGGTCAGATAGCCTAGGCGGTAGCATGACAGCGAGCTAACCAGGGGACCCGGGTTCGAATCCGACTCGAGGCATCCAGCTAAAATCTGACCCCGGGGGTAGAGACAAATTTAAAAAAAATATAACTAGTATCGTAATTAGGCTTATGGCTAGAAAGGCCGAAAAGCCAAAAAAAAAAAAAAAAAAAAAAATATTGTAAACAAAACAAATAAATGATTGAACAATTAATTAATTATATTTAATTTATAATTTTAATTTATAATATTTACTTTTTCAACAAAACAAATAAATAATCAATAAAATATTGTAAACAAAACAAATTAATGATTGAACAATTAATTAATTACATTTAATTATGCTTCATTAATTTTCACTATCTCATTCTTCAAATAAAATTAATCTTTTTAGTCCAGGTTGATTTAAAAGTTTTTACTTTACCATAGAGAGTATGGTCAAGTATTGTAATCGTGCATGAAAAAAGTGGTTTTTTTGCTTTTTTGCTTCTTTTTTTTCGAAATATCTCAAAAACGGCTTAAACTATTTTGATTAGAAAAATTGAGCGAAACCATGGCATTTCTACAAAAAAGCGCCAACATCGAAAAAATTATATTTTTCGAGATAATAATTGTTTTGTCAAAATGTCTGTTAGTCTGTCTGGTTGTTAGTTAGTTAGTCTGTGCGTTACCAAATTTTGGGGAAGAGCTAGCTCAAAAACTAGTGTGAATATCGAAACGAAATTTCACACGTAGTTTTAATCCATTGAGATTAAGAGCTGATTAGATTTTGGTGCCTATCGACCCAAAATAAAAGGGGGTAGAGGGGGGTTAAAAATTAAAAATCTAGGTCGTTTGAGCAAACTCAACTAAATTTTGTATACATAACCAGTGAGACTCCAGAAGTATAAAAATTCAATAACTAACCTCAAAACTAACCCCCCTCCACTACATGATTATAAATAATTTTATTAAATATTAATGTAAGTGAGGGGCCAGGTTGTATGGTAAAGTCAAGTGGATGGCCACATCAGAACACGTCAGCTTTTTTTTTTATTTATTCTACTAGTAGAAATTTATTTTGTAGGTAGACAGACTGAAAAAAGTAATTCTTATTAGGTCCAAAGGTCTAGAATTTCATTTTTTTGACCCCCCTCCCCATGTCGAGTGGTTGTTTTTCTGTATCACATTGTATTGTCACGAGAGCTAAATATTCATGCGGAATTTCAGCTGGATCGGGCAATATAAACTGGCTTAAAATAAATTTTTTTTTTTTGAACCCTAAAAACTTATTTACCAACGTTGCAAATTAATTAAAAGCCTGTAAAATAAACAATAATTTTATCTAACTGGTTAAAGAAGCTCTTTTTGGTGTCTAATTTTATCAAGATCACTTGAAAATCGAGAAGGAATTTCCCAAGCGAATTTGATTCAGAGTAAGGGTAAGCACACTCGCTTTCAACCATGAAAATGTTGTCTCCAAATACCCCAGCACTTGTTTGAATTAATTAAATCCTTTGAGCAAAGTTTTAGCTTTCAAGATTATTTACATAAAACAATGACATTTTGTATATACTTTGTTGTTCAACATCTTACATTTACATAAAAATGTAAAAAATAAACTGATGTAGCCATCCACGTGACTTTACTATACATCTGCCCCCTCTCTTATAATTAACGAGCTTCGAGGGCGTGCCGAAGGCTGGTGCCCTGGCGGGCAGCGTCCCGGTCCAAAAATTTTGTTCCACTTAAAAAACCACACTCCAAATGTATACCCGTAAACTACCGAAAATACATCGTCTCTTAAAAGTTTCGCCTCTTTAATTTTTAAGTGGCGAGGGGGGGGGGAATAATTATCAATATATTTAATGTTTCTTAATTTAAAATGAATTGGAGTCTTTCATTTCAAAATTCGTGTCCAAATTACAATTATATTTCAAATTTGCCTGGTTAATGAAAATCGATTGGAGCCATCAGTTTAAAATCCGAGCTGACAATTATATTTAAAATTTGCCTCGTTAATTAATATATATATTTAATGTTTCTTAATTTAAAATCTATTGGTGGTTTTTCATTTTCATTCCAGTTCAAACGAATACAATATTATCTCGACACAAAGTCTAAATCAAAAATATATATTTTTGGAAACAGAAATCAAGATATAAATATTAATGTTGCATTGGTGTAATGGCTAGAGCTGATGCCCTTAGTTCAAGAGTTCGTCGGTTCGATTCTAGGCAAGAGGGTAATTTTTTTAAAAAAAATTCTCTCAGCGTTGTTACAAATTAATTTAGTCTCTTATATATAGTATAGTACCTGGAGGCACCGATCGATGCTCGGTAACTTCTTCCTTCAGCTAAAAGCTTTATTTTAATATTATTTTTAATTTAAAATTCTGATAAAAAGGTCGATTTTTATTTGAGAGCCGTTTTCAAATTAAAAAAAAAATACGAATATATATATATATAATGTATTCGACCACTGTACCCCCACCTCCACCCTGCTCGACCCTACTCCTGAAACCTCGTCCTACCCCCGGATCCACCACCACTGCGCCCCACCTTCTGCACCCCCCACATCCACCATATCCCCCCCACTCCGCATCAAGATCGCTCGAGCTTCGTTCGGGTTTAGTTATTGCTTATTTGAAGAGCTAATTATTTTGTTTTGATTCAACCACATAATTCATTTTTATTCATCCAATGTTAATAAATAAAACCTATCAAAATATGTTGTTTTTTCAGCTTATGCTAAATATATCTTAAAATAAATTCTTGATTATTTTATATTCTATTAAATAAATAAAGTTCTTTATAAAAACAATTATAAAACGTTTAGGTAGAACAACACACCACAATCACAATAGTTCTTCAAGGCCTTTGAGAACAATGAATTATCAACCCATTGTCTGCCTGGCTACAAAAGAAAAGAGAAACCCTTTTTAAATCCCTAATATTGGCATTTTCTACCAGAGAATAATTAATTTGATTACAAAAAAAAACCCATCAAAAACAATTTTGTCGAAGATAAGACCGTGACAGATCGAATTATCACCCCAAAAACCCCCTAACCCGTGAATTTCATCAAAATCGGTAGAGTCGTTTTCAAAATAGAACTAAGATACAATATATAAAAAACAATTTTTGGTCGTTTAATAAGAGTAGATTTAATAATATAATTTATAATTATTTATGAACCACCTGAATTTTTGACTCATTGTCAATTTAAGATATCTTCTTATAATGAGAAACTTCTATTACATGGTAAGTACGGTGTTGCCGCCATGTGGTAGAAATTGAAACTAACGCATTTGGGTCGCTGTCACAAATGTCGTTTGAATAATCAAAGAATCTTATTTAATATAAAATCGTTTTGGTTTTCCTTTATAAGTCTTTTAAACAAACAGCTGTCAGAAGACCCAATTGAGAGAGTTCAAACTTTCACCACCAGTTGGCGTATCTGCAATTTCCAGTGTAATTTGTAAATATCAGCTTTCTTCGATTTTTGTTTAGAATTTTTATTATTACAAAATCATTACTATCTCGTAATATTTAATTTTTTCGATGTTCACTCATTAGAGCTTTTTTTGTAGAGCAAAACGCCATGGTTTCGCTCAATTTTTTTTTATGCACGATTACAATATACTTGAGCATATTCTGTATGGTAAAATAAAAATTAAAAACTAACATTTTGTAACGTTTCTTTAAATACTTAATTTCTTGCTGGTCCTTAAAGGGTGCTTTGCATGCACAAAGGAAATAAAGAAATCTACTTTTTTATATGGATTTATTTTTTCTCCAAATTGAAGAATATGAATATATAGTAGGTAGTATATAGAATTAAATTTTTTTTTAAATAAAACTACGTTATATAGGTATAAAAATGTTTTCTTTTATACACGCAAGGCAATTTATATAGGGTGGGGCAGAGAACTTTGCTTATTTAGAAATTCAATTAAGAACAAACTAACACGGATATATATTTAATTCTTTGAACAGCATCAAGTATAATGTTTAAATTTTATGTTTACACAGTTTTAAAGATGATATCAGCCAGATGGGGTCCATTATTCTCAATACACTGCCTCATCTCATTGAGAGGCGTTTTGCACTGACCAACACTGTTCCCTGTGACTATTTTTTATGGGCCTATCCAAAATCACTTGTCCTAGGACCCTGGCTCACCTGAAGAACAACATTTGTCAAGCTGTCGCCAACATACCCGTCGATATGCTGGAAAGAGTTGAACGAAACTTCCGAGTTCGATTAACGCAGTATATTGAGAATAATGGACGCCATCTGCCTGATAAAATTATCATCGTTAAAACTGTCTAAACATAAAATTTAAACGTTTTATTTGTTGCTGTTCAAAGAATTAAATATACAGGGTGGGGCATAAGAATCTACTACATTTAGAAGAGGTATAAAAAAAGAAAAAATTTAACTAGAAAAAAGCTGAATATATTTTTGAAAAGAACATAAAATAATTTTTTTTTTCAAATGTGTTGTAAACATTATCACGCAAATTCTAGCCCTTTTGACCAAACTCAACCAAAGTTTGTATACATATTCTGTGGACTCCCAGAAGGCTAGAAATGCAAAAACTAACCAAATTTTGTATACATAGTTTGGTCGAAAGGGCTCGAATTTTCATTTTTGACCCCCTCCCCTCCCTTTTTAGGTGGTTAGTTTTTGCATTTCTAGTCTTCTGGGGGTCCACAGTATGTGTATACAAAATTTGGTTGAGTTTGGTCGAAAGGGCTAGAATTTTCATTTTTGACTCCCTCCCCCCATTTTGGGTGGTTGGTTTTTCCATTTCTAATCTTCTGGGGGTCCACAGAATATGTATAAAAAATTTGATTGAGTTCGGTCGAAAGAACTATAATATTCATTTTTTTACCTCCCCCCCCTAAATGAAAATTCTAGCCCTTTCGACCAAACTATATATACAAAATTTTGTTAGTTTTTTCATTTCTAGCCTTCTGGAGGTCCACAGAATATGTATACAAAATTTGATTGAGTTCGGTCGAAAGAACTAAAATTTTCATTTTTTACCCCCCCCCCAAATGAAAATTATAGCCCTTTCGACCAAACTATGTATACAAAATTTGGTTAGTTTTTGCATTTCTAGCCCTCTAGGAGTCTACTGAATATTTATACAAAATATGGTTGAGTTTGGTCGAAAGGGCTAGAATTTTCATTTTTAACCCCCCCCCCTTTTTTTTTGTCTGATAATGCTTAAAACACATTAAAATATATATATATATATATATATATATATTATATTCTTTTCAAAAATATATTCAGTTTTTTTCTAGTTAAATTTTTTTATTCATTTATACCTCTTCAAAATTTGGTAGATCTTTATGGCCCACCCTGTATATTTAATTCTTTGAACATCATCAAGTGGAACGTTTAAAGTTTGTGTTTGGACAGTTTTAAAGATGATAATTTTATCAGGCAGATGGCGTCCATTATTCTCAATATACTGCGTTAATCGAAGTCAGAAGTTTCGTTCAACTCTTTCCAGCATATCGACGGGTATGTTGGCGACAGCTTGAGAAATGTTGTTCTTCAGGTGAGCCAGGGTCCTAGGACAATTTATTTTAGATAGCCCCATAAAAATAGTCACAGGGAACAGTGTTGGCCAGTGCAAAACGTCTCTCAAGGAGATGTGGCAGTGTATTGAAAATAATGGACGCCATCTGCCAGATATTATCTTTAAAACTGTGTAAACATAAAATTTAAACGTTGTACTTGACGTTGTTCAAAGAATTAAATATATATCTACGTTACTTTTTTCTTAATTCAATTTCTAAATAAGCAAAGTGTTCTGCCCCACTCTCTATATGTTTTCAAGCCCCAAAATGTCACCGCGATCCCCAGATATTTTTAATTTATATAAAGTACTGATTTATACAATATACTCAAGCTTATTTATTCAATATTTAATTTGTCAATTCAAACTATATTTGAATAATTCGTCAAAAAAAAAAAATAGAATTTCTCCGTAACTTTGCAATTGAGATTCTTTCTATCAAGGAAGGGAAAAAATTCGTTCAATTGAAAAGATATTTCTCCTCGTTCAATTTGTTTTCGATATATTTGAAGCTTAAAAGCATAGGACTTCAAAGCCCCATGAAATTACCAATATAGAAAAAAAAAAAAAAAATCACAAAAAACAAAATCGTCTTTCTATTTTAGAGATTTGAAAAGATATTTATTTATTTTTTGTGTGTGGGTTTATATTTATATTGTTTGCCTTGTATATACATTCAATCAATTTCCCATATCGGCGAACACTTGAGTCAGTCACACACACAGTTCATTTCCTTTATTTTTGTTTCCTGATAAAATGTAATAAATAAAAAAAAAAAAATGGAATTCACCCCCATAGAGGACGGACAGCGGATAAACAATTTTATTATCGAAATGAAATAATGTTAAATGGTGCGCTAAATATTTGGTATAAAAGATTTATCACTAGCCTTGTGTAGAAACAATACCTCACCAACACTCACTCATTCTATTTTACTTTCTATGTGATAGCTTAAGGAGCCCAAAGGCTCATCACTACCCCCTGGGTTTAGTTGGTTTAACATTTCATTTGCATCCCCTGGTGAATCTGTTATGAGTACAATGTCATCGGCAAATCTTAAATGATTCAATTTCTGATTAGGTACTTATTTATTTATAATATTTACTTTTTCAAAAATATAAATAAATAATCAATAATATATTGTAAAGAAAACAAATTAATGATTAAACAATTATTTAATTTTATAATATTTACTTTTTCAACAATATAAATAAATAATCAATAAACAAAACAAATTAATGAATAAACAATTAATTAATTAGATTTAATTATCCTTCATTATTTCCCGCATTTCTTTGTATAGGACATTTAAGAGTCCTCTAGGTATTCTCTAGGAATTCTGTCTTCTCTTCAACTCTGTCTCAAGTTTTGATATTCGTTTTCTTGTTAAGTATTACTTGTTGACTGTGTAAGTACTTATTGTTTGAAGTGTTTGTTAATAGTTGGACATTCGTTTTCTTGTAAATAAAAAAGTATTTATTGGAATTATTTTCCTCTTTAAATATATCAGCCCTTCTTCAAAGAAAATCTAACGTATTTTATCAAATGTTCCGTTTTTATCAAAATCTTTAATAAAGAATTATTTTTAGCTTAAGACCTTTTAAAAATCGATAGTGAATTCAGGTTGGCTTCAAATTTCAAAGTTGAAAACAGTGTAAGTATATACCACCATGTAATTGAATTTTTAAATTACATGACTTCAATTACCCTTTTATTATTGGATCCTCAAGTATAGGAGTAACAAAACATAGGTATTTTAATTTAGACAGATGAGTCCTTTAATCAATTCTCTTTCCCTTTGATCAATTCAAGGTGGGTTTTAATACTAAATACGTATATTTCATCTTCAAAAATGACCCTATAAATTTCTATATACAAGCCCCGTCCCATCTCAATTGGCCCACCAATTTTCTTTTAATAATTAATTGGTTTTTCAATTTTAAATCCCACAAATGGGTTATAACAAATATGTGTATATATTAAAAGTTAGGCAATTTAATTAATAAAATATATTTATTTATTTTTCTATAAAATAATTTATTAGAATATCAATTTCATTCCCTTAAAAAATCCGACAATTCGAAGGGTTATGCCTCCTTCTTCAGGATTTAAAAGGGTCTACGAATGTATCTCGATGTATATTAATATTATTTTTAATTGGAATTACATTCAAAACTTTGTGCCCGGAGAAAATATATCTTCTTGATGTTGCCTATAACGGGTGTAAACGTTGGCAACAATATAAATTAAGTTTTATTTCAATTTTATTATATTTTGACTGCGAATAAAAATCAACCTTTTTACCTGAATTTAAAATTAAAAATAATATTAATATTATAGGAAATAATTAAGATGACGGATGATTTTTATTATTTTTAGCTCGAATGGTTAGTTAGAAGGATATTTGCCGGGCTTGGGTGGGAGATGATCTTCAGAGATTAGAATCTCTCTTGGCGGCGTAAGGCCAGAAAATGCTTTTCTAAAATATGAATTTGCACTGGGCAGTTTAAAATATGCTTTAAATAAAATATTGGCACAAAGCCCGCATTTATTGCCTTTTCATTACAGAACGTGTATACAATTACTTCTTTGCTCCATGACATAGACACAAGCCGTCTCTTTAGCAAATCTTTCCCAGGTAATCACCTCGGAGAGTTGTCTCCTTCAATGAGCTTCAACAACTGAACAACAACTGACTTTGCGTCGAGGGACTAGCTGCCTTTATAAACCTGGCGGCCCTAATTAGCAATTAAACTGATTGGTTAATTGGTGGTGGTTTACTGGTGACGAAAGCATAAATCTTCGCGCGCTGCCTCTCATTATAAAAGGGGCGTGTCCTCACTGCTCACCCGTCAGCCGACCGAAAGATCCCGACGGGCAAACAACAAGCGCCTTTCTCAAGGCGAAAATGAATTTTTATTTTTAAAAAAGCATTTTACATTGCAAGGAGTAGAGAATAAAATCCTACAATATATTGCTTTTAACTGAACATCGCTTAATCCATTAAAAATTAAACACTTTTTATAAAAGAATAATGACTCCTGTATGTGAGAAAAAATTAGATTCATCCACAAATGTCGACAGATTTTGATAGAAAGTTAAAAGTATGCTAGCTCATGAACCACGTTCCTGCAGCGGGCATTATTAAAATTTTATCAAAAAAATTGTCTCAAGAGATGCTCGCGCATCTCTTCTGACAAACCCTTTAGCCTATATTTTAAATTATACATATATAAAAAAATGTTTTTCTTTTATATAAGATCACAATGTATAGGGTGGGGCAGAGCACTTTGCTTGTTTAGAAATTCAATTAAGAAAAAAGTAAAGCAGATATATATTTAATTCTTTGAACAGCATCAAGTACAACATTTAAATTTTATGTTTACACAGTTTTAGAGATGATATCAGGCAGATGGCGTTCATTATTCTCAATACACTGCGTCTAAAATCAATTATCTACAACGATTATCCTAGGACCCTGGCTCATCTGAAGAACAACATTCGTCAAGCTGTCGCCAACATACCCGTCGATATGCTGGAAAGAGTTGAACGAAAGTTCTGAGTTCGATTTACACAGTGTATTGAGAATTATGGACGCCATCTGCCTGATAAAATTATCATCTTTAAAACTGTCTAAACATAAAATTTAAACGTTGTAGTTTAATTAAGATTTTTTAGCCCCCCCCCTCCCCTAAATGATAATTCTAGCCCTTTCGACCAAACTATATATACAAAATTTGGTTAGTTCTTTTCATTTCTAGCCTTCTGGAGATCCACAGAATATGTATACAAAATTTGATGATATGGTTTTCAATTTTTTACTCCCCCCCTCCCAAATGAAAATTCTAGTTCTTTCGGCCAAACTATGTATACGAAATTTGGCTAGTTTTTGTATTTCTAGCCTTTTGGGGTCCACAGAAAATGTATTCAAAATATGGTTGAGTTTGGTCGAAAGGGCTAGAATTTTCATTTTTAACCCCCCCCCCCCTCTTTTTTTTGTCTGAAAATGTTTAAAACACATTAAAAATATATATATTTTATGTTCTTTTCAAAAATATATTCAGTTTTTTTTTCTAGTTAAATTTTTTCATTTATTTATACCTCTTCAAAATGTGGTAGATCTTTATGCCCCACCCTGTATATTTAATTCTTTGAACAGCATCAAATAAAACGTTTACATTTTATGTTTAGACAGTTTTAAAGATGATAATTTTATCAGGCAGATGGCGTCCATTATTCTCAATATACTACGTTAATCGAACACGGATGTTTCGTTCAACTTTTTCCAGCATATCGACGGGTATGTTGGCGACAGCTTGAGAAATGTTGTTCTTCAGGTGAGCCAGGGTCCTAGAACAATTGATTTTAGATAGCCCCATAAAAATAGTCACAGGGAACAGTGTTGGCCAGTGCAAAACGTCTCTCAAGGAGATGACGCAGTGTATTGAGAATGATGGACGCCATCTGCCAGATATTATCTTTAAAACTGTGTAAACATAAAATTTAAACGTTGTACTTGACGTTGTTCAAAGAATTAAATATATATCTGCGTTACTTTTTTCTTAATTGAATTTCTAAATAAGCAAAGTGCTCTGCCCCACTCTCTATATATTTTCAAGCCCCAAAATGTCACCGCGATCCACAGATATTTTTAATTTATATAAAGCTCTGATTTAAACAATACACTAAAGCTTATTTATTCAATATTTAATTTATCAATGAAGAATATTCGTCAAAAAAATATAGAATTTCTCCGAAACTTTGCAATTGAGATTCTTTCTATAATGCGAATAAAAATCTACCTTTTTAACCTGAATTTAAAATTAAAAATAATATTAATATATTGCTTTTAACTGAATATCGCTCGGTGTTCCAGGTACTAAGAGTTATATGAGTTTGCGACGAAGGCGGGCTTCGCAGTTAGTTAATATAATAAAAGAAAGAGAGGACTGAGAGGTGCTTTTAGTTGACAAGAGGAAATTGAAGCGCCGCGCAAATGAACATTTTTACAAATTGAGAAAAATCAATTTCCGAAAATTGATGAGTTTAAAAAAAAAATAATGATAAAAAATAATTAAAGATTTCATTTATTTTCAATTTCAATTTTTTTTTTTTTTTTTATGGTTCAATTTATTTCTCTCCTATTGATGGTTTCGTTCAGTTTGAGCAGCTTATATAATAAGCTACACACACAGCTCTGATCCCACGAAATGCAGGGCAGAAGCTTGGAACCATCAAAGAGGCTGAGCTAGAGAGGAAGGCTGTGTATCGACAAAAATGCCATCTGGTGATCGTGACCGGGTAATAAAAATTATTAGGAATGTAAGTGGATTATATTTTAAATACAGTATTATCTCTCGAAATACGAGACAAGGCAATTTAAAAACCGGATTGATGCTACTACTGGCAAACAGAGAGTACACCACGGCAGATTTGAACATGATTGTGTCTACTGATCCTTTACCTACCCTCAGCATGCTAGGCAAGTCTGTGGGTCGCTCAGTTTGTCTGTAGCAATCGTCCGAATTAGTCTTCTCGAAAGCGACACGTCGGAAAAATGCCAAGCGGTCAGTAAATTTGGGAAAGCTGCCACAGAAGCTTATGCTATGTTAAAAGAAGTATACGGAAATGTATGTTTATCGCGCACACAAGTTTTTGATGGTTTCGGTCATAATAAACTACACCCAGCTCCCACACCATAAACACAGCAGAAGCTTAGAAATCTGGATCAAAAAGGCTGAGATAGAGAGGACAAAAATGTCATCTGATGATTGTGACCGGATAATCACAATTACTCATTATTACAGGGTATGGTCAAGTATTGTAATCGTGCATGAAAAAAGTGTTTTTTTCCTTCGTTTTTTTCGAAATATCTCAAAAACGGCTTAAACTATTTTGATTAAAAAAATTGAGCAAAACCATGGCATTTCGTTCTACAAAAAAGTTGTAATAAGTGAACATCGAAAAAATTATATTTTTTGAGATAATAATTGTTTTGTCAAAAATGTCTGTTAGTTAGTCTGTGCGTTACCAAATTTTTGTGGACGAGCTAGCTCAAAAACTAGTGTAAATATCGAAACCAAATTTCACATGTAGTTTTTATCCATTGAGATTAAGAGCTGATTAGATTTTGGTGCATATCGACCCAAAATTAATTAAGGGGGGTGGAGGGGTTAAAAATTAAAAATCTAGGTCATTTAAGTAAGATCAACCAAATTTTGTATACAAGTTAACTTTCCTACGCACCCTTATCACCCTCCTCGGGTCTCGCCACTTTAATGCTGATCTGTCATCATTGTTTTACTATATAAGGCGACAGCGCGAACCCCTTAGCAGTTAATACATCTTTCGGCCCCAGGCACAAACAAGCCTCTCCTCCAACCAGTTTGGACCAGAGCTTACCAGTTGCCCATCAGATTCCAAAATCGATCCAGGTCACTATTTACATGCTATCTGGTACAAACGGTTTGACCCGTACGAAACTACATCAACTATCGATTTTGGCCCGTATTACTCCCGGTAAATATAAATCTATCTTTCGGACTCAAGCCGGTTATACCAATTACTTTATTTGTCTTCAACTCACATGGTGTGTTTTCCATTTATCTTTTTTCCACGAGTGTAAAACTATTGTATATTGACTTAAACTTCACCTAAATAAAATAAACATTTAAAAAGGATTGATTCATCAAACAAAATATACTGTTTATCATTTCGAAACTAATCGTCTCCCCAGTTCCAGAACCTAACATCTCCAAAAGTCTAAAACATTAAAACTCGCTATCCAGACATTACCAACAATCCCTCTTCCGCAATAACCCAAAAGTGTCGACCTAGTTGAGAGATCAATCCTTTTTAAAAAAGGATTTTTTTGGCAAGGAAAACATTATTTACATAATCAGTTGACCCCCAGAAGTCTAAAAATGCAAAAACTAACCCCCCATACATTATTATCATCATCATTGAGTATACAGTCCTAAGGCTGGTTTGAGGCAACCACCCGTCTCCACTCGACTCTGTCCCCCGCCAGCTGTTTGACCTCTCTAAATGTCTGGCATCCCATATCCCCAATTATTTGGTTGAAATATTCTAATCTTGGTCTTCCCCTTCCCCTTTTCTTTCCCACCTCCCCCTCCAAGATATCCCTAAGGAGTCCCCCATGTCTCAGTGTGTGCCCCATCATCTGACCTCTTCTCTTCTTCAGACTCTTCCACAAGGTTTCTTTCTCCGATTCTTCCAAGAACTTCTTCATTTGTAATTTTATCCATCCATTTGACATTCATCATTCTTCTGTAGCACCACATTTCGAAAGCCTCTAATCTCTTTCTCTCCGCTTCTCTAATTGTCCAGGTTTCACACCCGTACATGGGCTATGCTCCATACATATGTCTTCAATAGCAACTTCCTGTTTTCTAAGCTGATTGAGGAGGAGCATAGTAGTTTTTGTTTTGAATTAAACCCCATTTTTGCTTGGGCAATTCTTGATTTAATTTCGTTTTCGCTCCTCCCATCCCATGTTATTTTACTTCCTAGGTAGCGGAATTCCTTAACTCCTTCTAGGTTTTCTTGGTTAATTTTGATGCATTCCTGTCTCGTTTGTTCTTTTTTTGTACATACTAGGACCTTGGTTTTATAATTATTGGATAAAAATACTTGGTAGGTTTCACATTAAGATATAAAAAAATAAAACGAATTTATTTTTGGAGAATCTTTGATCTCGATATATATATTTCGGGTGACTAACCCATCTTCAGGAGAAACAGAAAGTAACTGACCTGGATAAGTCGAAATTGAATACAAGTCAATGGTAAAATTTATTTTTAAGATAACAAAAGGGTAAATATTTAAAATTAGTGGAGGGAGAAAAGGTAGGAAGTCTACTTTTGTTTAATTTTGAATGGCCTTTTGAGAAATGAGGATTTCGAATTTGAATACAACTCAATGGTAAAATTTATTTTTAAGATAACACAGAGTTGTATTCAAATTCGAAATCCTCATTTCTCAAAAGGTCATTCAAAATTAAACAAAAGTAGACTTCCTACCTTTTTCTCCCTCCACTAATTTTAAATATTTACCCTTTTGTTATCTTAAAAAATAAATTTTACCATTGACTTGTATTCAATTTCGACTTATCCAGGTCAGTTACTTTCTGTTTCTCCTGAAGATGGGTTAGTCACCCGAAATTATATATCGAGATTAAAGATTCTCCAAAAATAAATTCGTTTTATTTTTTTATATCTTAATGTGAAACCTACCAAGTATTTTTATCCAATAATTTTATAAAATGTTTCACCAAGTACCAACACCAAATTCCTTAAAAACCTTGGTTTTATTCCTGTTTATTTTCATTTTGATTTCTTCTATTAGGATTTGGTTAATTCCATTCAGGGCGTCCTCTAATTCTTTTTTATTGCTTCCTAGAAGGGCAATGTCATCGGCAAATCTTAACATAGCGATCTTTTGACCTTGGATTTCGATACCTGTATCAAATTTATCTTTGAATTCTTTAATCACTTCTTCTATGTATAAGTTGACAATCATGGGTGACAGCACACATCCTTGTCTTACACCTTTTTTAATTTTGGCTTCTCTTTGCTCATCTCCAATATTTATTATTGCCGTCTGGTTTTGGTATAGATTGTAGATTAGTCTTCTCTCTCTAAATTTTATTCACGCCTGTATTAAGATTTTGAACATAATTTCCCAATTGACGTTATCGAATGCTTTTTCTAGGTCTATATGAATCCGATCCATTATTATAATTAATTTTATTAAATATTAAAATTTGAGAGAGGGATCAGGGTGTATGTGTAAAGTCATGCTGATGAAACCGGGCCATTACTTTTGTCCCACCCGGTACTCCCAATAATCTGCCCTTGGACGCAGGCCTGCCAACTTTGATGAATGTCAGAGGCTCAGTACTCACACTTCTAGACATCCCTCGTATGTTGCCATGATCTCAAACAGGTATCTTTAAAAGTATAAAAGTTGCACACTTATTTCATTGAAAAAGTATTTCTTTCTTCTTCAGAATGAAAATTTTGAGCTGCTTTTGTCCCATCTCCTCTCCATTATAAAAGCTCCATAATCTTCTTAATTTATTTTGCTATTAATAATAATAATATTACAAAAGATGTTTTTTTTTTGCCAAAAATTGAGTTTATTTATTATAATTTTCGCTTTGTCCAAAAAATAACCTTTTGATCTTTTTATATACTGATAAATAAATTAATATACACGTCATTTACATTGAGGCAAAACTCATTCATTCAACGAGAGAGGGAGGATTAAATAGAAACAATTATGCTTTTTCGATTTGAAGCAAGCATCCAATCGTTTAAAGTGCTATTCATTATGATAATGCCGCACGGGGGTTGGAAAAACCGAATAGAATTACATGGAAAGCCAGCCAACAGTCATTAAATGAAATGAAACGTTTTATTTTTATTTATTTTCTACTATATAGACATAGACCAACAATTCGAGAAACAAAGTAGGAATACAATTTATTAGTATGGTAGAGGGAAAACCAGACCCATATTTTGTTTTTGATTAAAATCTATATAATAAAAATGATCCAACAAAGCCTAAAAAACACAGTAAATTACAAGGTAGACACGGGCTTTTTAATGAGGGAATACAAAATTTTAATTGAAATGACAAATAAATAAACATTTATGGTTTTTTATTAATTAATTGCGCGTGCCAGAAAGCGTAGACAATTTTGTGGTCGTTGACCTTCCCTCGACTGGTCATTAACAGTAATTAGTTAAATTTAAACCAGCTCTGGTGCTGACCATTTTTCGATTTTTAAATTTCATTGGACTTTATTATAAAGAGATGTAAATAATTGTATATCCGTATGTTGTCTCATTTTAAATTTGTATATATATGTATGTGTGTGTTGTGTGATCGAGCTTTTTATCAATGTTCTGTACAAACTGATGGAGTCGGCACATTGGTGGGGGAGTACTTTTTTGACACCTGTAATTATAACAACTCACTGACTTGCCTATTGTGTGGTCCCACATTTTCCACTGAGGAAGAGATGCTGAGAACGCTCTCGAAATATTTGGAATAACCATTTGAAAAACAAAATAAATTACTGGAAAGAAGCAAATTCAGTTTATTTATCCTAACAATAAAAAATTAATATATCCAGTACACACCAAGCCAGCAAAATTCTTATAAATAAAAATGAATTTCTGTTTCTTTGTAAGCGCAGATCTCTCAAATGCCTGGACCGATTTGGCTAATTTTTTTTTAATGTTCGTAATAGTCCAATCCAGGTTAATACGTAAAAAAAAAATGGAAAAGTTGCCCGGAAAATTGAAAAATTCAGGAAAACTAAAAAAAATTCAGGTTAGCCAACATAGATTGCCAAACAATAAAGGAACTAAACTAGCAAACTAAACATGTGTTGGCGGCCCTGTTTGTCAGATTTTTGAGTGTCATTCATTCTCAATAGTTCTAACCACATTATCATTGAAGAAGAATTTAATACTACAACAAAGATTAAAAAAAAAACTATCTATTTTTTTAATTGTATCGCCCTCGAAGACAACTATGCTGAATAATAAAATCGAGTTTTGTCAAAATTTTGTTTTTTTCTTACTTATCCTACGGACTTATTGAATGACCTGTTAAATAGGCGGCAAATTTATTATTCAAATAAAAAATAAATGGAAAATTTCCAACTATTGCTTTTGTATGTTTTTTTTAAATATAATTATAATTTTTTCAAATTTTCGCGCTCATTTTCAACATCGATGTCAACAATCGATATTTCGATGTTTTTATAAGAACATCGATGGTTCGATGGCAAAAATTTAAAAAAATCGATAGTTCGATGTTGATGTTTTTTGCTAATATCGTCCATCCCTACCATGGACCCTTAGTCTGTGAGATTATATGACAAGAGGAAATACATAATAAATTCAAGTAATGACAGTGTGAGAAATTATTCTTCACAACACAAGGTAAAGGAATGAACTGAATTCCAGTGCTAAGGTATCCTAGCAGGAGGTAGTCAATGACCCGTATCCCTTCCACTGCCCGAGACCCTTCATTTCTCATCATTTTAAAGGGGTGGCCTATTATAGGAGTATGGACCATTACTGGAGCGTTTACCTTAATATAGTGTGGGGCAGAGCACTTTGCTTATTTAGAAATTCAATTAAGAAAAAAGTAACGAGAATATATATTTAATTCTCTGAACAGCATCAAGTACAACATTTAAATTTTATGTTTACACAGTTTTAAAGATAATAATTTTATTAGGCAGATGGCCCCATAAAAAATAGTCCCAGGCGACCGTGCTGGCCAGTGCAGATAGCCCCTCAAGGAGATATAATGCAGTGTATTAAGAATAATGGACGCCATCTGCCTGATATATTTATTTAATATTATTAATGATGCTCTGAGGCGATTCGCCTCATAGAGCAGAGAGTACAACTTAAAATATAACACTGACAAATTTGGAGTAAAATAAATCATATAATATATAATACAAACAGTAATACAAGGCAAAACAAAATATGTCAAAAAAAAATCCTTGGTGCGTATGTATGAAATAGACCCACGCCTAAACCACTGAAAGTATCAAAACCATCTTCAAACCATATGTTCGTTTGGTGCTCCAGATGGTTTAGGTGGCGCTGCGGTCGAGATAAATATATCTGTAGAATAAATTTATGGTCCGATTTGGTTCAAAATATAGATAAACCACCTCAACTATCAAAAAAACATATCTTGTGAATATGGTTTCGATACTTTCAGTGATATCATCTTTAAAACTGTGTAAATATAAAATTTGAATGTTGTACTTGATGCTGTTCAAAGAATTAAATATATATCTGCGTTACTTTTTTCTTAATTGAGATTCTAAATAAGCAGAGTGCTCTGCCCCACCCTATATTTAGATCACCGAGGGCTCACTGGGCACTCCGGTTAGACTCAAAGCGTCGGCTAGATCTTATTCTCCGCTCTCACTCTTTATTTCTCTTGAATAATGGAAAGTACCCGGAGCCACCAAGCGATGCACGGTAAACAAATTAAAAAAAATACACATATATATAATACACGCCCTCTGGACCCCCTACCCCCGAAACCACGCACCTCGCCCCCACCCATGCATTTATTTGTAAACACACCTGTTTTGTTATGATTCCACCTGTAATGTTATGATTTAGACACCTGTTAATTAAAAAAAAATCCCAATTTTAATATAATATATTAATATTTGCTATAATCTATTAGTAGGTTTTAAAATTAAAAAACAATTAATAAATAAAAGATAATTGAAAAAAATGTAAACAAATTTTTTTATTGAGATTTTCATCTATCAATAATTACTTTAATTAAGAAAAGATCAATTAAGATGAAATTTGTTGAGGTCCAGACCTAGCCAGATCGTTTTCTCACCCTCAAAACTTGTTAATAGAATTTCATCAAAATCGGTAGAGCCGTTTCCAAAATAACTAAGATACAAATATACAAACAAATATATATATATATACAATTTTTGATCGTTTAATAAGAGTAGATAAACAAAATATATAGCAAATAGGAATAGAAAATTAATATGTTGAATAGTTTCATTAAAAAAGAGAAAGAAAAATTACAGAAGAGTTATAAAGAAATGGAAAATAAAATAAGCATGTACTTCGAAAAAGTTTTAAAGGAAGAAAAAGATCCCAGTTGGCATGATTACCAGATGGCAAAGCCTGGAACAACGCAGCCTGCGAGAACAGTTTCTTATTTAGTTGCATATATTTAAGTAGAATATTAAAATGAAGAAAATTAGAGATCCCGGGCTCCCACCACTGAATCACACCTCCTGCACCCCCTCATCTACTCCCGCCCACGCACCCAGTTTTTTTCATTTCTAGCCTTCAGTGGCCCACAGATTATGTGTGTTAGGGGGCTCGTGCGTGCTGAGTGCTGTGTGGCGCTTTGTGCCGCGCCCCCCACCAAGTCGATGGGGTCCTAACAATGTTGCGTGTGTGCAGGGCGTTGTTTTTGCCCTGATGGAAAGCCGGGCTGGGCGCCCAAGCGGGGGAGGGGCTGCTAGTTGGCGGTTGGCCCCTCCAGATCCGAATGCTCGAATCCGATTCGATGCTCAGTCGAAATTGAGTCGCTTCACTTATAGCATGACTGATATATTATCAGTCATGCAAAAGCGTCGCAACGATCCGACTGAGTCATCTAGCGGCCGTGTCTCAAGGCTCGTCGCCAGAGCGACAGCGGGCCGCTACATGTGTATATAAGTATATAAATATATACGATATAATTTTTTTTTAATTAAATAACAATTTTTGAGTTCATCAATTAAATTGTCAAATTAATATTTGTGGGATTTAAAACTCGATTTTTAATCAGTAAAATTACCTAATTTTTAATACATATATAATAATAATTGTAATAATCTTATTGTGGGATATAAAATTAAAAAACCAATTATTTATTAAAAGGAAATTGAATAAAATTGTAAATAACCATTTTTGTCGAGACAACCACCTGTTAATAAATATTTCAATTAACAAAAAACCCATCAAAAATAACTTAGCCGAAGATGAGACCGTAACAAATCGAATGTCCAACACAAAACCAGTGAATTTCATCCAAATCGTTAGAGCCGTTTTCGAGAAACCGAGCGTATATATTAGTATATATTAGGGTGGGTCAAAAAAATCCATTATTTTTTTTTACAAGTGACACGAAAAAATGGGTTGCTAGACACCTTAAAAAAATTCTTTCTAAATATGAGCTCTTAATTTTAATAAGAAGATCCTCCGCATCGCAGTTTTTTATTTTTTTCTCAGTCCAATAGAAAAAAATTCATACCTCATCATTAATTGATAGTACAGAAAAATGTTCTTGAAGAATTTCGTAGAAAATGTAATGCTCTACAAAAAAGGTATCTTATATTTTTTCCGTAAACCTCATCATTTGAAAGATATTGAAAATTTAAGTTTGATTATTTTAAGACAAATTTCATTTTTGTTTATGAATTTCATAACTCAACAATAAATGGCTGTTATAAAATTCGCAATACAAATTTTTATAGGAAATTAACTGCTCTATAAAAAGGGTGTCTTATGTTTTGGCGATTAAATTAAGCGTTCAAAATATATTCATCATCAAACTTTCATGTGTAGTGATCTTCTTATTAAAATTAAGAGCTCATATTTAGAAAGAATTTTTTTAAGGTGTCTAGCAACCCATTTTTCCTTGTCACTTATAAACGAAAAAATAATGGATTTTTTTGACCCGCCCTAATATATATATATACGAGCTGCTCCAGGCGTGCCTTCGGCACGCCCTCTACAGCTCGGTCCTCCAGACAGGTGACCCTGGCGGGCAGCGTCTCGGCATGTGATTATTAGGTCTGTAATATATATCTGTAATATTTTGCCCCCTCTTTCGCCCCGACGCACTCATTTTGGCTATTGATTTTTACAGCATACATTTTATATAGTCTTAAAAACTAACATTACAAAATTTGATCTATATCGGAGAGAGTATTAATTTTTTGCCCCCACTCACATTTTGAGAGGTTGAAATTGTTTTTTAGATATTTGCAAATAAATAACTACCAGTTTTCTAAAGAGTAAATGTACAAAAAAACTAAAAATTTCTATATTTTGCCTCCCCCCTTTCGCCCCCATACAGTCAATTTTGATAGTTGATTTTTACAGGAATAGTTTCTTAATGTAATAAAGAATATCACTACAAAATTTGATCAAGATAGGAGAGAGTTTTAATTTTTGCACCCACTCACATTTTTGATAGTTGAGGGGGGGTCGGATTACAAAAATCTTGAAATTATTTTTTAGATATTTGCAAATAAATAATCCACAGTTTTCTAAAGAGTAAATGTACTAAAAAGCTAAAAATTTCTATAATCCCCCCCCCCCCTTCGCCCCCATACAGTCAATTTTGATAGTTGATTTTTACAGGAATAGTTTCTTAAAGTAATAAAGAATAACTCTACATAATTTGATCAAGATATGAGAGAGTTTTAATTTTTGCCCCCACTCACATTTTGGATAGTTGGGAGTCGAATTTCAAAAAATCCTGAAATTACTTTTTAGATATTTGTATTTAGAATTTTATTATGTAAAAATCAAGTATAGATATCTTATCGTTCTTAATTGAAAATACATAATTAGTGTAAACACATTGCAAAGATATTTTGCCCCTTTTGACCCCTTTAGGGGTCGAATTTTCAAAAAATCCTGAAATTAGTTTTTAATATATTTTAATTTAGTATTTTTATAAGTAAAAAGCAAGTAGATATTTTATCGTCCTTAAGAGATATCGCATAATCAGTGAAAACACACTTTGCCGCCTTTGACCCCCTTAGGGGTCGAATTTCAAAAAATCCTTTCTTAGTGAGCCCCTGTGTCATAGATGTAATATCCTCTCCAAATTTCATGTCTCTATGTCCAGCGGTTTTGGTTGTTTTGATGATGAGTGAGTGAGTGAGTGAGTGAGTGAGTGTATCGGGCAAAGAATTTTATATATATAGATAATTTTTGCTCGTTTAATATAATAAGATATATTTTATATACGGCCCGAGGAATTTTTTTTTTCAAATACCGCTGCCCGTGTAATCCAAAAGATTAATCACCCCTTGTTATAGGCAAGACACAAAATGTGAGATAACTCAATTGTGAATCTTAGAATCTCAAGGTTGCTGATTGAATCTGTTACGTAATGACTACAAATTGAAGAAGATCAATCTTTTTTGATCAAGCCTTAACAGCAAAGATTATGTGTGTGTGTTTTCTTCCTCCTTGTCTCCAATTTATTTCTAGAGCATTTTTTTTTCTTCTCCAATATTGAGAAATCACCCCCTCAGAGAGTAAAGTAAATGCAATTTCTTCGAAAGATTCTCAATTAAAGAGTCACGTTTATCAATATTTGCCCATACGGGGGGGGGGGGGGTTATCTATCTCTCGATTGGTCACAGATGGTGGCCCCCAGGAGGGGGGATTGATTGGCTCAATCAATTAGCTGCCGAGCGAGGAACCGGCAAACGACGTTATCTCTGCCATCACTACTCGACGAAGCAAGTGGGCGAGGGAAAAAATCTCAGCCACCCCCACCCACCCCCACCCCTTCTTCTTTTCAATTTCATTCAAACACGCCGACTAAATTTAATTAATTCTCTTTAGCCTCTTGAAGTTAACATATTTTTATTTCCATTGACATTTTTCCCTCAATTTTCTTTTTGTTGAAATTATTATTAATAAGTTAACAGCCCACGTATTTTTGTACTTTCTTTCTAAAAAAGACTTAAACATTTTATTGATTTTTTGAAAGTAAACATTTCATTTTATCTCTTTATATATTATAAAGTACCTGGGCCCGACAAATTTTGATCCAGGTAAGCTCGTACGTCAGGTAATGATGATTTTTATTTTCAACAAGATGGTGCCCCGCCGCACTATCACAGGGACGTACGAGCTTACCTGGATCAAAATTTGTCGGGCCAGTGGATAGGACGCAGGGGGCCAATCGAGTTTCCAGCACGCTCTCCAGACCTTACACCACTGGATTTCTTCTTGTGGGGCACAGTAAAAGATGAGGTGTACAAACGTAAACCACGTAACCTAGACATTCTTTGGAATGAGATTCAAGCAGTGTGTAGAGAAATCTCATTGGACGTTTTGATACGATGTACAGAATCAGTGGTGACTCGTACTCAGAATTGTATTGATGCTGCAGGTCACCAATTTGAACAGTATTAACATTTGTTATTTATGTTTCATTTACATTGGACTTTCAGCTTTCTATTTTCCTGAAATTTAACTTTGTAGAACGGTAAATAAATTTTCTATGGAAGTTCAAAGTGTGTATACATTTTTTTGAAGCACCCTGTACATATACACACATATACATACATATATATATATATAGCGGGTGTTTTTTTTAGAGGTATAGAACTTCGAATTGAAATAAAACACAAGAAAATCGTTTTAATGTCCATCAATTTGGCTTTATTGGAATGATAATTTTATGCCATTAATGTTTAAATATGATTTCGGGCATGTGGCCGCCGCGGCTGGCTCGAATAAATCCAATTCTACAGGTCCAATTTTCAACCACTTTTTCGAGCATATGGGGCCGTATGTTGGCAATAACGCCACGAATGTTGGCTACGTCAACAAGCAAAATTGCCGCATTTGGAGTGAAGAGAATCCACATGAGACCCTTGAGACGCCATTACATCCACAAAAACTGACTGTTTGGTGTGCTCTATGGGCTGGTGGAGTAATTGGGCCATACTTCTTCCGAAATAATGCTGGAGAGTCAGTTACCGTTAATGGAGACCGGTATAGAGCCATGATAACCGACTATTTTGTTCCCGAATTGGATGGCATGAATGTGGATGAGTTGTGGTTCCAACAAGACGGCGCTACATGCCACACAGCGCACGTCACATTCGATGAGCGCATAATTTCGCGGAATGGACCTGTCAATTGGCCACCAAGATCGTGTGATTTGACACCATTGGATTATTTTCTTTGGGGATATGTGAAGTCGCTCGTCTACGCCAACAAACCAGAAACGTTAGGGGACTTGGAAGCCAACATTCGTGGCGTTATTGCCAACATACGGCCCCATATGCTCGAAAAAGTGGTTGAAAATTGGACCTGTAGAATTGGATTTATTCGAGCCAGCCGCGGCGGCCACATGCCCGAAATCATATTTAAACATTAATGGCATAAAATTATCCTTCCAATAAAGCCAAATTGATGGACATTAAAACGATTTTCTTGTGTTTTATTTCAATTCGAAGTTCTATACCTCTAAAAAAAACACCCGATACATACATACACACACCCATATACAATAATTTTAAATATAAATCCAAAATATATAATGAGCACATAAAGAATATATAAAATATCCATACATATATATACATACACATACACATATATAATGTACATAACATCCCGTGTCTCAAATAAAAAAAAGTCATGTTTATAAGAAATTATATATTTTTTTTTTTTTTTTTATTTTTTTTTATTTTCGACGGCAAGAGGCCTTTACAAATTGGTTACATTTAAACAGAATATTATACATACATAATGTAGAAAGACAGAGAGATACAATAGGTAATATGTTAAGTGAAGATATGGTAAATTCTTTAAATAACAAACAAATGAACTTTAAACTTTAAAGCTTAATCATAACATAGCGTATTTTCTTTAATTTCTTTAGTCACTCTATTAGGATGAGAAGCCAAATCTATTACACTAATTCTTGAGGAAAGAGCGTTATAGCAAACACAGAGTCTATAAATTGGATTATTCTCAGCGTGACGCGTGATTGGTACTTTAGGGTAGAAAGGCTGGTTGTGTCTAAGTAATAGGTGTACAACTTTGCTTCCGCCGTTTCGCAATAGATGGCTGTAGCGGTAAGTGGTAGTCGAAATAAATAGATTGTAGATGTCATACAATAAGCTTAGGAATTTGTAAACATAACCCCATCGAAATATTAGTCGATTTGTGTCTGCATCATAAAGTTATTCTCGATTAAACATGTCAGCTTACAGGCAAATTCTCATCTTCGTTTAAAAAGGTTTATTCTCTACTAATGAAGAAGTCTACGTGAAAATATTATTCTCAGAATGCCTCTGATGGGAAGTAGCTATTAATTGGCACATTGCAGAAAGTATCGTTTCAACACTTCCATTCATTTACTATTTCAAAGTAAGAATGAGGGAAGTTTCAATACTCTGAGATGAAACATACAGCAGTCTGAGACTCATATCAAACTATTCAAAAATTACATGAAGTCCTTTCTCAGTAGGCATCACTAGGTAAAACAGAATATTCTAGATTCTATTTGAATTCCCGTTTCCAAACAAAGAGTGTTCACACAACACAAAAGTCAGCTTCAAAGATGTTGAACAGCAGTGCTGTGTGCTGTTTGCAGCTATGCCCCAGCTAAGTGGGCGGGTGCCCGCCGTTGAAGCTCGGCGACCGGACGAACCCCGACAATCCCCAGCTTTTCTTGAAGGTAAGGGTCGCCTCCAACCACCCGCTCGGCCGCTCAAGCCTGGTGTTCCCCGGTCCGGGTCCTTTATCGTCACCCAAACCAGGTAACTCTTGGCGCAGCTAATTCTTGTGGGCTGTTCCCGGCGCCGACTTCAAACCAATCACCAGCGATCGTTGCTGAGCTGATTCGTGGTTAAGCCCGGCGGTCCAACTAAAGGTCGGCGTACACCGTACTGAAGACATGATGAAGCCATTTCCCAGCATGACAATGTCGGCCCTGTTGAAAAGTGGTCGGCCGCCGACTTGAACGGTGAAGTCGATTTCCCAGCATTTACTTCTTCTTCTCTGGGCGAACCTTCCTCCGCGGCCCCTCACGCTGACGTTGGCTAACTTTGGCTTCTTCGTCGCTCCGCTAAGTTCTCCTGCAAAGTGAAAAGGTCGGATCTCGACCTGGTGGGTCATTCAAAGATGACCAGTTTTTTCAACGCGGGATTCGTACGCTGCCCGAAAGATGGGAGAAAGTAGTGGCCAGTGATGGACAATACTTTGAATCATAAATGTATAACCAGTTTTTTACAATAAAGCCTCGAATTTCGGAAAAAAACGGCGGAAGCAAAGTTGTACACCCTTTACATATGTGGGATTATTTAAAGTAAAAAGAGACTTTAGTTCTGGACAATGAATATAATTTTGTAAGTTAATACATTGTCAGAAGCAACCATGGAAGATAGAATTGTTGGTAGACTAAAGGTTTCACTAATTGCTGTATAATCGTGGTCGAATCTAGACATAGGGTTGCCAGATAGATACGCAAGATGTCTCAACGCCTTATGCTGAACTCTCTCAAGCCTTGCTATATTCATTTTCAAATTAGGTCTCCAAATGGTTGATCCATACATCAATTCAGATTTAACCAAGCTTATGTACAAGTGTTTGATACTAGTCGTGTTTGTGAAGAATTTAGTGTTGCGAATGATGAATCCCCAGATTCGGTTTGCCTTACTTTTTTTTTTTTTTTATTTTTCCATCAGCAATCAGAACTTACAAATCAAATTACAAAGTAGTAACAAATTCTATGAGCCAATTTTATTACATTTGATGAACAAGAAGGGAACAGGTAAATTTTACAGAATTCCTCCAATGAGGCATAACTGTATACCATCTATACTGAGTCTATAAGGAGACTTGAAGGTCTTGAGGCCACTTTTTTTTCAATCTTCTATCTTCGAGTATCTGGTTGAGAGAGTGCAGCGAATCATTTGGGTGGGACTCCAGTTTTTGTAGGTAACCCAGAGATCTTTTGTGAATGACATCCTTTATGTAGGGAATGTTTAAGCCGTTATGAAGTGTCCTGTTTGTTATTATTCTCAAAAATTTGGACTGAAATCTCTGGATTATATTTAAATTGGATTCAGAGGAACAACCCCATATCTCTATTCCGTAGGTCCAGATTGGTATGACAATAGCTTTGTAAATCAGGATCTTATTTTCCAATGATGTTAAGGACTTTCTGCCTATGAGCCAGTACATTTTTCTTGTTTTTAAGTCCATTTCTTTCCTTTTTTTAACAATGTGGTCCTTCCACGTAAGTTTTGAATCTAGGTGTATTCCTAGGTATTTCACGCAGGAACTCTGAGGTATAGCTCTATTGTTTATCAAAATCGGAGGACTTGGTTGGTGTTTAAGCGTGAATGTTATGTGACTGGATTTGCTGTCATTTACTTTCATTCTCCACTTTCCTAGCCATTTCTCTACCAAGTTTAGATGTTCTTGAAGATGATTACAGGCCTGTGAGGGATCTTCACTGGATGCCAAAATTGCTGTGTCGTCTGCAAAGGTTGCTACTTGGCTAACAGGGGTAGTTGGAAAATCTGAAGTATAAAGTAGGTATAATAAGGGTCCAAGAATACTTCCTTGGGGGACACCAGACTCAATGGAATGAATTTCGGAAAGTTTCTCATTGTGTTTAATTTGGAAAAATCTATTTTCCAAGTAAGATTTCAGTAGTTGGAAGTACTGGTGAGGAAGATTATTTTTAATTTTGAAAAGCAGATCTTTGTGCCACACCTTGTCGAAAGCTTGACTAATATCCAGAAAAACTGCGGGGCAATACTTTTTTTCTTCAAAGGATTTTCTTATTGTCTCTACCAATCGGTGACATTGCTGGGTAGTAGAGTGTTGTTGCCTGAAGCCAAATTGATGTTTGGGAATCCATTCCATTAAATTGTTTTCTTTTATCCTGTTAAGTAGAAGTTTTTCTAGAACTTTTGATATAATCGGGAGAAGGCTGATAGGGCGATATGAAGTCACTTCGGTAGGTGGCTTGCCTGGTTTTAGGATCAGAATGATATGGGCTAATTTAAGTTTGCCTTACTAACCACTTTGGTTATATGTTCATTGAACGTTAGTTTAGTATCAAATATATAAAAAAAAGATTATTTATCTGGAATCTTGATAAAGCCAAGTGTCCAATTAGAAAAAGTATAAAACAAAATATACAAAAATTACATATAAGAACATAAAAATTATAGTTATATATAAATTGTCTATTAATTTAATATAAAAGTCATGTTTATAGGAGATATAAAATTGAGATTATTTATAGAAACTGCAACTTCCTGATGCTGTTCATTTTGGTGTTAAGTATGTCGATGTTCTGTTGTTCCAATAGATTGCCATTTCTGTGTAGTCTAATTAGGGGAGAATGATATAAGTAGTTGTTACTTGCAAAGTTAATATGGAAGAGTTGATGGCTTCTGGTATGTACGGAAGGAACATGAAAGTTGATTCTGCTGATCAGGTCAGTATATATATAGTAAAAGCCCCTGGACCCCCCCCCTTCATAGTGGCCCACAGATTATGTGTATATCTATATAATAAAAATGAATTTCTGTTTCTTTGTAAGCGCAGATCTCTCAAATGCCTGGACCGATTTGGCTATTTTTTTAAATGTTCATAATAGTCCAATTCAGATTAATACGTAAAAAAAAAAATTGGAAAAGTTGCCCGGAAAATTCAGGAAAAACTAAAAAAAATTCAGGTTAGCCAACATAGCTTGCCAATCAATAAAAGAACTAAACTAGCAACAAAAAAACAAGTGTTGGCCGGCCTGTTTGTAAGATTTTTGAGTGTCATTCATTTTCAATAGTTCTAACCACATTATCGTTGAAGAAGAATTTAATACTGCAACAAAGATTCATTCATTCATTTGAATATTATTTATTTATTTCAAAGTTAATTATAAAGGATTATTGAAACTATACTAACTAAACTAACTGAAAGGAATTATATTGAAGGAGACAATAAAAGAGTGTGTCTTCTGCTGGAATTATAAATTTTATTTATTTATAACGAGACTATAGTTTCGAGGGCTTTGCCCTCTACAGTCAAAATACAGTCAAAATAATACAGTCAAAAGTCTACAGTCAAAATAATAAAACAAGTATAAGTGTCAATTCTTAACTTGCCCACTCTATGTAATTTATAACCTTAACACATGAAAAATGTAAAACTTTCATTCATAAATTAATTCCTGTGAATACATTGTAATAGACTGATGAAGAGGGCAAAGCCCTCGAAACTATAGTCTCGTTATAAATAAATAAAATTTATAATTCCAGCAGAAGACACACTCTTTTATTGTCTCCTTCAATATATAAAAATTCTGCTACTCTCGGCAAAAACTTTCAATTTAATTGAAAGGAATTAATTAGCTTTTGGAATTTCTTTAAAAATATATTTTAAAGATTAAAACCAAAATTCAATTCGCCCGTAGAATTCTTTAAAGAAAACAAAATCATTTGGATACCCATTGTTATATTGTTTTGAAATCTAGGAAATTTCAGCCTATTGAAATTATTAAAAGCCTATTTTGAGCTTAATTAAACCTAAATTTTCTATAATCTAATAATAAACTTTAAACGTTTTTAATTTTTTAATTGGATAATTCTCCCCAAATGACGATTTTTACCTTATTTATTGAATTTTTACAAGACAAAAACTTTATTTTAATTTAAGTTGAAAGGTTCTTTTTGCCGAATAATTGAGTAGCAGAAGGGGACAATAAAATATTGTCTTCTGGTGGAAAAATAAATTTTTTAAATTCATTCATAAAGAGATATACTTTGTCCTCTTCACCAATCTATTACAATTAATTCACAAGAGTTGATATATGAAAGTGTTCTTTACACGTTTATAAAACATCAATAAAACAGCCACGTGGTCCAGTGAGCGAAGCCTCATGGCTAGGAAAAGGCGCCTTGAAACTAGTAGGTATATAAATAAATACTGTATAAGTTTTTTTTAATCCAATTTGTGGGATTTAAAGTTCGATTTATAATCAATTACATTTTTTTTTTTAATTTTTTTTTTATAAATTTTATTAAACCAATTATTTTACATTAATTAATGTATACATTGTATTTTGCTTCGATTCCGGAGATAACTTCTCTACCATCGAGTGTCCTTATTTATCTTTAGTCCTTGTTTTTAATAAGAGGAAAAATCTAATTAGATAAAAAAACCTCTTTTCCGATAATTATTTCAATTCCATTATTCCCCAATCAAGTCGATTGGTTAATTCCTCCCCATCCTCCCATCCCCTTTCAATCCAATCAATTACATTTTTTTTTATAAATTTTATTAAACCAATTATTTTACATTAATTAATGTATACCATGTATTTTAGCTTCGATTTCGGAGATTGTTTCTCCACCATCGAGTGTCCTTATTTATCTTTAGTCCTTATTTTTAATAAGAGGAAAAATCTAATTAGATAAAAAAACCTCTTTTCCGATAATTATTTTAATTCCATTATTCCCCAATCAAATCGATTGGATCTCTCCCTCTCCTCCTCCAATCAATTACATTCCCTAACTTTTAATATATAATAATAATTGTAATAATCTTATTATGGGATTTAAAATTAAAAAAACCAATTATTTATTAAAAGGAAATTGAATAAAAATGTAATTATACATTTTTATCGAGACAACCACCTGTGAATAATTATTTCAATTAACAAAAAAACCATCAAAAACAACTTAGCCGAAGATGAGACCGTGACAGATTGAATGTCCAACATAAAACCATCCTAACCCGTGAATTTCATCCAAATCGTTAGAGCCGTTTTCGAGAACCCAATTGGATATATATATAGTACCTGGAGCCACCGAGCGATGCACGGTAACCCCCTGAATCCTCCCCCCCACACCCCGAAAACACGCATCTGGCCCTCACCAATGCACCCCCACTCCGCCCCACCCAACCCCAACCGCGCCTCCCACCCCAGGATCCCCCACAACTGCACCCCACCTTCTGCACCACCCACATCCACCCTACCCCGCACCCAGTTTTTGCATTTCTAGCTTTCTAATTGTCCACATATATATTATGTGTATATTTGTTTACTCGTACACCAATTTCCCTACATTCGTTCATTTCGATAAACATTATAAAAAAATAAATAGGAAAAAAATAATAAAAAAATAATCGTATAGGATCTGAAATAAAAAAATAAAATTACATAAGATTTGTTTCCAAGTTATATATAAAAAAAGCCACTTCAACCACTTTATTTGTAAACACACCTGTTTTGTTATGATTTAGACACCTGTTAATTAAAAACAAACAAACAATTTCTAATTTTAATATATTTATATTAATATTTGCTATAACCTATTAGTGAGTTTTAAAATTAAAAAACTAATTAAAAATAAAACATAATTGAAAAAATGTAAACAAACTTTTTTTATTGAGATTTTCATCAATCAATAATTACTTTAATTAAGAAAAGATCAATTCCTAGCCAGATCGTTTTCTCATCCTCAAAACTTGTTAATAGAATTTGTTTCATCAAAATCGGTGGAGCCGTTTTCAAAATAGAACAATGACACAAATATATATACAAACAAATAAATAAATATATAAACAATTTTTGTTCGTTTAATAAGAGTAGATATATACAAGAATTGCTCGTTTAATATAATAAGATTAGGATAAATATCATGGTAGCTGAATAGACAAATATTAATCAATAATCAGTTTCTATATTAATCATTCCACGCTCACTTATTTCAATTATTAATTATCTCGTATAAATAACTCTGGCATACAAATATTATACCTATATAAAATCTTCTAATCTTTTGTCATTTTTTTTTCGAGAGAAATACCTAATTATAAAAAAAATTTACTTTAAATATGTTCAAAATTGCCACAATTTATCACTAGTCAAATGAGTGCTCTCACCATCGCAACCAACCCCATATGGGCGGCATTTACAGCGTCACCCCCCACGACCATTTTTGCTCTCGAGATCATTATTCATACAACCACCACAGGGTAAAGATCTCTTAGAATTACTCTATGTGTGTTATTCGCTAGTTGTATGGGCCTGAAAGGTAAGAATATTCTGATAGCTAAAATTTATATGCTATACGTGTTCATTTATTTAATTATTTTTCTCTTTTATTCTGAAAGGTACTTCAATATATATGTTTTAATCGTCCGCTCGATTGACGAAACACAAAACGTATACAATCCCCTGCCCAAAACCACTTGCGGCAATATGTATGTTATGCCAAGCTTAGAAAAATAAAATATGTTTTTTGGTTTTCCCGATCGCTTGGCAACCAATAAAACATATAAACTACCTTGCCCATCACGGCGGCAAGAAACCCAACCCTTTATTTTTCTGAGCAAATTCAGAAAGGGCTCCATATATTGAGCAGCGCCCACTGCCCCCACAAGGCGCATTCAATTTTGCGCAAGGCATCGCGGAAAGGGACCCAGGCTCCAAATGGCCTGTACCTTTCCCAAACACTCTCCTTGACCAATCTACACCAAACTCCACAGATCTTAAACCTTCCCCTTTGTTGATTAATTAATAAATTTTATATAAACGTTAAATTGTTTTCCTTTTTATTTCATACCCTTGTCTTCCCTCCATTTTTTTACAGGATATTAAATATGTACAACATTAGTTGACTAGATGATCAAAACAGCCAATATAGAAACACATTTTTTAATACATAAAGTTAGATCTCAGCTGCCTTGAGGATTTACAACCCTCATAACAAAAAAATAATTTTTAAGAAAAAAATAAAAACCGACTTCAAAAAATTAAATGCAACAAATAAAATACACTAAAAGGTATAAAATAATTATTATCTTATTTAGTTACAACTAAACGACGAAATATTGACATGAAATTACTTTTTGAAGTCGGTGCCAAGCAAACTATACCTATAAGCGAGCGTACCCGCCAAACGTACTAAGTAAGATCCGTCGAGTGCGATTCATAAAAGGTATATGTTTGGCACCGACTTCAAAAAGTAATTTCATGTTAATATTTCGTCGTTTAGTTGTAACTAAATAAGATAATAATTATTTTATACCTTTTAGTGTATTTTATTTGTTGCATTTAATTTTTTGATGTCGGTTTTTATTTTTTCTTAAAAATTATTTTTATTTTTCTCTTTTTAGTGATGTTATTATAAATAGTGATCCTATCATCAGAACTTGACCAAATTAATATGACACCATCCCTAAGACACCCCCTTTCGGATAAAAAAAGAACCATCGAAATCGGTTCATAAACAAAGAGGTTAGGTCTAAACAAACCTAATAAAAAAGGTTTAATACCTATGAAAAAAAAAACGAAAAAAAAAAATGGGACCAATCGGAAGCAAATCGGAGAAAATCGGTTGACAATTGGCGGAGATATGAGGTAACATAGGCACAAAAAAAAAAAAAAAAAAAAAAATTCAGTCGAATAGAGAACCTCCTCCTTTTTTGAAGTGGGTTAAAAAGGCGCGATAACTTTCAAACAATTATAACTTTTCCTGGTGATCCTACACTTATCGTACACAAGTTCCTCAACAAATAGACACTAAAAACGTCATGTGGACCAGGATGAATTTCCTATTCGCTTGACGGAGCTTGATTATTTTGTGAAAGAGTTTCAAAAATTTAAGAATACACAAGTTCATACGTCATTTTTTTCTCCCCTTCTTGGCCTCGGAATGATTTCCATTTTAGCCAGTCTACCTACCATGCATGAATTTAACAATAACCTATCGACTAATGAATTATAATTTATCATCGATGAAAAAAAATATCTTCTTCACATTCAGCATCTTTTCTATGTATATGTAGCGGCCCGCTCTCGCTCAGGGCGACGAGCCTTGAGCCACGGCCGCTAGATGACTCAGTCGGATCGTTGCGTCGTTTTTGCATGAGTGAAATATTATCACCCATGCTATAATTAAAGCGACTCGATTCGACTGAGGAAGCGAATGGGATTCGAACATTCGAATCTGGGGGGCCATCGCCATCCAGCAGGCCCTCCCCTGCACACACTATATGAACACGCAACCTACAACTCTGCATACGCAAGATTGTTAGGACCCCATGGACTTGATGGGGGGCGCGGCATCAAAGCGCCACACAGCACTCGGCACAAGAGAGCCCTAACAATATATATAAGAGGGATGCGACTTCCTCAACTTCCTTTATGTCTTCTCAATTCATTCCATTAGAATGGACGCAACACTATAAATAGGGCTGGAAAAACGATAGGTAAAATATTAGGTTGATGCATAATTATGGAACGTTTGTATTGGCGCGTTTTTCTTTAACCAAAAATGGCGTTTTGTTTATTTATTTTATAAAAACAATCTTCTCTATTTAGAGTTACTAAAAATGCGTGTCGAAAACCATATTCATATTCGTCATATTATGCTCTACCACTACGAGAAAGGATGGAAGACAGCACAGTCATTTCGCGATCTCAACGAACTTTTTGGCGAAGCAACAATTACTGATAGTGCAGTACGGAAGTGGTTTGCCCGTTTCAAATCAGGTGACACTAGCTTGGAGGATAAAGAAGGAAGAGGTCGGCCATCGGATTTTGATGATCAGGCACTTCTGACAGCCGTGGTGTGGTGCTAACGCTTGGGCATGCTGTTGTTCGTATCGTGTCTAGTCACTTGTCATGGCAATTCGCTCTTTTCAACCATCTGGCAGCGACATCGCCGGCTGTCGGCAAAAACCGCACAAGCCATCGCCATTCCTTCGACTAACACATCCCTGTCGGCACCGATCGACCATTCCTCACCAACTCGAGCTGAGATCCTGCCACGTTCTTGGTGTTCATGGGCATTTCTGAATATCAAAGTCTTCCTCAAAAATTTCATTTCAAAAATTAAAAATCCAGTTTTGGGTGACTTTATGGTGGTGGAATTGTTCTGGGGCATTATGATTGCACTCTGAAGGTGTGTGACATATGAATATTGTAATTGAAGTAGAAGCGTGGTTTCGGAACAGATGGTGAATACGTTCCCGAATAATCATTTAAACATGTTTTTTTTTTTTTTAATGCAATCGAATGCAAGAAATAGGTGCACAGTAAAGTCTAGCCTATGGATCTCGAAAGACATACATTACAAAGAGAAGGAAAGTTGATTAAGTGAGAGGTTGTGTGTGGATATTCATAGCCCTCTTTGAAGGTTTGAGATTTCGTTGTGAGAATCTGGAAAAACTAGAAAGAACAATTCACCGTCACCAGAATCTCAACTAAAAGTAGTATTCAACACTTTTAATTTGACCCATGAGAAAGAGTGTTTAAGAATCAGCAAAACGTGTGCTGCATTGCAAAGCCGTACTTTGAAATTGTGATTTTATCTCGTAAACCTGCAGTAATATTTTTTTTTTTTTTGTATTAGACCTCTCCCACAGTAAAGGCAAATCATCAAATGCTAAACTAACTCATTCATTCATCTTTGTGATGTTTAAATCTCACAGTAGAACCTTTGTGTAGGTGAAACGATTTGAGCCTTTTTTGATGTTGAGATTCTAGGACAAATCGCTTGGACCTGAATAAGCCAATCTTCCTTGCCACGATTGCAATGTATTCATTCAACTAGTCAGTTAACAGCCTTGCTGTGAAACTTTCTTGTAGTTACCTGGCAAAGGGATGTTTTCAAGTCATCCTCTCAGAATCCTCTGTGTCTTACTTTCTTTGAGATGCTAGTAAACGGGATAACTAGTTCATTCAAAACATGATTTCATCCTTCAAACAAGCATTCTCAAGTCACAGTTGTGAGAACATCAATTCAATCCCTCACAGAAAGGTTTGTGATGCTGCTGCTGTTGATGTAAACATGAAGTCCCTTTTACAACAAACCGCTTCTTCTTCTCTTCCATTTTGAACAGCAGGATCAACACAAATTGAAATCGCTACTCCATCACTCCTTACTAGTATTGTATGCCAAAACATGTAATACTATCCCGTAAGACAAACAATCATATCAATGCTAAAGCTCCACCTTCAAACTACAAAAGAGTGTGTTTCAAACCTCTCTGTCTATCAAAACATTATCTATCACCATTAGAACAAAACATTCTGAGAAGATTTTAGTTGTGGTAGATTCAAAGCACAAACAAAACTAATCTTCTAGTTAATTTTCGTTTGAATTTCTATTTCTTATCATAGCTCATCAACTGGGAACTCGCTAATATTAAATAATTCATCATAACACTCTATTAAACAGCTCATTCATCTCGTTAATTATGAGATGTTTATTATTTATTCTATTATTACTTCATTGCTAATTTGTTTCAAAGATATCCTTCGCTTTTTCTGCAAATTGCTCTTTCAATGTATCCTGAATATATCCATCTTCCAGTGAAATTAAAAACTTTTTTTTCTTCACTGGCTGTTTTATGTAACAATGATTTCAGAACCATTTTTAATTGTGAAGTGTCACAGAAAAATCCAGAGTTTGGTTGATTGGTTTTTATTAGTTTTGAGTTTTCTGTCAATGGCGTTGGTTTGCAGAGTTAGTCAGTGATGTGGAACTACACTTCTCTTGATCCTATTACTATGAGTAAATTCATTATAAATATTTGCAGATTTCAGATACATCATGAAATCTCAACACAATGCATCACAGACGTCCAAATATGTCATTTCATTCCAACAAAATCAAATATCATCAAATCTCCTTTGCCTTCAACAATCAACAACAATATTCTAAAAATTTTTGTGAATGCTTTATAAAATCCTATCCCTCTCATATCATAAGAGATTCTCTTCTGCAGATTTGGTTTACATTCTCTTTGAAGCAGACAGAGTTTCAATCCCTCATTCAAAAGGTTGAGTTTTTGTTATGATGAAGCAAAAGTTTTTGAACATACTGACATTGTTTAGTTTGTTGTAGGACAAATGTCAATTTAGTATCAGAAAGGTCCACTGAAAATCCTAATATTATCAACGCTTAATAAATTTGTAGTTATCTATTGAATATGTAAATTTTAACAAATTTGTTGCCCTGGAAGTTTTATGAATTTACACTTGTTTGTTAAGTTTGAGACCATTATCAGTGCACAGGCATTGAAATTATTCAATTTATTTGTAGAGTTTGTCATCATTTATGAATGAATAACTTTAAGCATTTCAAGTCATCAGCCAGGAGGAGGACATTCACATCATTAAAGACAGTCAAAACATCGTTGAAGAATATTAGAAAAAGCAATAGCCCTCAATAAATCTTGGGGATACTGGGTAAAATCATTCACAGAAGATTAATGAGACCACATTGTGTACTCAACATTCAAATCAACAGAAAGCAGAATGCATTGCAGAATTCTCTATGAGAAGGCTATTCTGAAAAATGGACATTGATTTGTCAATAAATTTTATGCTGAATCCATACTAAGAATAAATCATGCGAAAAACATTCGAGTAGGTATTGAGAAAATGTTCGTATGTAGTTGGGTTTGTGAGAGTTGATTGTCCCTGGGTGAAGCCATGCTGTTCCGTGTGAATTATATTTTTAAAGAGTGGAGTTAATTTATTGGTTATTAAACTATCGAGGATTTTGGGTATTGAGGATAGTGTTGATATGGGACGGTAATTAGTTATATTAGATTTATCACCGTCTTTGTAAATGGGAGTTATGAAAGATGTTTTCCATTTCAATGGAAATTCACCGATGTTCAATGAATGATTGAAGAGGTTGAGTAAGGGGTTCAGAAGATTTTTGGCACAGTTTTTGAAAAAAATAGGGGGATACCATCGGGTCCGCCGCTCTTGTTTGGGTCTAGGGAGTCTAGTTTTTTCATGAGTTCAGTGGACGTTATGGAGAGTTGAGATATGTTGATGGTGGAAGTATTTTGTAGGATTCTGGTCTTGCAAGGTAATTTGGAGTAGTACACTTGAAAAATATTAGTGCCAAGAGAGTTACGTAGTTTCTTGGAGTATTCGCAGTTAGGTCGTTTAAAGGTCATAGTGGGTGGAATAGAGGTGTTTTTTAAGATTTGTTGAGTATAGGTCCAGAAGTTGTTTATATTATTAGGGATAGTTAATTCAAGTTTAGTGATATAGTTTCCCCAGTCTTTTCGTGTCAATTTAAGGGAGCAAAGTTGGATGCGCTGGGTTCAATAAAACACCCTGAATAAAACGTTTCGGTCCCGGATTTATTTCGGCCATCTTCGGTTACTACACAATTTACAAATAGATGTTAACATTGACACATTTTATGCTTATTATCATAATATTACAAAATGACCAAGTTGGTTGTTTAAACTTACAGTTATACACAAACACCATATGTGATCGAACCAAGCCTTGTCAAATATAAATAAAAAATAAAAATTGTAGCTTCATGTAAATTTACAAGGCTTGGTTCGATCACAAATGGTGTACCGCATTTTGTGTATAACTGTAAGTTTAAACAACCAACTTGGTCAATTTGTAATATTATGATAATAAGCATAAAATATATCAATGTTAATATCTATTTGTAAATTTTGTAACCCAATTAACTGAAGATGGCCAAATAAATTGGGGCCGAAACGTTTTATTCAGGGTGTTTTATTGAACCCAGCGCATCCAACTTTGGCTGATATCTCCTCCCTTATCAAATACAGTTTGATCACAGCCACGAACTCTAACAACATTCAATTATGAATGTTTTAGCAGGTATTTGGACGGGAAAGTAGAAAATCAAACAATTCGCATCGATTTACGCAACGTTTCGCCAATTTTATTTCGGCCGAAATAAAATTGTCGAAACATTGCGTAAATCGATGCGAATTGTTTGATTTTCTACTTTCCCGTCCAAATACATGCTAAAACATACATAATTGAATTATTAAAATTTCCTAATTTTAATAAATTCTATTTATCATGAACTATTAGTGGGTTTCATAATTAAAAAAATCACGTTGGCGTCGTCGCGTATTATTAAGTATAGAACAGTAGTGGGCGGTGACATTTCAACCAAAGGATGCTGTCCAAAAAAGAACAATTCAATTGTTATATTAAAATGTTATTTTATGTTTCGCTCTTTTTTATCCATTTCATCGATAAAAGTAGAATTTTTCATTATTGTCTAAATTTAACATAAGATTTTTATTTTACCATATAAAAAAAACGAAACCTACTAACACCATTTGATGCAACTTAATGTACTAGGTTTGGCGGTTAATAATGTCCTTTTATTCTAACAGATGGCATTTCGGTATTTGTCCACCAAACTCATCCAAATGTTTTTTTGGTTTTATAGTGTCGGTAATCACCTTTCAAACGGCATATAACATGTCAACATTCGGTTCATTTTTGTATGAGATATTAGCTTGTAAACATGGCGGATTTTGTGCCGAAAAAAGAGCATTTGCGGGAGGTGATGTTGCACTATTTTTTAATGAAGAAATCGGCTGCGGAAACGGCTCGTATTCTCGGGGAGTTTATGGGGACCATGCTCCATCTGAAAAAATCTGCCAACGTTGGTTTGGACGGTTTCGAAGTGGTGATTTTGATGTGAACGACAAGGAGCGGCCTGGACAGCCGAAAAAGTTTGAGGATGCTGACCTGGAGGACTTGCTGGCAGAAGATCCGCGCCAATCGCAAGGAATGCTTGCAGAGAGACTCGGAGTAGGCCGCAGAACAGTTGGTGACCGGCTGAAAGCATTGGGAAAGATCCACAAGGAAGGCAGATGGGTGCCACATGACTTGTACGACCGGCAAATGGAGAAGCGAAAAATGATGGCTAAAATGTTGCTGGTCGATTCTCTATTGTATCGTCACGGGAGATGAAAAGTGGATCTATTTCGACAATCCCAAGCGCAAAAAGTCATGGCTTTCACCTGGAGAAGCGGCACCATCGACCCCACGGAAGAATCGGTTCGGAAAGAAAACAATGGGACAAAAAAAGGTTTGCTGTATTATGAGATGATAAAACCGGGCGAAACTGTTGATGCGGGCCGCTACAGACAACAATTGATCAATTTGAATCATGTATTGATCGAAAAACGGCCGCAACGGGCTCGAAGACATGGACGTGTCGTTTTGCTCCACGACAACGCTTCGTCGCACACCGCCAAATCGAATAAAGAAACCATCAAAGCGCTCGAATGGGAGGCCCTACCCCATCCGCCTTACTCTCCAGACCTCGCTCCATCGGATTACCACCTCTTTAGGTCAATGGTACACGGATTGGCTGACCAGCACTTCGCTAATTACGAAGAAGTGGCAAAATGGCTCGAATCTTGGCTCGCCTCGAAAGGAGAAATTCTACTGGGAGGATACACAATTTGCCGGATCGTTGGTCAAAATGTGTAGAATCCGATGGTGCATACTTTGAATAAACCACTTTTGCCAGTTCTGAAAAAATTTGTGTTTTCCTCATGCCGAAAAAAGGACATTATTAACCTAGTACAAGGTTACTAGACTATAAAACTTGGAATAAGAATAGCAAAAAGAAAAAAAGAGGTCAGAGAACATATCCTCCTGGGACTAAAAGTTAACTTTTTATGAACCACGCCGTTTACTTGACCCCTCAGGAGTCTATCTTTCAAATTTCAAATGAAATGGTTAAGGTGTTTAACCTGGAGGTCGGTGAACATAGAGATATAGAATTCCAAAACTATAATATTGATTCATGTCAAAGGATTTACTATTCAAAAAAATTCAAAACTCGGGCTGAAATGCGCTAATTTTATTCGACAGTTTAAAATTCAAATTTCTAATGAATATACTAGCAAGTCAATGGGATAATATCCTTCTGCCCTTTTTGCTCATTTCAACACACCCACGAGAATGCCTGAAGACCTTTATCCAATTATAAAATGCAAATATTTAGCTCGTTAAGTTAAGCACAGTTGATCTTTTTGAAATTCTTTTTTATTTAAAGTTTGAGTGGACATTTATAATCACAATTATAAATTAATTATTGTAGATTAGCTATTTGACTAAAGAATAATTTATTTAACTTTCACTTAAATAAATATACAATGTATAATTTTCGTTGTCCTTTTTATTTATCCAAAATGGTCAAATTTACTTTACTTAACTTTTTCATGAAAGGATACTGGACGCGCCAAAAGGGTCCTATGTAATGGCGAACTTACTCAGGGTGAATGGTAGTTTAACTCTTAATTGCTAACTCTATGACACCGGTCACATGATCCAAACAATACTAATTAATATTTTATTTTTTCTCATTATTAATAATTCAGTTGTTTAATAATAAGCAAACAAGCCACATCGGAACGACTCAAGCTGAACCTTTTCATACATTTTACGCGAGTTAATCGTTTCCCTGCCAGCCAGAAATCAATCTACAACATATCAAGTGATTTTAAAAATAATTGCATTCATTTTCCTGCGCTAGGATCTACCTGGTACTTTTTGAACTACAAGGGGTACGGCATCTCTCCCGAGTGTGGCGTCTGTCCCGGATTTATCCTATACTTGAATGATCTATTTTATTCTAATAGATATCTCTTAATATCAAATGCATGTCTTGTTTACCATACATCTAGTGAAACCTCTTATTTTATCTAAACAAATGCTTTTTTTATCATAAAACGTCTTAGATTTTCTTCAAATAGTGATATCTTAATAATTAAGATATTAAAAAAAAAATTGATAAAAATTTTGTTTACATTATTAATTGTTTTTCTTTTAATTTTAAAACCCACTATAAAATTAGAAGAAATATTAATATATATTAAAATTAGATTACCGTGTACCTAAAATTAAATATAATAATTCAAATTTTTATCTACTCTTATTAAACGAGCAAAAATTGTATATTTATATATATATATATATATTTGTATCTTGGTTCTATTTTGAAAACGGCTTTACCGATTTTGATGAAACAAATTCTATTAACAAGTTTTGAGAATGAGAAAGCGATCTAGCTAGATCTGGACCTCGACAAATTTCATCTTAATTGATCTTTTCTTAATTAAAGTAATTATTGACATATGAAAATCTCAATAAAAAAGTTTGTTTTACATTTTTTCAATTATCTTTTATTTTTAATTGGTTTTTTTAATTTTAAAACCCACTAATAGGTTATAGCAAATATTAATATATTATATTAAAATTAGGAATTTTTTGTTTGTTTTTAATTAACAGGTGTCTAAATCATAACAAAACAGGTGTATTTACAAAAAGTGGTTGAAGTGGCTTTTTTTAATATAACTTGGAAATAAATCTTATTTAATTTTATGTTTTTATTTCAGATCCAATACGATTATTTTTTTATTATTATTTTCCTATTTATTTTTTTATAATGTTTATCGAAATGAACGAATGTGGGCAAATTAGTGTACGAGTAAACAAATAGGCACATAATATATATGTGGACCATTAGAAAGCTAGAAATGCAAAAACTGGGTGCGGGGTGGGGTGGATGTGGGAGGTGCAGTAGGTGGGGTGCAGTTCTGAGGGATCCGGGGGTGGGAAGCGGGGTTGGTGTAGGGTTGGGCGGAGTGCGGGTGCAGTGGCGAGGTGTGTGATTTCGGGAGGGGGGAGGGGGTTACCGTGCATCGCTCGGTGGCTCCAGGTACTAGGTACTATACTCGTACATATTTTTTAAATATTAAAAAGGTTAATAAAATATTAAAATAACGTCTTAATTTGTACAAGTCGGGATTTTGACTTCCGGTTGCCATCCATAAATTATATCCCGATTGAAATTGAGATAAAAGAGTTAAATTATATCGGCTGCAAAAACAACTCTGAAGAATTACTTAATTCTCTGAGCTTATCAAAGTAATTTTATATGGTTCCGTTTAAAAAGTAAAACCGGACCGTTACTTAGTGTCTCTAAAATGACAATCTGTCAGCTTGTAGGATAAAACCTTGCAATTTTGAAAAAAAAAACAATTATTATTATTATTATTTATTTCAAACTGATGGTTCTTTTAAAAAAAAAAACTTTTCTGATCCCCTTCTGACATGGCGCGTGGCGTTGCTTGGATTGTATCGCTAGTGGTTTCATAATAATAAAAGAAAATTGATAATACAATTCAATTCATACATAGAGAAATTACCTCCAAACGTTAGCGGGTTTTAGATGAACGTTTTAAGATTGTTTTTTTTTTATAAAAGATTTTATTTATTATAATTTCGGACGAGTTATGAAACAAAGGATAGAAGAGGATATCAGAGAATCAGAAGACCAGAATGGATTTAGGGCGGGAAGGTCCTGTATTGATGGTATTTTTACCTTAAAGATCTTGCTGGAAAAGAGATTGGGGCGTGACCGTCCAGTCCATCTGATATTCGTGGACCTTCAAAAGGCTTATGATACCGTTCCATTAGGCGAGCTATGGAACAGCATGAAATTAGGAGGTATCAACCCTATATATATCAATGCTACAAGAAGGTTCTACGAAGGCTGCTCCAGTTCTGTCAAAATAGGTAAAGAATTATCCGCGTATTTTCCGGTAACAAAAGGTCTCCGACAAGGATGCGCCCTTGCTCCGACACTCTTTAAACTGTATCTTGAAGCTTCTCTGGTATCCTGGAGAAGAAAGTGTTCCGGTATGGGCATACAAATAGAAAATCGCACACTATATACCTTACTCTTTGCTGACGACCAGGTCCTGATTGCGGGAGACGAAGATGACGCTTTCTATATGCTCCGAAAGCTAAAGGAAGAATATGAAAAATGGGGTCTTGAAATTAATTTCCAAAAACAGAGTATCTGGCCCTTGGTGAGGTGGGAAAAGACCTTGTCCTGGATAACAACTGTATAAGACATACCAACCAGTTTAAATATTTGGGGGTAACACTAGGAAAGGCAGGAAAAAGTGACCTAGATATTACTAACAAAATAAATCAAGGCAGGCGAGTAATAGGACAGCTGAACTCGATCCTGTGGAGTAAGGAAATATCGAAGAACAATAAGGCTGCCATCTATAAGACCATCGTCGAGAGCATCGTGACCTACGGAAGCGAAGTCTGGGAGGTAAACAAGAGAAACCGTTCACGCCTGCTGGCGTTAGAAATGGATTTTTGGAGACGTTCAGCGGGTGTCTCAAGACTGCAACATGTAAGGAACGAACACATTCGCCAAAAAATGAAAGTCCAAGGCAACATCATCGACACGATCGAATATAAGCAACTGATGTGGTTTGGCCACGTCAGTAGGATGGCGGATGAACGCTGGCCCAAGAAAGTTTGGAACTGGCAGCCCCCAGAAAGAAGAAAGCGTGGAAGGCCGCCGAGATCGTGGTTTCAGGGAATCCAAAATGCCATGCAAGCCCGTGGGCTGGAAGAGGAAGACAGAAGAGCCGACAGAAGGGCATGGAGAATGGGAAGCGAGAAACGGAGTCCGCCGTAACCAAACTCGCAGGATATAATATATAATTTCGATTATTTGCTCATAAGAATTGGAGATTTCCGTTATTTTGCCATTGATCATATCATTAGAAATTGGCCAAATTAATATGATACCACCCCTAAGATACCCTCTTTCCAATCAAATAAGAATTATTGAAATCGGCCCATAAACCAAGAAGTTATGGGTGAACATACATAACAAAAAAAGGTCCAATGCCAATGAAATTTACACGGGACCAATCGGGAACTAGACTGAACCCAATGCAAACAAAATCATCGAAATCGATCCACATGGTAAAGAGAAATAAATGTTCAAACACAAAAAAAACAGACATTTCGTTGAATTGATAACCTCCTCCTTTTTTTTCAGTCGGTTAATAAAGATGGTATAGTTGAATTTAAAACAAGATAAAAATCAATTCATTTTTCCATTTTCTAAGAAAATCCTCTCCTTTATATGAAAATAATCCTACCAGAAAAGATGCATGCCTTTTCGTTGTTCTCCGCCCACACAGAATCCGACTTTAATCCATTATCAATTTCATCTCTATTCTATTTTATTTAGTTTAATATTCTCTTTAAAAATATTGTCTCGTTGAGAAACCCATTCCATTTTCAAAACAAACATGCTAGAAAATTATAATATACCACAACCTGAGCTCCCTCTGGATGTTGAACAAAGTTAAATCCTGAATTACTAAACTAAACTTAGGTTGACATGAACCCGTCAACCAACGATACGAAATCCGTTCGGATAGCTTCTTTTTTTACCCGAGGTAAAAATAGGCATTCACCTTGCATAAGATGAGATTTTATTTAACCTTAAGGATATATTTATTTTTCGGGCGGTGATCACCCGTGTGTCATTAATAAGTAAGAATGTGTTTGTCCGCCCCCGTGGTGTAATGGTCCAGAATAACTGACTGGCAACCCGGAGGTCTCGGGTTCGATTCCCGGCTATACTCAGACATTTTTTCTGTAAGTATAGGGTCTGGTAATAAAAATTAAGTGGGAGATAAATTTAACCGAATTTATCGCGCGGAGAATTTACCACTGCTCGAAGCCCCTAAAACCTTAGTGAATTGGATATTGAATTGTATCTAAGTTTCTGAGATTGGCTCGTGATCCCGGCTTCTTTTCCTTCTACTCTGTTCTTTTCACGATTGAGGGGCCAGCCCATACAGGCCTTTAGGGGATCCACCTTCTGGTGTATCTCCTTCTCTCATCAATATCATTAAAAAAAAAAAAAAAAAAAGAATACCCCGTACGGCAAATTTTTCTTTTTCGTTTCTTGTTTTTATTTTTCTCTTCTTTGTTTTATGTTAATTATTCTTTTTTTACTTTACCATACAGGGTATGGTCAAGTATTGTAATCGTGCATGAAAAAAGGGTTTTTTTTCCTTCTTTTGTTCGAAATATCTCAAAAACGGCTTAAACTATTTTGATTAAAAAAATTGAGCAAAACCATGGCATTTCGATCTACAAAAAACCTTTAATGAGTGAACATTGAAAAAATTCTATTTTTCGAGATAATAATTGTTTTGTCAAATTGTCTGTTAGTTAGTCCGTGTGTTACCAAATTTTTGTGGACGAGCTAGCTCAAAAACTAGTATGAATATCGAAACCAAATTTCACACGTAGTTTTGGTCCATTGATTTTTCGTTTATTGGGCCACGCAGGTGGGGCCTCCACTAACAAGAAATATTTACATTATCGGGTGAATTTAATTACAGGATTATTTACATGATTATAGGAATATTAACATAATATATTTACAAAAAAAAGTTAAGAGCTAATTAAATTTTGGTGCATATCGACCCAAAATTAAGGGGGTGGAGGGGGGGGGTTAAAAATTAAAAATAAAGGCTCTTGTACCAAACCCTACCAAATTTTGTATACATAATCAATGGGACTCCAGAATTATAAAAATTCAAAAACTAACCGCCCAAAATGAAGGGGGGGGGGGTGCTGGGTCAAAAAATTAATATCTAGGCCAAACACATCCAAATTTTGTATACATAATCATTGGAACCCAAGAAGACTAAAAATGGAAAAACTAACCGCCTAAAATGGGGAGGGAGGGGGGGGGTGGAGGATCAAAAAATGAAAATCTTGGCCATTTACCACCCTCAACCAAATTTTGTATACATAATCATTGGAACCCAAGAAGATTAAAAATGGAAAAACTAACCGCCTAAAATGAGGAGGGGGGGGGTGGAGGATCAAAAAATGAAAATCTTGGCCATTTACCACCCTCAACCAAATTTTGTATACCTAATCATTGGAACCCAAGAAGATTAAAAATGGAAAAACTAACCGCCTAAAATGGGGAGGGAGGGGGGGGGTGGAGGATCAAAAAATGAAAATCTTGGCCATTTACCACCCTCAACCAAATTTTGTATGCATAATCAGTGTGCCCCTAGGAGTCTAAAAATGCAAAAACTAACCCCCCTCCCCTACATGATTATAAATAATTTTATTAAATAGGTATTAATGTAAATGAGGGGCAGGTTGTATGGTAAAGTCAAGTGGATGGCCACATCAGAACACACGCCAGCTTATTTACTGCTCATATGAGGCAAACTGCCTCAGAGCATTGTGTAAAGTTAAATTGTATGAATTATGAATAAATTATTATTATTGTTATGAAAATTTTTTTGAAATTAATTATCGTTTGGTTTTTCAATTGAAGATTAAAATTAAGTTTTATAAATTCGAGAATAACCGCATAACGGGACGTCCTGCCTCTCGCGAGACAGTTGGCAACTTTATTCGTAACTTTTCTTTTAGACCAGTGGTTCCCAACCTTTTCGTGGCCCATCTCCCCCTTTCTGGAGCTTGTCTAACACCTATCGTCCCCTTTTCATTTTCATTGTATGCAGTGGCGTAGCCAGAAAATTTTCATCGGGGGGGGGGGGGGGGGGGGCAATCCACATAGAAAAATATTTAGTGAGAATTTTTTTTTATTAAAACAAAAATAAATATAAAAACATTAATAAAAGTTATGCATTTTTTGTAATGATGAGTGTTGGTGTATTTTTTTCTTTTTAAAAAGCAGTCATTTAAACCCGGAAAGAAATCGGCCGAATGCCGAGAGGATTGTATTCAAATTGCGCTCATGTCAAAAAGTCCTAATTTTGAAGTCATTTTAGCGAAAATGAATCAACATGATTTTTCTAAAACGTAAAAGCGTTTGAATTATGTTAATGTTTACAATTTTTATTTACTTACAGAGAGTTTTCATGTAAATTCCAATTAATTCAATAAATAATAAATAAGTGCCTGGAGCACCGAGCGATGCTCGGTAACTTTTTGCTTCTAAATAGCTTAAGTTTCAAATTTCAAGGCTCTGCGACTTTCCGAAGACGAGATATGAACGATTAAAATATTTATTTTCCGACATGACTAATTTACACTCATTCCTTTATTTTGACCTTTTAAAATCCTGAAGAAGGAGGTAAGATCCTTCGAATTGTCGGATTTTTTAAGAGAATAAAATTAATATTCTATTAAATTATTTTATAGAAAAATACCTTTATTTAATTAAATTGGCAAATTCTAATATATAATAACATTTGTAATGATCTATTAGTGCAATTTAAAATAAAAAAAACCAATTAATTTTATTAAAAATAAATTGAAAGAAATGTAATTATAAATTTTTATTCCAACAACCACCTGTGAATAATTATTTCAATTAACAAAAAACCCATCAAAAACAACTTAGCCGAAGATGAGACCTTGATAGATCGAATTGTCAACACAAAAACCCCCCTAACCCATGAATTTCATCCAAATCGTTAGAGCCCTTTTTCGACAAACCGATTCTAAATATGTATATATACAAGAATTGCTCGTTTAATATAATAAGATAAGATACATTTACCTTGCTTTTTTTTTTTGCTTTTCATGTAGGGGTAATAGCGACCTATGGGAAAATATTTTGGGGTAATAGCTAAAAAAGTTCCCCGACCTCTGTATTAGTATATAGATAATTCGAAGTAGAGGTGATTGTTCCCTGAGTCTACGCCGAACTTGAATAGAATCGATCTCAAAATAATCGATTTTTAGCTACCTACTTATAGTAATGTAGTCTCAGCAGTTATTTTAATATAATATGATAGAATAAATCTCTTGGGATTTCAAGAATTCACAAGAAAAAAATTGATTTCATGTAAATATTTCGTCGTTTAGTTGTAACTAAATAAGATAATTATTTTATACATTTTAGTGTATTTTATTTTATTTTTGAGCTATTAATATTTTATTTGTTGCATTTAATTTTCGTCGTTTTTTTTTTTTTTATAAAAATTATTTACATATTAAATAGTGGCAGCTGTAGCCCCCGCCATTCGCTGAATCAAAGAGGTTATTCATATCTATATATATAAAATTCTTTGCCCTATACACTCACTCACTCACTCACTCACTCACTCATCATCAAAACAGCCAGAACCACTGGACATAGAGACATGAAATTTGGAGAGGATATTACATCTATGACATAGGGGCTCACTAAGAAAGGATTTTTCGAAATTCGACCCCTAAGGGGGTCAAAGGGAGCAAAGTGTGTTTTCACTGATTATGCGATATCTCTTAAGGACGATAAAATATCTACTTGCTTTTTACTTATAAAAATACTAAATTAAAATATCTAAAAACTAATTTCAGGATTTTTTGAAATTCGACCCCTAAAAGGGGTCAAAAGGGGCAAAATATCTTTGTAATGTGTTTACACTAATTATACATTTTCAATTAAGAACGATAAGATATCTTACTTGATTTTTACTTAATAAAATTCTAAATACAAATATCTAAAAAGTAATTTCAGGATTTTTTGAAATTCGACTCCCAACTATCCAAAATGTGAGTGGGGGCAAAAATTAAAACTCTCTCCTATCTTGATCAAATTATGTAGAGTTATTCTTTATTACTTTAAGAAACTATTCCTGTAAAAATCAACTATCAAAATTGACTGTATGGGGGCGAAAGGGGGGGGGGGTGGCAAATTATAGAAATTTTTAGCTTTTTAGTACATTTACTCTTTAGAAAACTGTGGATTATTTATTTGCAAATATCTAAAAAATAATTTCAAGATTTTTTATAATCCGACCCCCCCCCCTTCAACTATCCAAAATGTGAGTGGGGGCAAAAATTAAAACTCTCTCCTATCTTGATCAAATTTTATTGAGTTATTCTTTATTAACCGACTTCAAAAAAGGAGGAGGTTCTCTATTCGATTGAATTTTTTTTTTTTTTTTTTTTTTGTGCCTATGTTACCTCATATCTCCGCCAATTGTCAACCGATTTTGAAAATTTTTTTGCATTGGGTCCAGTCTAGCTTCCGATTGGTCCCATTTTTTTTCGATTTTTTCATAGGTATTAGACCTTTTTTATTGGTTTAGGTTTGTTTAGACCTAACCTCTTTGTTTATGAACCGATTTCGATGGTTCTTTTTTTATCCGAAAGGGGGTGTCTTAGGGATGGTTGTCATATTAATTTGGTCAAGTTCTGATGATATGATCACTATTAATAACATCACTAAAAAGAGAAAAATAAAAATTTTTAAGAAAAAATAAAAACCGACTTCAAAAAATTAAATGCAACAAATAAAAATACACTAAAAGGTATAAAATAATTATTATCTTATTTTAGTTACAACTAAACGACGAAATATTAACATGAAATTACTTTTTGAAGTTGGTGCCAAACATATACCTTTTATGAATCGCACTCGACGGATCTTACTTAGTACGTTTGGCGGGTACGCCTCGCTTATAGGTATAGTTTGTTTGGCACCGACTTTAAAAAGTAATTTCGTGTTAATATTTCGTCGTTTAGTTGTAACTAAATAAGATAATAATTATTTTATACCTTTTAGTGTATTTTTATATTTGTTGCATTTAATTTTTTGAAGTCGGTTTTATATTTTTCTTAAAATTTTTTTTACTTTAAGAAACTATTCCTGTAAAAATTGACTATATGCGGGCGAAGGGGGGGGGGGGATTATTTAAATTTTTGGCTTTTTTGTACATTTACTCTTTAGAAAACTGAGAATTATTATGCCAAGAGACAGCGTCTTCTATCTATTAAACTACAATAAAATGTTAAAATTCTACGTGCTAAATTTAATAAAAAAGTTAATTTTTTGCCAGGTTTTATAATTAAAGAAAAAAAAAACAAAACAAAGAAAAACATACTTTTTTGGGAATGGAGCTTTTTTTAAATGAATTTTGGAGACCTTATAATCACATGCCGAGACGCTGCCCGCCAGGGCCACCTGCCCGGAGGGACGAGGTATAGAGGGCGTGCCTGGAGCAGTTCGTATATATATATACTCTTCTACAAGAATAAAATAAAATCGATGATGATATTACTTATATGGTTATATGTGACTAGAATAATTTTTCCTAATAAATGTGAATAAAATTGAGAGAAACGTAAATTAAAATGACTTAATTGGGGGGAATGAGTGTGGGGGTGGGTGGGGTGGGGGTGGGGGGGGGGTGGCAATTTGACGGCTTCCATCTCCAATGAATCTCTCGAAGTTATTTTAAGCAAACGAGCAATCAAATCACAAGTCTTAATTAGAAAACATCTGCCGACATCAGTGCTAATCCCTATGGAAATTGCTAATTCAATTTAAAGACTAATTAATGGACTTGGATATTTCTAGAAATCGTCGAAATATAAAATAAATGGACGTTTTATTAGCAGAATTTTTTTTTAAAAATCAGTTTAAAAAGAATTTTGATGAGAATGAGAGCCTCCGCAGTTGTCTGGGTGGCTTTTGAATTTGTTTATATTGTTAATTATTGTGTATTTATTATTACGTTGATAAATAAACAACTCTCATCCTAGTATCTTTATATTACTTTATATATTTATTTATTTGTTTATTCCAATCCGAACCCTATTTGGGGTTTGGATTCATAAAATTGCCATTTTTGACACAATTACATACTTTAAAATAAATAAAATTACTTTACAGAATAAAATTTCTTTTATTCTAATATGCATTACGAGCCCCGTCCCATCTCAATTGGCCCACTAATATTTTTTCTTTTTAAATAAAATTATGCTAATTCACGGTGTATTTAATTTAAATATTTATTTTTATTATCATTTGGAACAACATTTTAAACAATTTAAAACATTTTATTGTAACATTTAACTTAAAATTATTTTTTAATTGTTAAAAACAAGGAAAACATACAAAATCCAAAACCTTTACCACTGTGTGACGTCGCCTTTATTTTTAATTACGGCTTGAATTCTTTTGGGCAACGTACTTATTAAGTTTTGACACTCATCTTGAGTGAAAGTATCTCAAATATTTTGAAGTTTGTGTTTTAATTCGACTACGTTTCTAGCTGGTTGTATTCGTAATAGCTTTTTCATTGTGTGCCAAAGAGTTTCTATTGGTGACAAGTCGGGACTGTTTGCCACCCACTCCAAAAGTGGAACATTATGATCAGAAAGCCATTTTAAAGATTTTCTTGATGTATGGCAGGCCGCCCCGTCTTGTTGGAACACAAAATTATTATTATTCTGCAATGCATCTGCCATTGTTGGAAGTAACGATTTTTTTAAATCTCTAAATATTTATTGGTGTTTACAATTCCATCAATGAAGTGAAGTTTTCCAACACCTCTAGCAGACATTGAACCCCATACCATAACTGAAGCAGGAAATTTTACTTTCTTTTTTAAACAATCTGAATTGAAAGCTTCATTTTTCTGACGAATAACTCTGCTTCGATTGTCCCCAACACAAACTTCAAAACGAGACTCATCACTCCAATGGACACTATTCCATTCATCACTCGTTCAATTAATGTGACTTTTAGCCCATTTAAGCCGGTTTTTCTTTTGTTTTAATGTCAAGAGTGGCTTTTCTTTCGCCTAAAAAAATTAGTAAAATTACAAAAAAAAATTTGGAATAAGTTGCAATAAAATTACCTTGTAAGTTTTAAAACCTAACTTAAGGGCTTCTCTATGGCACGTGGATCTTGAAACACTTCGCCCCACAGCATCGCTCCAAAGAGCAGATAATTCACCATAGTTCGAGCGCCTGTTTTTTCTAATAATCTTCTTCAATGCCCGTCTATCAGCATCTGATATTTTGGATTTCGGCGCATACCGAGGTTTTGTAGCTATTGTACCCGTTGTTTTATAAACTCGAATAATATTTCTGACAGTAAACTTTGATAAATTAACTAGATCGCCAATTTCCGCGTTTGATTTTTCCCTTTTTAAATAAATTGATAATAATTGAGCGAATTTTTTCATCAACAACCTTTCCACGAGTCATTTTTACTAATAATAAACAAAACAAACTTTCTTTTGTTGGAAAAAGGCAAATCTACTTGATTATTTCACATATTCAAAGATTCTTAAAAAAAAAAAAAAAAATCGTGAAAAGCAAAGAACTATTTTTTATATAAAAATATGTTTTTAACAATTAAAAAATAATTTTAAGTTAAATGTTACAATAAAATGTTTTAAATTGTTTAAAATGTTGTTCCAAATGATAATAAAAATAAATATTTAAATTAAAATTACCGTGAATTAGCATAATTTTTATTTTAAAAAGAAAAAATATTGGTGGGCCAATTGAGATGGGGGACGGGGCTCGTATATCGTATTTTATTTAGTTATATTAACAATAAGAAAAAGAGCACATTCAAAATGTGAATCAAACATATTTTTCTTTCAAACTCAAGCCCCAATACAAAGAATACAATTACATTCATAGCTAATGGGATTATCTTAATATATATGAAAAGAAAAGATGACGTTTCATTCATTTATTCATTGATCCAGGCAGAGCCTAAACCGCTGGATCTAGAAATATGAAATATCGATGTAGTATATTCTTTCTTCTACGAATTAAGGGTGAGATAAAAATATATTTTTCTGAAATTCGAAACCTAAAGGGTGGAAAAGAGCCACAAAATCTATTTTCAGAATTTTTCAACATCTCCTAAGCCCGATTTTCGTTTAGAAAGATGAAGCATTAAAATACAAAATAAACTGCAACGGATCGTTGCTAAACTTTATCCAAATTCATTTGAAATATTAATATGTTCTTGAGTAAAGTACATTAAAATATAATTTTACTAAAAACTTTATTTAACCTTTTTTGTGGTCCCCGAGGTACTTAATTAGGATATTAAATTTCATCAAAATTGGTTAAGTCATTTTCAAGATATTTAGAAAAAACTAAAAAAGTACTGAAATAAAGTACTAATGTTTGTGGACCGATATGTACCAAAAACTAATCAGCGCTTCATTTTGTTAAACTAATGGTAGGTTTTCAATTTCATTTCAATCAGCGCAAAGGTGTGGAAAAAATCGTGGACGAAAAAAACGATAACACACACACATACATACATACATACATACATACATCCGCACGCACTTCCAAAAAAATGGCACTTTTTGGCCTCTCGACGAGATTCAGGTAATTTTTGGCAAAACCGTCACGTGCTAAAATTCAATCTCATTGAATACTTCAATTTGTGACCTTAATTGAGTCTATGGGTTCCGTAGTCTTTACCTGAGGACCCTTTGAAGTCGCGCTTGCCTCGAGAGCGATTCCAATACTTTCTCCCATGCTTCGCATTGGATAAAGTAAAAACAAACTTTTGAGTATATCTATTTGCTTCTGAAAGCAAGATATACCTAGTCATTTTGGGGTATACATTTTGAAATATTTAATGTGCTTCATCTCCTGAATTTTTTTAAGTTTTAGCATTCATTTTGGGTATATAGGGTCTTTAGGTACTGTCGAAATATCTTTTCATTTTTTTTTCAAAATTTTACCCCTGAACGGAGAAATAGGGGATTTTTTTCTTTTGGTGTCTTATACACAAAGGCTTCTTAGTTATTGAGTTCATTTTTGGGATATAGGTGTCATTTTCAAATTTTTTTTTTTTTAATGATATTGATGAGAGAAGGAGATACACCAGAAGGTGGATCCCCTAAAAGGCCAGTATGGGCTGGCCCCTCCATCGTGAAAAGAACAGAGCAGAAGGAAAAGAAGCCGGGATCACGAGCCAATCTCAGAAACTTAGATACAATTCAATATCCAATTTACTGAGGTTTTAGGGGCTTCGAGCAGTGGTAAATTCTCCGCGCGATAAATTCGGTTAAATTTATCTCCACTTAATTTTTTTATTACCAGACCCTATACTTACAGAAAAAATGTCTGGGTATAGCCGGGAATCGAACCCGAGACCTCCGGGTTGCCAGTCAGTTACTCTGACCATTACACCACGGGGGCGGACAATGACTTAGACCTGTTGTTTTTTTAAATTGTCCGCCTCCGTGGTGTAATGGTCAGAATAACTGACTGGCAACCCGGAGGTCTCAGGTACGATTCGGCTATACCCAGACATTTTTTCTGTAAGTATAGAGTCTGGTAATAAAAATTAAGTGGGAGATAAATTTAACCGAATTTATCGCGCGGAGAGTTTACCACTGCTCGAAGCCCCTAAAACCTTAGTAAATTGGATATTGAATTGTATCTAAGTTTCTGAGATTGGCTCGTGATCCGGCTTCTTTCCTTCTACTCTGTTCTTTCACGATGGAGGGGCCAGCCCATACAGGCCTTTGGGGGATCCACCTTCTGGTGTGTCTCCTTCTCTCATCAATATCATTAAAAAAAAAAATTCTATCTCAACGACGTAAGGAGAGGGTTAGTGGGGTGGAGAGTGATTGGAGGTGGACGAGGGGAGATGGTTCAGCGGGGTGGGGATAGGTTTAATGTGGTGGTTTTTGGGGTGGAGAGTGTTTGAAGGTGGTGGTGGAGGGTTTAGGGTTCGAGGGAGTGGATCCAGGGTCCTTGGCTATCCGAATATCATAATTAAATTTTGTAAAACAATATTTTTTAAAGGACCAATTAGCAAATTACATCTTAGTCTTTATATTATATGAATAAGAGAGATTCTTTGCATTATGAGTTGAAGTAATTAGAAGAGAATTTACATTCCTTACGAAATTATTCTCTCTCTTAGTGAGGCTTTTAACGTGAACTTCAAAGGAAGTCCTCAACCCTTTACAGGCAAAGAACCTTCTCTTTTTTTTTAAGCAGCTCACATTTAGTCTATATTCAAGAGATGGAGATAAAAAGAAAACACAGAAAGCTTTCTTGACTATAGAGAATATTACTTTTTAACCCGGTGAATTACAACGGGGTTCAGTATACCACCTGAGAAGATCTAAGGGGGGCAATGCTGGTATAATAGGGGAGCTTTGAGGATCAGACATTGTCCCACTGCCCAATATACCCGCTATACTCGTAATTTTATTTTTAATCTGGCCCCAATAATACCCCTCATGTACCCGCTATACTCATGATTTTATTATTTAATCTGGCCCCAATATACCCTCTAATGTACCCGCTATACTCGTAATTTTATTTTTAATCTGGCCCCAATATACCCCCTAATGTACCTGCTATACTCGTAATTTTATTTTTAATCTGGCCCCAATATACCCGCTAATGTACCCACTATACTCGTAATTTTATTTTTAATCTCGGCCCCTAATATACCCGCTAATGTACCCGCTATACTCGTAATTTTATTTTTAATCTGGCCCCAATATACCCCCTAATGTACCCGCTATACTCGTAATTTTATTTTTAATCTGGCCCCAATATACCCGCTTAATGTACCCACTATACTCGTAATTTTATTTTTAATCTGGCCCCAATATACCCGCTAATGTACCCGCTATACTCGTAATTTTATTTTTAATCTGGCCCCAATATACCCGCTAATGTACCCGCTATACTCGTAATTTTATTTTTAATCTGGCCCGCTGTCATACTCGAGACAAAACATTGGCAGTTAAGAAGTTTAAGTTCGACACTCCTGCTTTACATCAATCAAAAGATGATTTCTTTGATTGATTCTTTTTATAGAATAAATTTAAAAATAAGCAACTGTTAGGGGGGGGTGTTGTTGTTGCGTGGTGCTTGCTGCCCGCCTAGTTGGTGGGGACCTAACAATGATTTGAACAGGGCGATGTTCGTGCCCTGGTGCATGCTGGAGGTGAGCCCATTGTTGGGTCGGTTGTGCCGGTTGGCGCCGTTGTTCTCCGCGTTGATCCCGCCTAGTTGGTGGGGACCTAACAATGGTTGCTCGTTCCAGTGAATGCTCGCAGGGCGATGTTCGTGCCCTGCGTGAATGTTCTACCGACTTAGTTAGCCGGGCTGGGCTCTACCCATCTAGTTGGTGGGTCAAGGGCTGCTTTACATTTAAAAAGTAGAAGTAAATGGGGCATTCCACGCCAAATTCTGGACGGTTTGAAAAATTTTAATTTTTGATTTCCTTCATTTTTTGACATTTTTTTGTATCCATCAAAAAACTTTCCTGGTAAATTTTGGAATGGTTTTGATCACCGGTTTAAAAGATATCTAATTTCGGTTTTTCCTACATAACTTCTTCAAAAATGGTCGAAATTCAAATTTTTTTTTAATTTTTGTTTTTTACATACTTTTTAGAAAAAAATACAACAAATTTATTTAAAGTGTTTTTATATGTGATTTTTGAGTTTGAACATTTTAATCTTGTTTTTGAAACTGTATGTACCCTTCGAATTTTTTATTTTAAACTTCTATTCATTCTACAAATTTCAAGACCGGGTTGATAGTGGTCCTATGATAATTATACTATTTTTTTTTGATTTTCGATTTTTGATTTTGATTTTCTTTCAACAAACTAAAATACTAATTATTTATTTTAAACACCTGTTAACGATAAAAATCAATTCAAAATAACTAAAAAAAAAAGAGAACTCAATACCAAAAAGTGGTTTTAATAATGGTTAATAGCGAATAAATTTTTTTCGAAATTTTCAAAAATCGAAAAAAAAAATAGTAATTATCAATAGGCCCACTATCAACCCTGTCTTAAAATTTGTAGAATGAATAGCAGTTTAAAATAAAAAAAATTATCAAAAAATCGAAGAGTACATACAGTTTCAAAAACAAGATTAAAATTTTCAAACTCAAAAATCCCATATAAAAACACATTAAATAAATTTACAAAAAAAAGAAAAAAAATGAATTTGGGCCATTTTTGAAGAAGTTATGAGCAAAAAACCGAAATTCGATATGTTTTAAACCGATAATCAAAAGAATTTCAAAATTTACCAGGAAGACTTTTTCTGATGGGTACTAAAAAATGTCAAAAAATAAAATTTTTCAAACGGTCCGATTTGTCCTCAAATATATTCGTAGAAAAAATTTTCTCCTCGGAGAGAGATGTACTGGCAGAAATTTTAATTGATAATTGTTGGAAAGGTAGCCCAAGGATAGTAAAAAAAATGCTCTCGAATAAAGTAGAGTTGTTGTACGGGTGTCTGGTGGCAAATTTATATTTTTAAATACGATTATTTCAAAAAGTAATAAACGGTGTGGGGGGAGGGTGGCGCCGTTGGAATTATCGTTCGTGCGGATTTGTCAGTCACGATGTCGCAGTGGTCGAGTGAGCATCGCGCGTTCGCTGTGGAGACATTTTTTAAGAGTAATGATTCTTACGTAATTGCTGATGTTGGAGCGTTTTCGCACTGTAAATCCCATTTTTTGGAGCGACGAGGCTCATTTTCACTTAAACGGCCACGTCAACAAGCAAAACTGCCGTTACTGGTCTCCAAGAACCCGCAACCCTCGATTGAAACATCAAAAACCATTGCATTGCCCCAGGGTAACTGTTTGGTGTGCCTTATCCACGCATGAGATAATTGGACCATTTTTTTTCGAAAATTCTCGAGGCCAGGCGAAAGAGAAGAAAGAACTCGACGGAAGACATCTGGATGACATACTCTTTAAAAAATAAAATCCGCATTTCTATTCTTTCGTTCAATGCTCTTAATAAAACTTTATGTCAATTATTACGTTTTTTATTTAAGTTTGAAAATATAAATCTGCTACCAGACACCCTATATATTCATTGCTTTATCACTCAAACCAATTTTTCGGAGGATTTTCTTTCTTTCTTCAGTTCACTGACCCCTTTTAAACCCTGAAGAAGGAGGGAAAAATCTTCCGAAACATATACAATAAATCTATTTTATTCGAGAGACATTTTTTTCACTATCCTTGGGCTGCCTTTCCATTACTTATTAAGTAGAAGTAAATAATGAAAAACACTTGACTGAAAATATTGCCAGATGAAAAGAAGAGATGATTAGAGAAACAAGTGTATTGTAAAAGTGACTTTTTATTTCAACATTGATAGCGTTTAAATCCGAATTATTTTGAAAATGAAACTTTGTGGAGAAAATTGAAAAGATAACGAGAAAAAGTTTTTATAACAAGTAGTAACCATCATTTTGTAGCCACTTTATTAGTGATTGGAACATTTCCCGAATTTCCTTTTGATAATTTGAGCTGCAGTTCGAATTACGACGTCTCTTCTTCTTTCAATTACGTTATTTTTTTGTCGAGGATTTTCTATCGTTTGACACGTCACGATAAGCCAACCCGAAGTCTTTCCTCAAATTACCATTTATAGCCTATCGTGTTGAAGCCATGAATTTATTTTTCCTCAAGAGTGGATCACAGGCAATGATTTAAAATAAGCCCTGGGCTTATGAATATAAATTGCACTGGCCAATCTCTCTCTCTCAAAAGGTTTTGACTCAATTGTAATTTACTTTCGAGAGTTCATTTCCGATAAATACGAGTAGAATGTGCCATAGCTCAAATTGAATATTATGCCCTTTGGATTCAATTTGTAAGTTGATGTAAACTTGTTATAATATATAGTGAAATAAAAAGAGCTAAAATAAATGTGTAGTTTTAGTTTTATTTACTTTTTCAACAATATATAAATAAATAATCAACAATATATTGAAAAGAAAACAAATTAATTATTAAACAATTAATTAGATTTAATTAACTAGGCTTCAAAACTGTAGATTCTTTATAGAATTATTCCGACAAGTTCAATTGAAAAAACACAAAATTACTTTACACTGAAGTACTTACTTAATGTGGGAAATTATTTTAATGAATTTTCTTAATTTCTGTTTCATTAAAAGCATATGGTTAGCATGTGCCCGTTCAAGGGATTGTGGGCCATCTTCTGGGTTGCAGGCCCGGTATAGATCGGCGGCTTTTGTCCCTTTATAGTCAAGTTAAAAGCTTTCTGTCATAAATAATACTATGACAACTGGTGTCGATGAGGTGTGGACTGACAGTGTGCACAGCTGGGTTTTATTATTATTACACTAACTCAAAAGGTTTTTATCTTTTGTGTCTTTTTATCAAATTTGTCTTGCCCAGAAGCTGTTCGTGACCACTGGCAAATTTAGTAATTGTTTGATCTATGGTGTCCATTTGTAGGTCCCGATGGATGTCGCTATTTCGGCACTATCATGGTGCATCGATGATATCCATTAATGCATTAATCTGGAATCGCTGGATTACTTGAATATTGCTCTTACTGGCAGTATACCAGAGCTGAATGCCATGAGTCCAAATGGGTTTTAGTATTTGGTTATAAAGAGGCATCTTGATGTCTATAAAGAGCTTGGAGCAGCCAGTACATTTTCTTCAATTTAGCATGGAATTTATTGTTCCTCAAGAGTGGATCACAGACAATGATTTAAAATAAGCCAGCCCTAAGTTTATGAATCTCTGAAAAGGTTTTATCTCGATTGTAATTTACTTTCGAGAGTTCATTTCCGAGAAATACGAGTAGAATGTTCCTTGACTCAAATTGAATATTACCCTTTGGATTCAATTTGTAAGTTAATGTGAACTTGTTTTAACATAGTGAAATAAAGAGGAGAGAGCTAAAATAAACGTGTAGATTTGGTTTTATTTACTTTTTCAACAATACAAATAAATAATCAATAAAATATAGAAAGGAAAACAAATTAATGATTAAACAATTGATTAATTAGATTTAATTATTACGCCTCAAAACTCAATGACGAAAAGATGATAGATTCTTTATTCTTCATCATTAAGTTTTGAAGCATAATAATTGAATCTAATTGATTAATTGTTTAATCATTAATTTGTTTTCTTTTCTATATTTTATTGATTATTTATTTGTATTGTTGAAAAAGTAAATAAAGCTAAATCTACACGTTTATTTTAGCTCTCTTCTTTATTTTACTATATTATAACAAGTTTACACCAACTTACATCCGTACTACAATGTAATCAATTATCTCAAACGAGGCTTTCATATATAATTACAATCGAATTTTACTTACAGGTAAGTTTGTTTGATTTACAATAATTATTCCGCCAAGTTCAATTGAAAAAACACAAAATTATTTTACCCTGAAGTATCTACTAAATTTCTTCTAAATTTTTTTGCTTATCCAGTTTAGAAATACTACCTTGATCAAAAAGTTTCATAAAATTAAAAATACAAACTTATACATCAAATTCGATATTGTCCTTTTCAAAGTACTCCCCAAAGTAATCTGTTTTTAACGCAAAATTTAATACAAGCTCGTTGCTGCAAATGCGATTTCATCATTAAAATCACCCACACATGTAGACTTGTTAAAAAGGGGGTAACTTTTACAAATTTCAAGCTATGACGCTCAAAATTGATACGAATGTCAATGAGAGAAGTGGCAATCAAACAAATAAATAAATAAATAAAATAGGGTAACTGAGAGCGCCACAGGGTGGACATTCCTGAAACTTTTTGATCAAGGTAGTATGTCTAAAACTGCAACTGTTTTATTTCGGGAATAATCGAAATTTTGTAAGTTTTTCTAAGTAACCGCAGGTCGAAATGACAAACTAGTCGGGAAGACCGGGACCATACTTTAAATTCGAGATAATCCCTGTCAAACCGTGAGGTATGGTACATCTAGATACAGATATAAGTGGAGGCAAGTGATTGCTTCAAACCAGCCTCATACTTACCAGGTGTACCGGAAAGTCATTACCGGTTTTTTCGAAAAAAAACTACGTAATTTTTAAGAAAATGGAAAATTTATTTATTCAAAGTATTGGCCATTTGATTTTATACCACTTGCCCATCTTTCTGGCAATTTATGGATGCCATCCCAAAAAACTGTTTGTCCTTTGAGCAAAACCATTCATCGAGCCATTTTTAACCGACTTCAAAAAAGGAGGAGGTTCTCTATTCGATTGAATTTTTTTTTTTTTTTTTTTTTTTTTTGTGCCTATGTTACCTCATATCTCCGCCAATTGTCAACCGATTTTGAAAATTTTTTTTGCATTGGGTCCAGTCTAGCTTCCGATTGGTCCCATTTTTTTTTCGATTTTTTTTCATAGGTATTAGACCTTTTTTATTAGGTTTGTTTAGGTTAGTTTAGACCTAACCTCTTTGTTTATGAACCGATTTCGATGGTTCTTTTTTTATCCGAAAGGGGTGTCTTAGGGATGGTGTCATATTAATTTGGTCAAGTTCTGATGATATGATCACTATTAATAACATCACTAAAAAGAGAAAAATAAAAATTTTTAAGAAAAAAATAAAAACCGACTTCAAAAAATTAAGTGCAACAAATATAAAAATACACTAAAAGGTATAAAATAATTATTATCTTATTTAGTTACAACTAAACGACGAAATATTAACACGAAATTACTTTTTGAAGTTGGTGCCAAACATATACCTTTTATGAATCGCACTCGACGGATCTTACTTAGTACGTTTGGCGGAGTACGCTCGCTTATAGGTATGGTTTGTTTGGCACCGACTTTAAAAAGTAATTTCGTGTTAATATTTCGTCGTTTAGTTGTAACTAATAAGATAATAATTATTTTATACCTTTTAGTGTATTTTTATATTTGTTGCACTTAATTTTTTGAAGTCGGTTTTTATTTTTTTCTTAAAAATTTTCTAACTTCTTCGAAATTGGCCAAGTGCTGCTCTGCAAGCGCGTGTCCCATCGATGCGAAAAGTTGATAGTCGGACGGGGCAAGGTCTGGAGAGTACGGCGGGTGCGATAATATGTCCCATCCAAGTACTTTCAACGCTTCCTTGACCGGTTTTGTTTTATGAGACGGCGCGTTATCGTGTTGTAAAATCACTTTGCCGTGTCTTCGGGCCCATTCTGGACGTTTTTCGATCAATGTGTGGTTCAAATTGATCATTTGTTGTTGGTAGCGATCACTATTAACTGTTTCACCAGGTTTCAACAGTTCGTAATAAACCACGCCACTCTGGTCCCACCAAACACAGAGCATTGTCTTGCGACCAAAACGATTTGGCCTTGGAGTCGATAGGCCGGCTTCGCCAGGTGATAACCATGATTTTTTGCGCTTAGGGTTTTCAAAGTAAATCCACTTTTCATCACCCGTCACTATTCGATCCAGAAATGACTTCCGATATTATATATTTTTAATTTTTAACGTGAAACAAGTGACCTAAGAAAACCTAACTCATCGTAAATTAATATTTCATAAAATATTTATTTACTTTTATCTTTATTTTAAAACTCAATGACGAAGAATAAAGAATCTCATTTTTTCATCATTGAGTTTTGAAGCATAAATAAATCGAATTAATTAATTGTTTAATCAATAATTTCTTTTCTTTTCAATTTATTTATTATTGATTATTTATTTGTATTGTTGAAAAAGTAAATAAAGCTAAATCTACACATTTATTTTAGCTCTCTTCTTTATTTAACTATATTATAACAAGTTTACATCAACTTATATCTGTACTATGTACAATAATGTAATCAATCATCTCGAACGAGGCTTTCATATATAATTACAATCGAACTTCACTTACAGGTAAGTACGTTTGATTTACAATTATTCCGCCAAGTCCAAAGTGAAACATGATATTAATTAATAAAGTAAAGGGAGTCGGGTTTTAATCTGTAAACTCCTGATGATGTACTAATAATCCGAAATATGTTGAGTCTGTATAAACCTCTTTGAGTTTTATTTCATTCATTGTGAAACTACACTCCCTTTACTTTATTAATTAATTTACACTAAATTCCTTCTAAATCTTTTTGCTTATTCAGCTTATAAATATGTCTAAAATGTGAACTGTTTTATTTCGGGCATAATCGAAATTTTCTAAATAACCGGGACAAAATGACAAACTAGTCGGGACGCCGGGATAAGAATACCTACTTTAAAACCGGGACGTATGGTAAATCTAGATATAGATCTAAATGGAGACAAGTGGTTGTGTCAAACCAACCTGATACTTATCTACGATGATGATTCTGAATTCTTGACTAGAGCATTCAGTGCAGTGGCGTAACTACACCATTTGAGGCCCGTGGTAAATTAATCGAATGGGGCCCTCTCCCGCCCAATATAAAGAAGCTCAACCAACGTTAAAGTTTTTTACTTTACCATACAGGGTATGGAATAAGTGGTTTTTTTCCTTCTTTTTTTCGAAATATCTAAAAAACGGCTCAAAGTATTTTGATTAAAAAAATTGGGTGAAACCATGGCATTTCGCTCTACAAAAAAGCCCTAATAAGTGAACATCGAAAAAATTATATTTTTCGAGATAATAATTGTTTTGTCAAAATGTCGGTTAGTTAGTTAGTCTGTGCGTTACCAAATTTTTGTGGGCGAGCTAGCTCAAAAACTAGTGTAAATATCGAAACCAAATTTGACATGTAGTTTTAGTCAATGGAGATTAAGAGGTGATTAGATTTTGGTGCATATCGACCCAAAATTAAGGGGGGAGTGGAGGGGTTGAAAATTAAAAATCTAGGACATTTGAGCAAAATCAACCAAATCGTGGGACCCCAGAAGTTTAAAAATGCAAAAACTAACCGCCCAAAATGTGTGTCTGGGGGGGGGGGGGGTAAAAAAATGAAAATTTCGGTTTCTCTTTTGTTTACTTTTGTACCCAGACAGACAATGGGTCGGATTAATCCATTGTTGTCAAAGGCCTTGAAGAACTATTGTGATTGTGTATTTTAACATATTTTGTTTTCCCTAAACGTTAGAACTATTAATAAACGTTTCGAGGGGTCGAGCGGGGTGGAAGTGTGCCGGGGGTGGGGGGGGGGTACAGTGGGTGAATATTATATATATTTGTATTTTTTAATTTGAAAGCGGCTCTCAAATAAAAATCGACATTTTTATCAGAATTATAAATTAAAAATAATATTAAAATAAAGCTTTTAACTGAAGGAAGAAGTTACCGAGCATCGCTCGGTGCCTCCAGGTACTGTTTAATAAATCAGCAAGTTATAGAAGATGACGTTTATATTTCATGTCTAAAAGCGGATCGAAAACTGAGAATTCTCTTGGCAAATGAAATAGATATGTCTTTTTTAACCGACTTTAAAAAAGGAGGAGGTTCTCTTTCTTTTTTTTTTTTTTTGTGCCTATGTTACCTCATATCTCCGCCAATTGTCAACCGATTTTGAAAAAAAATTTCGCATTGGGTCCAGTCTAGCTTCCGATTGGTCCCATTTTTTTTCGTTTTTTTTTTCATAGGTATTAGACCTTTTGTATTAGGTTTGTTTAGACCTAACCTCATTGTTTATGAACCGATTTCGATGGTTCTTTTTTTATCCGAAAGAGGGTGTCTTAGGGATGGTGTCATATTAATTTGGACAAATTCTGATGATATGATCACTATTAATAACATCACTAAAAAGAGAAAAATAAAAATAATTTTTAAGAAAAAAATAAAAACCGACTTCAAAAAATTAAATGCAACAAATAAAATACACTAAAAGGTATAAAATAATTATTATCTTATTTAGTTACAACTAAACGACGAAATATTAACATGAAATTACTTTTTGAAGTCGGTGCCAAACATATACCTTTTATGAATCGCACTCGACGGATCTTACTTAGTACAGTATGGTGGGTACGCTCGCTATAGGTATAGTTTGTCTGGCACCGACTTCAAAAAGTAATTTCATGTTAATATTTCGTCGTTTAGTTGTAAGTAAATAAGATAATAATTATTTTTAACCGACTTCAAAAAAGGAAGAGGTCTCTCGATGATTTTTTTTTTTTTTTTTTTTTTGTGCCTATGTTACCTCATATCTCCGCCAATTGTCAACCGATTTTGAAAAAAATTTCGCATTGGGTCCAGTCTAGCTTCCGATTGGTCCCATTTTTTTTCGATTTTTTTTCATAGGTATTAGACCTTTTTTGTTAGGTTTGTTAGGTTTGTTTAGACCTAACCTCATTGTTTATTAACCGATTTCGATGGTTCTTTTTTTATCCGAAAGAGGGTGTCTTAGGGATGGTGTCATATTAATTTGGACAAATTCTGATGATATGATCACTATTAATAACATCACTAAAAAGAGAAAAATAAAATAATTTTTAAGAAAAAATAAAAACCGACTTCAAAAAATTAAATTCAACAAATAAAATACACTAAAAGGTATAAAATAATTATTATCTTATTTAGTTACAACTAAACGACGAAATATTAACATGAAATTACTTTTTGAAGTCGGTGCCAAACATATACCTTTTATGAATCGCACTCGACGGATCTTACTTATTAAGTATGGTGGGTATATAGGTATAGTTTGTCTGGCACCGACTTTAAAAAGTAATTTCATGTTAATATTTCGTCGTTTAGTTGTAACTAAATAAGATAATAATTATTTTATACCTTTTAGTGTATTTTATTTGTTGCCACTGATTCAGTGTCCCAAATATTGCTGATTTTCCAAGAGATGCGTACCCTTTGGCTTTTCCATTAAAATCGATGTTCCTTGTATTGGCAAGAAGCCCGCCCGGATGGCTGGTTTCTCGAGAGCATGATCTTGGATGAACCCGATTGGATTGGAACCATATGCTTGCTAGTATAGGCTTTGGGCTGGTTTTTGTTAACAGCCGCCTCAACCGCTATTGATCGGAAGGGGCGCGTGGAGGGAATGACAGACAGACAGACTCACGTGACTGCCCCCACGTCACTGGCCATCACTCAAAATCGCTCCCGTATACTTCTTGACTTATCATCCCACCACTCCTGACTTGAAATAATTGTTGCTGATTTAGGAAACCCATTGAGTTTGCAGAAAGTGTTTTCAAATTCCGGGTGCAATGACTCACTATAGCTATTTAATGAAATTCGTCCTAGAATTAACAAAAAAGGCCATGTGCGTGTCTTACAAACGTTCATTCACTAAATCCGCTTTAATTAGAAATGTTATTAGCATGTAAATTGAGAAATTACAATATGTTTTACACGTTATCACGATAGTCTTTGGGGGATGCACATTTTTGGTGTAACTCTTAAGGGGTGGCACCCAAAATCCCGACAAGCCAAAATCCCAAGAAATTCAGGCTTAATTATGATTTTTATTAACCTTTTTGATATTTCCACACTCTTAAGATTCCTATGATTAAAAAAATGGGTAATCCTCATCCATATAAGCTCACGGGGGGGGGGGAAGTGAAACTTTAATTTTAAAACCCACAAATAGTTATGACAAATAAAATTTATTGAAATTAGGGAAATTTAAAATTATTCTTTTAAAACTCACAAATTGTTTATGGCAAATAAAATTTATTAAAATTAGGAAATTTATCATTTTATTCATTTTATCTTTTATTTCTCCTCTATTAGGTCATTTCTCCTTTATTGTAACAAAAAATTAAAACAGATACATGGCTAAAGAAGTTTCATTAAAAAAAAAAAATGTTAGAGAATGAAATATGTAAATTTTGTATTGTATAAGTTATTATGTACAATATTGTATCCAAAGGCTATGAAGAAGATTTATCAAGCTCTTTTTGAACAGCCAAAATCCCGAAAATTCAAAATCCCGACAATCCAAAATCCAAAGAAATTCAGGCTTAATTATGATTTTTTATTAACCAGACTCTTAAGATACCTATGATTAAAATAAGCTGATGTGTTCTGATGTGGCCATCCACTTGACTTTACCATACAACCTGGCTTCTAAAATTATTTATAATCATTTAGGGGGGGGGTTACTTTTTACATTTTTATACATCTGGGGTCCCACTGATTATGTATACAAAATTTGGTTGAGTTTGGTAAATGGCCAAGATTTTCATTTTTTGACCCTACCCTGTATGGTAAAGTAAAAAAAAATGGGTGATCCTCATCCATATAAGCTCACGAGGGGAAGTGAAACTTTAATTTTAAAACCCACAAATAGTTATGACAAATAAAATTTATTGAAATTAGGGAAATTTAAAATTATTCTTTTAAAACTCATAAATTGTTTATGACAAATAAAATTTATTAAAATTAGGAAAATTATCAGTTTAAAATTAAGGATTGCCTTTTATTTCCCCCTCAATTAGATCATTTCCCCTTTATTGTAACAAAATAATGAAAACAGATACGTGTTAGAAAAAAAGAAATAATATGTAAATTTTGTATTGTATAAGTTGTGTACAATATTGGATCCAAAGGCTATGAAGGTGATTTATCAAGCTCTGTTTGAAAGTATAATTAATTATGGGATAATTGCGTGAGGGTGTTGCACGTGATAATGCGACGAAAGGACGAAATAAACCACTTACCACTAGACTTATTAAAAATTTAAGGTGCAATCTATCCGGAATATTGATAAATGTGTTATTGTGAACACTCTTGTATATTATTACGATTATTAAGTGAGCAATTATTGTATATACAGGGTGCCCCAAAAGTTAAGGATCAAACGTGAACACGAGATAGATGAGTACAGGATTGTCCAAAATAAATATTTTTTAAATAAAACTCTCTTAGTTTTCGAGTTATGGGCATTTTTATGAAAATCGCTACACTGCTCTAAATATTTTCTACGAATTTTCATTTTTTATAATTCTACTATATACTACTCTTGAAAAAATTTCAATTCTGAACTTACCCACACTGTATATTTTCTTAACCTAACCACATGAAAGATTTTAAACTTTCATTCATAAATTAATTCCTGTGAATACATTGTAATAGACTGATGAAGAGGGCAAAGCCCTCGAAACTATAGTCTCGTTATAAATAAATAAAATTTATAATTCCAGCAGAAGACACACTCTTTTATTGTCTCCTTCAATATATAAAAATTCTGCTACTCTCGGCAAAAACTTTCAATTCAATATACTACTCTATTGGCTAAAGGGTAGAATTTAACATGAAAACAGATATCAAATAATTTTAATTTTAATTTGTAATTTTAAATATTATTAAATATTGAATATAAAAACAGTTATTATTTTGAACATTTACTTTAGTTGAATAAAAATATTTTAATAAATTAAATTAGTTTTCATGTTAAATTCTACCCTTTAGCCAATTACGAATTGTGTTTCTTTCGCATAAAAATGCAAATATTATTTTTTGTTTTTTAAAAAAGTGGAATGTTTTATACCATTTTGAAATCTTGATTAAATGCGTCAATTTTTTAGATAATTTGCCATTATTGTTTGACACAGTTTTTTAAAGATATCAAGTGTCAAAGTTAGCTGATTAAAATTTTTTGACTTTTTTTGACTTAAATTGTTCTAATTGTACTGTTGAGAATGGGTCATGCAGCTACCCCCAGAAAACTCTTTCAGTTTAATCTAAGAGACTCTCCTTTTGTGGGACTGTGATGGCAGCCAAATGGGTGATGTCAATCACATCTTCCTAGGGTGTCCAAAATACAATAAAGCTATTGACTTATTTTATTAACCGACTTCAAAAAAGGAGGAGGTTCTCTATTCGACTGAATTTTTTTTTGGAACGAAGTTCCTTATGGGACGCCTCGGAGTGGTACCCTAACCGGTGAAAAATGTCCGTAACGTTAAGAAAAAGCGAGCCAATGCTCATGCGCGCGCATCCACTCAGCCACTCTGGAGGCGGGGCCTCTGGCTTGTGCTGTGGTCGGGAAGTTTAAGTTTTATCATAATCGAGTGCAAGCTAGATCGACGGAAAGGTTACTTACAGAATTCAAAAGGTTATCATTAAATTCTTTACATACAAGAGCAAGAACAATCGTAGATTTCATTAGTAATAAAAAAGGTGTTTCAACTTTAACATTTAACGTTCAAAGTTTAAAGAGTCATCGCTTGGATTTAACTGATTCAGTTACTCAAAAAACAAACATTTTATTACTATCTGAGACAAATATGGACAATGATCAGCTATATGAAATACCGAATTTTAATTGTATCGTCCATTATAAAAGAGGTAATGTTCGATCAGGTGGAGTTGCGATTTACCAATCGAATGACGACACTGTTAATATTGTTTCACCAAATATGGACATAATAATGAGAAATGCTAATGACTTTGGTTTTAGACATTCACCTGTTGGAGATATTTGTTCTGCTATTTGCAAGATGGAAAACGGCGTTGAAATCGTAATGGTAGTCGTTTACATTGCACAGAAACAGAAGTTAATAGACATACAAGGATTCATACATCGATCACTGTTGGAGTATTCTGCAGCATCTACAGCATTACTTGAAGAGTATGGTACCAATTATGACCAACTTCCACTAATTTTGGCAGGTGACTTCAATATTAACTTCAAAGATAAGCAATCAGAGTCATTTAAAACTTTTCTGAAAAATACATTTGATTTAAATATGAACAATAATGAAGATGAATCCACTACGAGAGACAATACTACTATCGATGCTGTTTTCTCGAGATATTTGGCAAAAATCGAATCACAAATATATATATCTTATTTTAGTTACCATAAAGCTATAGTTTCTATGATAGAACATAATTAGGCTTAATTATTATTATTCATATAAATACCTGTTTCTTTTTGTATATTATTATTATTATATATTATATATTTTTATAAATCATTGTAAATAAAATAAAGGTGTTAAGATAATTTTATAAAGTAGTTTCTTTGCTTTTTATCGATAAAAAAATCATAATAAAAAATGTATACCCGAATAATTATTTTTCTTTATACCTAGAATAGAACTTAAAATTAATATTTTTATAATAAGGAACTTCGTTCCTATCCGGTGTCCTACGACACAGATCTATTTTTTTTTTTTTTTTTGTGCCTATGTTACCTCATATCTCTGCCAATTGTCAACCGATTTTGAAAATTTTTTTGCATTGGGTCCAGTCTAGCTTCCGATTGATCCCATTTTATTTTTCGATTTTTTTTCATAGGTATTAGACCTTTTTTATTAGGTTTGTTTAGACCTAACCTCTTTGTTTATGAACCGATTTCGATGGTTCTTTTTTTATCCGAAAGGGGTGTCTTAGGGATGGTGTCATATTAATTTGGTCAAGTTCTGATGATATGATCACTTTTAATAACATCACTAAAAAGAGAAAAATAAAAATAATTTTTAAGAAAAAATAAAAACCGACTTCAAAAAATTAAATGCAACAAATAAAATACACTAAAAGGTATAAAATAATTATTATCTTATTTAGTTACAACTAAACGACGAAATATTAACATGAAATTACTTTTTGAAGTCGGTGCCAAACATATACCTTTTATGAATCGCACTCGACGGATCTTACTTAGTACGTTTGGAGGGTATGCTCGATTATAGGTATAGTTAGTTTGGCACCGACTTCAAAAAGTAATTTCATGTTAATATTTCGTCGTTTAGTTGTAACTAAATAAGATAATAATTATTTTATACCTTTTAGTGTATTTTATTTGTTGCATTTAATTTTTTGAAGTCGGTTTTTGTTTTTTTCTTAAAAATTATACTAGATCTGCTCATAAAATTTCATTCCCTACATCAATGGGATTAATTCTTAGCTATCTCAATCCTGACTGTCATGAATCCGAGACTCAAGAGATAATCATTAAACTATTAATAGCATCCAAACTATTTATATGATATAAAAATGTAAACACTGTTAAATAATATTGCAACTGTATATAATTATGTTAATATAAAAATGTAAATATTGTAAAAAAAAAAAAAATTGACACATGAATCTGAAAAAAATATTTTTTTCCTCAAAAAAGTATAATACTCTTAGTTATTTTCTGTTTTGTGATCGATAGCAGTATTATTCAGAATTCCGTATCAAAAATTAGAATTATAAAATATGAAAATTCGTAGTTCAAATATTTAGAGCAGGGTAGCGATTTTCACAGTTTTCAAAAAAATGCCCATAACTCGAAAACTAAGAGAGTTTTATTTAATCTTTTTTTTTTTATTTTGGACAATCCTGAACTCACCTATCTCGTGTTCACGTTTGATCCTTGACTTTTGGGACACCCTGTATATAGAATCGAAAACTACACTAACGATTTCGCTAAAAATTGGTATACTTATCAAGTGTCATAAGTTATTAGTCATGTATAGATTTTATTCCGATTGACATAAAGGAAGGGGGTGTAAATTAGGAGTGTCGTAAAATAAATATTTTAATCATTCATAAATCGTCTTCGGTAAGTCGCAGAGACTTGAAATTTGAAACTTAAGCTATTTAGAGGCAAAAAGTTACCGACCATCGCTCGCTGCTCCAGACACTTATTACAATGTATGTAAGATGATATGTATAATGAACATAGTAACAGAAGTGGGTTTAAAGATTTATCAACATAAGAAATTCTCTCATATTGGCTAAAATATTAATTTAATCGAATAAATCTAAAGAAAAAATTTGTAGAAAATTTAATTCTCTACAAAAAAGTTCGTTTGAATAAAATCTCTCCGATTAATGGATTTAAAGAGAGATGGATTTCAAGATATATCAAAATAAAATTTTAAAATATGCTAAAATATTAATTTAATTGAATAAACCTAAATAAAAAATTTGTAGAAAATTTAATTCTCTACAAAAAAGGTCCTTTGAATAAAATCTCTGCGATTAATGGTTTCAAGATAGAGGTGTTTAAAGATTTATCTTCAGAAACAAATATTCTCTTATTGGCTAAAATATTAACTTAATCGAATAAATCTAAAGAGAACATTTGTAGAAAATTTAATTCTCTACAAAAAAGGTCCTTTGAATAAAATCTCTTCGGTTAGTGGTTTTCAAGAAAGAAGGATTTCAAGATTTATCAACAATAAAACATTTTCTCTTATTGGCTAAAATATTAACTTAATCGAAGAAACCTAAATAGAAAATTTGTAGAAAATTTAATTATCTACAAAAAAGGTCCTTTGAATAAAATCTCTCCGATTAATGGTTTTCAAGAAAGAAGGGTTTATAGATTTATCAACATGAAACATTTTCTCTTATTGGCTAAAATATTAATTTAATCGAATAAACCTAAAGAGAACATTTGTAGGTAATTCAATTGTCTACAAAAAAGGTCCTTTGAATAAAATCTCTCCGATTAATGGTTTTCAAGATAGAGAGGGTTTAAAGATTTATCAACAAGAAATATTTTCTCTTATTGGCTAAAATATTAACTTAATTGAATAAACCTAAATAAAAAATTTGTAGAAAATTTAATTCGCTACAAAAAAGCTCGTTTGAATAAAATTCTCCGATTAATGGTTTTAAAGATAGAGATGTTTAAATATTTATCCTCAGAACAAATATTCACTTATTGGCTAAAATATTAACTTATTAGAAAAAACCTAAATAGAAAATTTGTAGAAAATTTAATTCTCTACAAAAAAGACCCTTTGAAGAAAATCTTTCCGATTAATGGTTTTCAAGAGAGAGAAATTTCAAGATTTATCAAAATGAATTTTTTTCTCTAATTGGCTAAAATATTAACTTAATCAAATAAATCCAAAGAAAACATTTGTAGAAAATTTAGTTTCCTACAAAAAAGGTTTTTTGAAAAAACTCTCTGATTATTGGTTTTCAAGATAGAGGTGTTTAAATATTTATCCTCAGAACAAATATTCACTTATTGGCTAAAATATTAACTTATTCGAAAAAACCTAAATAAAAAATTTGTAGAAAATTAAATTCTCTACAAAAAAGGCTCTTTGAATAAAATCTTTCCGATTAATGGTTTACAAGATAGAGCGGTTTAAAAAAATGTCCACATGAAAAATTCTAAGTCCAGAGATCCACTGTATGCTTGAATGAATAGGCAAAGTGGATTTTTCATTTCTCGGTTCACTTCGGTTAAGAGTTTAACCGAACCCAACCGAACCGAAGCGAACCGAGAATCACAATATAATAAAATTAAAAAAAAAAAATCGAATTTTTTTTCTTTATTCTTCTAATAAGCAAATGCATACGTAGACGATCAGATAAGTTAAGCAACGTGATTCATGACTAATTCTTGGATGGGTGACCCCTAAGGAAAATATTCTAATAGTTAATAGACAACAGCACGAGGGTGGGGGGTTATTAGGGGGCAAGGGGAAGTGAATGTAACTTATGTACTAGGGAAATTGGGCTTTATTGTTACGTTATTGTTAAATTAATCTGCTTCGCTATTTGTTGATGGGGCGGGTGTGTCCCTCAGTGACTGATCCAAGTGGCACGTCCCTGAAATGGAGAATGAAATTTGAGGTGATGCGTGAAGGATGTAGGGAAATGGGCTTCCTGGTACTAATACTATAAATAAAGTTATACAGACCAGCAATTAATAGAGAGACTGAGATATTTATTTTTTGTATCGTTATAAATAAGAAAGGCGAGATAGAGAAGTGTTTCCTTTGTAGTTTCCCAGTTGCAGTGGAGAGGCGTGTTATTTTGCTTGTAGATGTCCCGATGGGGAAGAACGGCTGGTGAATGTAATATATATATATATATATTAGGTTTGAGGACCGTATCCGAAGGTGTGCTTCTCTGGTGCTCAATGTATATAATTGTATATATATTAGCGGTGTGCGCTTCGTACGCCAGTTCCTTTTCCTCAAGAAGAACGTATATCAAATAAAATGAAGTAACCGCCTTGTGCAACCTAGGTGCTCGATGAAGAAGGAACTTGTATATATAGAGAATTAGCAGTTTATGTGCTCACTCTCTCTCTGCACTCGTGTCAAAAACTGTGGAACTTGAATATAACAGTATTTGTGTAGGTTTATTCAGAGTCACTTCGATAGCAGTAGATATGCACACTCTCTCTCATGACATGTCAGTCAATGACTGTCGAACTTGCTCATGTCAATGCTCTTCTATGTTGTTAATCGTTGGTCATTTACTATGCTTTCCCAGAACTCATTGGTTTCCCTTGTTTGATGATCAATTGATTGCCTCAATTACATTTAATTATGAATAAAAATGAGAATTTAATTAATTATTGAAATAAACTATGGTTCAATCCACAGGACCATTGCACCTCCGACGTTATGGCAAAGAAAAATGATTAAATATATTGAGATATTATAGGGATATTGATAGATATTTATTTATTTTTCTTTCGATACTTATTTATGGGGTATTTATTGGGGACAAAAATGCTCGACTATTTATTTATGTATCGGGGTTGCGGACAGACGGACTCCAGACTCACCAGAACGCACGGTAACTCGAAAACGCATCGCCGAGACCTCACTCAATTCACCAGGGTATATTAATCGTCCCAGATTCAGGGTGGGAACAATCACACGACTAACATGTTTATTTAGAGTAATTTAGGCGTTAAGTGAAATATTGATTCATTTGCATCCACTTACCTCGAGACACACTTGATTTTCGAGCAACAGGTAAAAAGGGTAGAAAATTATTTAATATGGAAGGGCAGAGGTGCTTAGGGTTACTATGGGGTTTGTGTTTATGGCACATGACACAAGGAATTAGGAATATCTTCTTTTATTCGAATAATATTGATATTTGGGTTGTTATGATTCTAAGGGATTAGGGATTAATAAGTGAGTGACCTGAGTAGAGAAGGTATAACGAGAATGCAAGCAAGAGCAGGCTTTGATAATGATAATTCGAGTTTGCAATTTATAATAGATGGCAAAAATATAAATGTATTATACTATGTAATTGATTTGATCACAATAGCATTGACAATTATAGCTCTTAATAATGACTGATCTAACAAACAAACAACAAGATAGATGATATCACTGGGGTATTTAAAATAAAGGACTAAAATATAGTAATTATGTGTAGGCGGGTGAAATGTAAATTTAATAGGGTGTCTAAATTTTAGTTAATCGGGTTACGCAATAAAAATAAAAACAGATGGCGAAATATGCAAACGAAGGGCCAAATTTATAAATATTGGGGAGAAGAGAAAAAGGGCTGATTTTAAAATAAGTAGATATAATTATTAAATTATTATGGAAGTTCACATTTGTTTTTGTAAAGAAATGCATTTAAATAGAAAAGGATTAATACAATCATCTAATTATTGTTGCTAATCGGACAAAATAGATTAGTGATTTAATATTATGCAATTAAGAATCGATTTATTTAAACTATGGGAAATAATATAATTAAGAATTTAATGGGGACTAGTAAATTTATATTTTTATAAGGTGGGGGCTATGAAATTTGTAAGAGTTAAGGCGGAGATTTTATTGAACAAATTATATATACAACACATGAAAGTAATAAGAAATGAATATGATAATAGGGGAGAAATAAATGGAGCTTGGTTTGATTGTTATTTTTACATTTTTAAGGCGGATATCCGTGAGAAGACAATTTTCTTAGATTTCGCGTGGATCAACAAAATATTTTCTTTTCATTGATTTTAGCGTGTATGATTTCGCGCGGCGTTACGAACGATTTGTTCCAGCGCCACTGTTCCGGGGTGCATTTTATTTTGAAATATGTGGCTAATAAATATTATTAATGATTTTATTTTTATTAATTCTGAGCTTAAAAATGTTTTGAAGTACTCTTTATAATATGTATTCAAACCAAGTGAAATTTTAACAGTGGGGATGATTTCGATTAGGGGATTTGTATCGATTTTAACTAAGGGCGATGGGGACTTAATTTCAATAATTTGTGGCTTATTAATTGGTTCATTTATCTCTATGCCGGGTAGATAGGTTACTGACTTTAATTCGGTGGTGGGCTCTATGATGAAACTAATATTAACATTCTTAAAGGGGTCTGAATTGAGTTCTTGTGTGGTTTCGGTGAATTCGGCTGTGGATACCGTTGTTGCAAATTGAAATTTTAATGGAGGGGTTTGAATGGTTGGGAGGGCAGTTACTACATCTTCATTCTTTCTGGGAGGATCATTAAATCGACTATCTGTCACATCGAGCTTGTTATTTTTTACTTCAACTCCGCTATTCATGCTATCGAGTTTGCTAATGAAATTATCGAATCCCCTTTCAAATGTACGATTCATATTTTTAAAATTGCTAGTTAACTTATCGAATCCACTATTCATATCGCTATTCAAACTTTCAAATTTACTATTCAAATTTATATTCATATTTTCCATCACAGTCATTATCTGCCTCAACATTGCATTCGTATCATTATTATTGGGGATGGTGGGTTTAGTACTAGAGGGTGTGGAAGGGGTTGGGGGTGGCTTTTCTTTACCTGGCGCTCTGTCCAATGCGGCTCCGACTTCGGCTGTGGGAAAATGAATCATATTGTGAACATTATTCCCTGATTGACTGGAGTGAATTAGTCTCGAGGATGCGTCCCCGGCGCCCGCCGTCGGTCCAGAAAGCATAGAAAACGTCCCCCGCACGTCCGACATCGACAATTAATTTCGAAAGAAAAAAACAAGAGGCAAATAAATAAATAAATATTTGAATTTAAAATTATAATTAGTAGATGGAAGTGTCAATGGCCCTTGGTTATCTACTTATTTTTAATTCAGGCAAATATAAATATAGAATAATTTTTTTTGTAAATTTTTTTTCAATATAATAATTTTTCTTTTTTTTTTCAAACAAGGGAACCTGCTAATCTCTGGGTAAACGTAGATATTTTCAAATATTTTCAGAATTATAGTACCAGGAAATTGTGAGATGAAATGATTTTTTTTTGAAAATGAATAGGGATTGTCACCTGGATCAGTAGAATACCGGCTTCTTTTGCGGCCTACTCAATCCCAGCTTACGAACACCACACGAGGGGGTGGGGGGTTATTAGGGGGCAAGGGGGGTGAATGTAACTTATGTACTAGGGAAATTGGGCTTTATTGTTACGTTATTGTTAAATTAATCTGCTTCGCTATTTGTTGATGGGGCGGGTGTGTCCCTCAGTGACTGATCCAAGTGGCACGTCCCTGAAATGGAGAATGAAATTTGAGGTGATGCGTGAAGGATGTAGGGAAATGGGCTTCCTGGTACTAATACTATAAATAAAGTTATACAGACCAGCAATTAATAGAGAGACTGAGATATTTATTTTTTGTATCGTTATAAATAAGAAAGGCGAGATAGAGAAGTGTTTCCTTTGTAGTTTCCCAGTTGCAGTGGAGAGGCGTGTTATTTTGCTTGTAGATGTCCCGATGGGGAAGAACGGCTGGTGAATGTAATATATATATATATATATCAGGTTTGAGGACCGTATCCGAAGGTGTGCTTCTCTGGTGCTCAATGTATATAATTGTATATATATTAGCGGTGTGCGCTTCGTACGCCAGTACCTTTTCCTCAAGAAGAACGTATATCAAATAAAATGAAGTAACCGCCTTGTGCAACCTAGGTGCTCGATGAAGAAGGAACTTGTATATATAGAGAATTAGCAGTTTATGTGCTCACTCTCTCTCTGCACTCGTGTCAAAAACTGTGGAACTTGAATATAACAGTATTTGTGTAGGTTTATTCAGAGTCACTTCGATAGCAGTAGATATGCACACTCTCTCTCATGACATGTCAGTCAATGACTGTCGAACTTGCTCATGTCAATGCTCTTCTATGTTGTTAATCGTTGGTCATTTACTATGCTTTCCCAGAACTCATTGGTTTCCCTTGTTTGATGATTAATTGATTGCCTTAATTACATTTAATTATGAATAAAAATGAGAATTTAATTAATTATTGAAATAAACTATGGTTCAATCCACAGGACCATTGCAACAGTATATCTGACCGATTTTCGGTAACATATCTTTCAGGACGATTCTAAAACAACTTTAATTCATAATATGACATGAATTAATTTTTCTGATCGATCCTTCATCCCCTAAAAGGGGTGACTACCTTTAATTTAATATTTCACAAAAAAAATGATTTCTAGTAGATTCTAGAGAAATTCCAAATAATTGAGTGTAAATAAGAGCCGAAATAATATTTATGATCAACCCTTAATCGCCTAAAGGGAGATGACGACCCTTAATTTAAATTTTTGCTAAAAAAATCATTTCTGATATATTCTTGGGCAATTCCAAATCACTAATTGTAAATATAACCTGAAATAAGTTTTCTGAGCAACTCTTCATCCCCTAAAGGGGGTGACGACCCATAATTTAAAATTTCATAAAATAAATAATTTCTAGGAGATTCTAGATCAATTCCAAATCAAAATCAAATGGTCTGAAATAAGTTTCTTTTTCAACCTTTCAAGGGGGGGGGACAACCCTTAAAAGAAATAATTTCTGCTATTATATATTCTAAGAGAATTCCAAATCACTAAGTGTAAATATGACCTGAAATAACTTTTCTCATCAACCCTTCATCACCAAAAGGGGTGACTACCCTTAATTTAAAATTTCGAAGCCGAAGGCCCGGTCGTCAGTTAGTTTTTATATATATAAGAAGAATATTATTCGATTTCAAAAAGCTTTGTCGCTCAAATTGTAAAGAAAATTCCTACTTGGGCAAGTACTTGATTATCAACCAATCACTGTCCAATGAAATTAATTAGTACATTCTCACTCTAATGTACTTTTAGTAAATTTTGATAATAATATACAATCATAAAAGTTAACAATACAATATAATATAAAACATTACAATAAAAATGTACCTACAACAATAATACACATACAATACTATAACCATACAATACAAATACTATAACAATAATATTATAAAATATACAATACAAACATTATAATTATAATACAGCAAACACACAGTACACAGTATACCACAACTTAGCATTATCATTTTGGTGGAGATATCACAAGAAGATCATCTCTTTGAAATTATATAATGATTTATTTCTAATGTACTTTTAGTGGGATTTAAAATAAAATAAACTGCAACGGATCGTTGCTAAACTTTATCCAAATTCATTTGAAATATTAATATGTTTATTCCTTTATATAAATCAGATATCACTTCCAATTTGCAGTTCATGTTGACTTTAATTCAAAAATAATGATCGATTCTCATTTAACAGTCGAGGAATAACAATTCTACATTGGATTTTTGACATTTCGGTTATTATTGGTAATCATTGCTTAAGACATGGAGGAATCGACTTAAAATCAAAAATAGCGATTGATTCTCATCTAATACTTGAGGAATAATAATTCTACATTAGATTTTTGACCCTTCGATTATTATTGGTATCCATTGCTGAAGACATGGAGGAATCGACTTAAAATCAAAAATAACGATCGATTCTTATCTAATACTAGAGGAATAACCTTATTGCATTCCATTTTTGATGTTTTGACTATTAATGGCAACCTCTACTGAAAACGTGGAAGAATCGACTTAAAATCAAAAAGACTAAATTCTTTTTTGGTAAACAACTCAAGCTTACCAAAAAAGAATTTAGTCTTTTTGATTTTAAGTCGATTCTTCCACGTTTTCAGTAGAGGTTGCCATTAATAATCAAAACATCAAAAATGAAATGCAATAAGGTTATTCCTCTAGTATTAGATAAGAATCGATCGTTATTTTTGATTTTAAGCCGATTCCTCCATGTCTTCAGCAATGGTTACCAATAATAATCCAAGGGTCAAAAATCTAATGTAGAATTATTATTCCTCAAGTAATAGATGAGAATCAATCGCTATTTTTGATTTTAAGTCGATTCCTCCATGTCTTCAGCAATGGTTACCAATAATAACCGAAACCTCAAAAATCCAATATAGAATGGTTATTCCCCAAGTACTAGATGAGAATCAATCGCTATTTTTGATTTTAACTCGATTCCTCTATGTCTTCAGCAATGGTTACCAATAAAAACCGAAACGTCAAAAATCCAATATAGAATGTTTATTCCTCAAGTACTAGATGAGAATCAATAGCTATTTTTGATTTTAAGTCGATTCCTCCATGTCGTCAGCAATGGTAACGGATAAGAAAACAACGCGGTTGCTATGGTTACTTATAAAATTTCCTCCCAAATTTTTACCATTTCACAGCGAGAAGCCTAACCATTCTTACTTAAGTTAGGTTAAATGAGCTATATTAAAACGATCAAATGAATAAATTTTAAAGAATTTAAAATTAAAAAAAAGTTTTATTTTACTATAGAGTAAAGTACTTTAAAATATGATTTTACTAAAAACTTTATTTAATCTTTTTTGTGGTCCCCAAGGTACTTAATTAGGATATTAAATTTCATCAAAATTGGTTAAGTCATTTTCAAGATATTTAGAAAAAAATAAAAAAGTACTGAAATAAAGTACTAATGTTTGTGGACCGATATGTACCAAAAACTAATCAGCGCTTCATTTTGTTAAACTAATGGTAGGTTTTCAATTTCATTTCAATCGGTGCAAAGGTGTGGAAAAAATCGTGGACGAAAAAAACGATAACACACATCCATCCATCCATCCATCCCCACGCACTTCCAAAAAAATGACACTTTTTGGCATCTCGGCGAGATTCCAGGTAATTTTTGGCAAAACCGTCACATGCTAAAATTCAATCTCATTGAATACTTCAATTTGTGACCTTAATTGAGTCTATGGGTTCCGTAGTCTTTACCTGAGGACCCTTTGAAGTCGCGCTTGCCGCGAGACCCATTACAATACTTTCTCCCATGCTTCGCATTGGATAAAGTAAAAACCAGTGAATTATTAAAAGGAAATTTGTAATGAAATATTAGTGGGATTTAAAAAACAAAACAAAAAAACAAACAATTAATTATTAAAAGAATACACAGACAGACAGACATACATGTACATACTACATTAATTTTTATATATAAGAAGAAAATTATTCGATTTCAAAAAGCTTGTCGTTCAAATTGTAAAGAAAATTCCTACTTGGGCAAGTACTTGATTATCAACCAATCACTGTCCAATGGATTTAATTGGTACATTCTCGTTCTAAAGTACTTTTAGTAAATTTTGAAATATGGCAACCCTCGCCCTGAATGATAGAGTTATATAATTTACATATTCCTCGGAAATTCGTTACATATTAAATACTAATAAGCATGCCATAAATCATACCATAATTGGATCAAATCGATAGAGTTAAAAAGGGGAATTGAGTTTTTGGCCACCCAAATCCCTGACAGGCCAATTTGCCCAATCCCTAGGACATAAATTTGCGAATAACAAACCTATAAAAATATATATGATTTATATATATATATTAATATCTTACAACTACTTATACCATGAAATATGATCGCTAATGCTTTTTTCTGAAAATATATTTATTTTTGACATTAATAATGTGATATTGATTCTTATTCTTCTTCTTCTTCTTATTCTTCTATATAGGTGTGAACACCTGTTCTCCAACATATTATAATCAGTCATCAGGGTCATAACTCTCTTTCCATCGTTTTTTTGGTCTTCCACGGCTTCTGACCCCTCGGGACGGTTTTTTGCCAATATTTTCGGGAGACCGTCGTCTTGCATTCTGTCTACATGGGCAGCCCAGCATCTTCTTCTTACATGAACCCAATCGACTATGTCCTGAAGACCGCTTATTTTCCTAAGGTGTTCGCTCCGGATTTTATCATGCAGGATCTTCGAATGGATGGCTCTTTAAACTCTCATCTCAGTTATCCGGAGAAGCTGCTTTGTAACGGTTGTGTCTGCCCCATATGTTATTATCGGGCAAACACAGGTCTTATATATACTAATTTTACTTTCGGAAGACATAAACTTATTTTTCCAGACTAGATTGGATAGGCAGCCCGAAATTTTTGCTCCTTTGATGACTTGCGAAGTTACTTCTTCCTTAAGGTTTCGTCTGCTAGAAATCTGAACTCCCAGATAGTTAAAGCTTGGGACTTGTTCTATTGGACTGTTGTTGATGACTAAGTTACACCTAAGGGAAGCTTTTGCAATCGTCATGCATTTTGTCTTGGTGGTAGAGACTTGCATGTTAAGCCGATCGGAATTTTCAGAGAATTTGTCCAGGAGAATTTGAAGGTCCTCTTCGCACTCCGCCATCAGGACCGCGTCATCAGCATAGCACACCACTGGCAAAGTGATTTCCCCCAATTTGTAGCCAAGGTGTTCGGGTAGATTTTCGATAATATCGTCCATTATCACGTTGAAGAGCATAGGACTCAATGAATCTCCCTGTCTTACTCCACTGAAGATGCTAATAGGATTTGTTCTCTCGCTATTGGATTTGATGTAAGTCGTGTTACCTGTGTATAGATCTTGGATAATTTTTAAAATTCTTGGAGGAACGCCTCGCTTGAGAAGGCACTCCGTAACATCCTGTAACCTTACACGATCAAAGGCTTTGGAGAGATCGACAAAGCAAAGATATGCTGGCCTATTAAACTCTATTGCCTTTTCAACCAGTTGTCTAATGATGAATATGGCATCTGTGGTGGATCTGTTCTTCCTGAACCCCTGTTGTTCTTCTCTGTTGATTCTTATTAAAAATTTTTAATACCTTATTTTTAATATTACTTATATAAAATTTATAAAAATTTACTCAGTTCAGTAGTAGAAAGATTTAATACCTTAGGGATAACAACGTAATTGTTACTTTACCATACAGGGTATGGTCAAGTATTGTAATCGTGCATGAAAAAAGTGTTTTTTCCTTCTTTTTTTCGAAATATCTCAAAAACGGCTGAAACTATTTCGATTAAAAAAATTGAGCGAAACCATGGCATTTCGGTAAACAATAAAGCTTTAATAAGTAAACATCGAAAAAATTATATTTTTCGAGATAATAATTGTTTTGTCAAAATGTCTGTTAGTTAGTCTGTGCGTACCCTGTATATACAATAATTGCTCACTTAATAATCGTAATAATATACAAGAGTGTTCACAATAACACATTTATCAATATTCCGGATAGATTGCACCTTAAATTTTTAATAAGTCTAGTGGTAAGTGGTTTATTTCGTCCTTTCGTCGCATTATCACGTGCAACACCCCCACGCAATTATCCCATAATTAATTATACTTTCAAACAGAGCTTGATAAATCACCTTCATAGCCTTTGGATCCAATATTGTACACAACTTATACAATACAAAATTTACATATCATTTCTTACTCTAACATTTTTTTTTTTTTTGAAGTGAAACTTCTTTAGTGAGGTATCTTTTTACTTTACCATACAGGGTATGGTCAAGTATTGAAATCGTGTATGAAAAAAGTGTTGTTTTTTATCCTTCTTTTTTTCGAAATATCTAAAAAACAGAAACTATTTTGATTTCGCTCTACAAAAAAGCTCTAATAAGTGAACATTGAAAAATTATATTTTTCGAGATAATAATTTATTTGTCAAAATGTCTGTTAGTTTGTCTGTTAGTCTGTACGTTACCAAATTTTTGTGGACGAGCTAGCTCAAAAACTAGTGTGAATATAGAAACCAAATTTCACACGTAGTTTTGGTCCATTGAGATTAAGAGCTGATTAGATTTTGGTGCATATCGACCCAAAATTAAGGGGGGGGGGGGGGGGGTTAAAAATTAAAAATCTAGGCCGTTTGAGCAAACTCAACCAAATTTTGTATACATAATCAGTGGGACCCCAGGAGTCTAAAAATGCAAAAACTAACCCCCTCCCCTACATGATTATAAATAATTTTATTAAATCTTCAAAAATTTGGTAACGCACAGACTAACAACCAGACTAATAGACATTTTGACAAAACAATTATTTATAAGAATTTTGCTGGCTTGGTGTGTACTGGATATATTAATTTTTTATTGTTAAGGATAAATAAATTGAATTTGCTTCTTTCCAGTAATTTATTTTCTTCTTCAAATGGTTAATCCAAATATTTCGAGAGCGTTCTCAGCATCTCTTCCTCAGTGGAAACTGTGGGACCACACAATAGGCAAGTCAGTGAGTTATTATAATTACAGGTGTCAAAAAAGTACTCACCCACTCCCCCACCAATGTGCCGACCCCATCAGTTTGTACAGAACATTGATAAAAGCTCGATCACACAACACACACATACATATATATACAAATTCAAAATGAGATAACATACGAATATATACAATTATTTACATCTCTTTATAATGAAGTCCAATGAAATTTAAAAAATCGAAAAATAATCAGTACCCGAGCTGGTTTAAATTTAACGTGAACTAATTACTGTTAATGACCAGTCAAGGGAAGGTCAACGACCACAAAATTGTCTACGTTTTCTGGCACGCGCAATTAATTAATAAAAAAGCATAAATGTTTATTTATTTGTCATTTCTATTAAAATTTTGTATTCCCTCATTAAAAAACCCGTGTCTACCTTGTAATTTACTGTGTTTTTTAGGCTTTGTTTGATTAACAATAAAAAACAATTATTATCTCGAAAATAGAATTTTTTCGATTTTTACTTATTAAGACTTTTTTGTAGAGCGAAATGCCATGGTTTAGATCAATTTTTTTAATCAAAATAGTTTAAGCCATTTTTGAGATATTTCGAAAAAAAGAAGGAAAAAAAACACTTTTACCCTATATGGTAAAGTAAAAACTTGCATTCTTCATTTTAATAGAAATTAATATTTCGAATATAAGTATATACGTTATACGTATATTAGAATAGAATTAAATATCATTCTCAATTGAATTTTTTTCTTTAACGAAAGTAGGTTATTGAATTTCTTGAATTTTATCAAAAGAATTTACGATCCGAATCGATTCAAAGGAAGTGAACGAGATTTGGCCCTTAAAAAAAAAAAAAAAAAAAAAAAAAAAAAAGATGACCTCACACGGGCAAAAATTTAGTCACTAAGAATGCGTTCAATATGAATTCCTTGGTATTTGGTAAAAATTCATTTTGAAATAAATTGACAATTGTCGTTCATGTATGGATGGATGGTTTCATATACTATATATATTCATCTAGATTAATTTGTAACAACGCTTAGAGAAATTTCTCTAAAAAGGTTGCCCTCTTGCCTAGAATCGAACCGACGAACTCTTGAACTATGGTCATCAGCTCTAACCACTAGACCAATGTCACATTAATATTTATATCTTGATTTCTTTTACTAAAACTATATATTTTTGATTTGGACTTTGTGTCTAGATAATATTGTATTCATTTGAACTCGAATGAAAATGAAAAGGCACCAATAGATTTTAAATTAAGAAACATTAAATATATATTAATTAACGAGGCAAATTTGAAATATAATTCTCAGCTCGGATTTTAAACTGATGGCTCCAATCGATTTTCATTAACCAGGCAAATTTGAAATATATATATTCGAATTTTGAAATGAAAGACTCCAATTCTTTTTAAATTAAGAAACATTAAATATATTGATAATTGTTCCTTCCCCCCCCCCCACTCGCCACTCAAAAATTAAAGATGCGAAACTTTTAAGAGACGATGTATTTTCGGTAGTTTACTGGTATACATTTGGAGTGTGGTTTTTTAAGAGGAATACAATTTTTGGACCGAGACGCTGCCCGCCAGGGCACCAGCCCGGAGGGCCGAGCTTCGAGGGCGTGCCGAAGGCACGCACGAAAAGCTCGTTAACTAATAGAAATGAATCCAAATACTTAATCAAAAAATGTACTAGACTTTTTAGATAAAAAAATGAAGATAAAAAGTAAGAAGCTAATAGTATAATGAAATAGAAATTTTTTAAGGCCATGGGGGTGAATTTCACAAAGGACGGATGTGCAAAACCTGAAATAAATAAATAAATAAATCTTTATTCCTCGACCTGCTTAGGGCCAATTTCATAAAACTAAGATGACCCTATGCTAGGGAAGACCCTGGGGTTAGATCTCGAAATATGTTTCATAAAAAAAAAAAAAACATAGGGTGATCGCATAATTAACTTCTCTATCTTTAACTCTCCGAACTTGAAAAACATAGGGTGATCGCAGACTTAACCCCTCTATCTTTAACTCTCCGAACTTGAAAAACATAGGGTGATCGCAGACTTAACCCCTCTATCTTTAACTCTCCGAACTTGAAAAACATAGGGTGATCGCAGACTTAACCCCTCTATCTTTAACTCTCCGAACTTGAAAAACATAGGGTGATCGCAGACTTAACCCCTCTATCTTTAACTCTCCGAACTTGAAAAATATAGGGTGATCGCAGACTTAACCCCTCTATCTTTAACTCTCCGAACTTGAAAAACATAGGGTGATCGCAGACTTAACCCCTCTATCTTTAACTCTCCGAACTTGAAAAACATAGGGTGATCGCAGACTTAACCCCTCTATCTTTAACTCTCCGAACTTGAAAAACATAGGGTGATCGCAGACTTAACCCCTCTATCTTTAACTCTCCGAACTTGATGGGTTAACCTTTATCCTGGGGCTAACTCTGTGTTTATTCATTGACATTAGAAAAACGTTTTATAGGTTAGAGTTTCAAATCAAAAGAATTCAAAACAAATCGTTATATTATTTATTTTTATAATATTATTATTATTTTTATATAATATTTAAATATAGCCAAATATGCCTATATAAATGTTATATAGAATTTTAATTTATGTTAACACGGAATTAGAATAAAACAAAAGAATTCATTATATAGGTATATTTTTTAAAAGTAAATATCTAATAAATTAAATTTAAAAAAATTTCAAACTAAAATCGAAGAAAGCAGATATTTCTAATAAAATAGTTAAATTTTTATATTTATTTCGTAGAATAAAATTAGATCGGAAACGATTGGAGTCAGCATTAAATTCTGATGCCAAATCATCCCATATTTTTTGAGAGTAGCAGAGTTGTTGATTCACAAAGAGAAACAAAGAGGTTGTCCTCTGCTTGATGCAAATAAACATACACACATATATATCGAGATGATATATCTGTATATATATTATTTATTTGTTTGAGACTATAGTTTCGAAGACTTGGTCACGAGGGGGTGGGGGGTTATCAAGGGGCAGGGGGGGGCAATGTTACTTATGTACTAGGGAAATTGGGCTTTATATTGTTACGTTAATCTTAATTTGATCTGCTTCGCTATTTGTTGATGGGGTGGGTGTGTCCCTCAGTGTCTGATCCAAGTGGCGCGTCCCTAAAATGGAGAATGAAATTTTAGGTGGTGAGTGAAGGATGTAGGGAAATGGGCTTCCTGGTACTAATGCTATAAATAATGATATACAGACCAGCGGTTATGAGAGACAATGAGGTAGTTTTATTGATTGATTGTACAGGGTGATTCAATAAGGGTGACGAGGTACCGTATCTCAGGAACTAATAATCGTAGAAGTTTGGGAAAAAAATCCTTCAGAGAAAATCGACCAAGAAAAATTGCTGGAAATATTTTTTAAGTTCATACATCCACCGCTAGGTGGCTAAATAGCTTCGATCGTATAAAAAATGCAATTTTCTCAAAAATTTTCCAATATAAGTTTAAAAATGAATACTCTCACGTTAATGCCACCATAATAGTCCATCTTTTTGATAAATGACTTTTTATTGTAGGACGTAAAATAAAGGCGGGAGGGGATGCTAAACTTTTATGGACTGCAGTGTCTATAACTTAAGTTTGACTTAACGGAATTTTGTTAACAAGGTCTGGTTCAAGAAAGGAAGGTTTGGTGAATAAAATAAAAAACCATCCATGCCATTCTAGTTCTTGCCGCCCTCGCTAAGGGGCGTGTTTTATAAAGTTAACCGTTTTATTAATTTTTCTCCAAAATCTTAAATGGAACCGTATAATTATTTTATTAGATTCAGAAAGTAGATCAAATTTGCAACAAAATATGTTCAAACCTCATGTCGATATCTTTTTCGTTTAACAGTTATTGCTTAAAGAATATTTTATTAACGAATTTATTAAAGAAACAAAATAGGTAATTGAGTTTTCAATTTTTTTTTAAGTTTCGTAGTCAAGCATACCATGGAGAAATAAAAAAACAGTTTAAAACTTTGTTCTTATTTTCATCTAATCACAACAATAATGATAATAACGCTTTTCTGTGTCGCCTGTGAGTAGGTATTAAATTTCAAAAATGTCTAATTTCTTAGAAGGCCGTGAAAGACTTGGTTGACAGTTTCTATGGAAACGGCGATTTTTCACAAATAGATGTTAATGTTTTAATTGTTATTTTATTGTTTGTTATGTTATATCATTATTGTTGTGATTAGATGAAAATAAGAACAAAGTTTTAAACTGTTTTTTTATTTATCCATGGCATGCTTGACTACGAAACTTAAAAAAAATTGAAAACTCAATTACCTATTTTGTTTCTTTTGATAAATTCGTTAATAAAATATTCTTTAAGCAATAACTGTTAAACGAAAAAAGATATCGACATGAGGTTTGAACATATTTTGTTGCAAATTTGATCTACTTTCTGAATCTAATAAAATAATTATACGGTTCCATTTAAGATTTTGGAGAAAAATCAATAAAACGGTTAACTTTATAAAACACGCCTCTTAGCGAGGGCGGCAAGAACTAGAATGGCATGGATGGTTTTTTATTTTATTCACCAAACCTTCCTTTCTTGAACCAGACCCTGTTAACAAAATTCCGTTAAGTCAAACTTAAGTTATAGACACTGCAGTCCATAAAAGTTTAGCATCCCCTCCCGCCTTTATTTTACGTCCTACAATAAAAAGTCATTTATCAAAAAGATGGACTATTATGGTGGCATTAACGTGAGAGTATTCATTTTTAAACTTATATTGGAAAATTTTTGAGAAAATTGCATTTTTTATACGATCGAAGCTATTTGGCCACCTAGCCGTGGATGTATGAATTTAAAAAATATTTCCAGCAATTTTTCTTGGTCGATTTTCTCTGAAGGATTTTTTTCCCAAACTTCTACGATTATTGGTTCCTGAGATACGGTGCCTCGTCACCCTTATTGAATCACCCGGTACAATGCACTCTGTATCTGTATTGCAAGCGCAGTCCTGGAGAGGAGCCTCCGGTGTGTGTGTGCTCGTTGTATATTCCTTGTACTCGATGAATCAGCGCGTAGGTGTGTGTGTAGATATGTATATTGTGTATATATCCTGTCCAACTTGTGTGTATATCCACTTGTAAGGCAGAAGTCTATATATATATATATATATATATATAAATAGAAGTCCGTATTCTTGCTTCTACTCACTATCTGAAGTCAATCACGGCGGCACTTGAAGGTAAAAGTATAGGTATTTGTATATCTTCTCTTCGATTCCCTGGCAGTGTATGTTCACTCGCTAGCCTCTCTCCAGTCAAAAACTGCGGAACTTGAATATAGATATAGGTATTTGTGTAGGTGTATTCTGTGCCACTTCTCTGGCAGTATATGCTCACTCGCTCGCCTCTCTGAAGTCAATGCTCTTCTCTGTTGTTAATCACTGGTCATTTGCTATGTTTTCCCAGAACTCATAAGTTTCCCTTGTTCGTTGACTAATAGATTGCCTTAATTAGACTTAATTATAAATAAAAATAAGAATTTAATTAATTATCAAAATAAACTCCTGTTCAACCCACAGGACCATTGCATGGTCTTCATCATCAATCTTTCTTCAATTATAAATGTTTTTCATGGAGTCAATATCATATGGATATTGAAAACTTGGTGTTCTTTCGTCACTGCTAGTTAGTTAACTTAGTTCCTAGCCCTCCAACAGTGACGAAAGAACACCAAGTTTTCAATATCCATATGATATTGACTCCATGAAAAACATTTATAATTGAGGAAGGACTGATGATGAAGACCAAGTCTTCGAAACTATAGTCTCAAACAAATAAATAATATATATACAGATGTATCGTCTCGATATATATGTGTGTATGTTTGTTTGCATCAAGCAGAGGACAACCTCTTTGTTTCTCTTTGTGACATATCTTTATATTTATTAACGAGAAAAACAAGACGTTTCTCCTCTTCTATTGTGAAATTGGGAGTTCTTTTACTCTTAATTGAAGATTGGTCCATATTCTTATTTAAAATTTAATATTCAATTATTCAATACATTTCAAATTTTTAAAATTACATGATTTGTCTCAGTTTTGTTGTATCTATACATTTACTTTTTTACCACTTTATTTTTATATGATTAAATAGAAAAAAAAATTGATTGTTTTTAAATAATAAAAGGATACAAGACGAATGTCAAAACAAAACAAAATTTAAACATAATTTTTTTATTTTTAAAAATAACTAAAATCTAGGGAATTTCGCCATTGCCAACCTATTTTCCTAACCTTGACTCGGGGTGAGCTAACTCGACACTATTTTGTTTTATGAAATTCATATTGTTTGGAACTCCAGGCTCATTCTCAACCTGGAGTTGAGTAAGCCGAGGATTATTTTTTTTTTATGAAACATGGCCCTTAGAGGCACAAGTCCTCGGTGGCTAGGTCCTCCAAAATGAATATAATCTAGCTACAAAGTGATTTTGACAAATTCTGGACAAAGAACATTTCTTGCCGGCTAACCATGCTCTCTCAAATTACTACTACTAATAAAAGAATTCCTACTAAGGAAATTGTTGACCCTAAAGAAGAAACCACATTTCAACACACATAAGCATCAGGGTAGTCGGAATACCGGCGAGGTATTCCTGCAAGTCCTAAAAAATACTTAACTACAACAATTTTACAAATAATAAACATGTACAAATAAACTGCAACGGATCGTTGCTAAACTTTATCCAAATTAATTTGAAATATTAATATGTTTATTCCATTATTATTAATCCGATATCACTTGCGATTTGCAGTTCATGTTGACTTTAATTCAAAAACAATGATCGATTCTCATCTAATAGTCGAGGAATAACAATTCTACATTAGATTTGTGACGTTTCGATTATTATTGGTAACCATTGCTGAAGACATGGCGGAATCGGCTTAAAATCAAAAATAACGATCGATTCTTATCTACTACTAGAGGAATAACCTTATTGCATTCCATTTTTGATGTTTTGACTACTAATAGCAACTTCTACTGAAACCGTGGAAGAATCGGCTTAAAATCAAAAAGACTAAATTGTTGTCTTGTCTTGAGTTGTTTGCCATGTCTTCAGCAATGGTTACCAATAAAAACCGAAACATCAAAAATCCAATATAGAATGGTTATTCCTTTAGTATTAGATGAGAATCGATCGCTATTTTTTATTTTAACTCGATTCTTCCATGTCTTCAGCAATGGTTACCAATAATAATCGAAGGGTCAAAAATCGAATGTTGAATGAGAATCGATCATTGTTTTTGAATTGGAGTCAGCATGAACTGCAGATTGCAAGTGATATCTGATTAATATTTCAAATGAATTTGGATAAAGTTTAGCAACGATCCGTTGCAGTTTATTTTTTTAGAAATGGTAGATCAAAACCCAGACAATCTAAAAAATCATATTCCTGAAAAAAAATTCTACATGATTAAGATAGAATATACAGGGTGCATAGGAGGGTCCCTTTAACCTGAAAATACTTGCGAACGGAGAGTGCTATAGCCACACAAGTGAGGTAACGGTATAGTAAAGCGACTATACCCGACCTAATGCAAACGACACCAGCGCCCCTAGTGGCGAAATGTGGAAGTTAGCCATTGCAAATCGAAAACGAAAAGAGATAGAGCAAAATTTCCAATTAGAAAGTTTTAGAGCATCAATTAATTATTACGAAACGATAAGATAAATTGGCGCATGTATCCAAAAATGTCCGTAATCTATGCGCGACTAGAACAGTCGCGTTCTACTCTACATAATTACATTTCGGAAATGTAGCAGTGTGCAAATGTAGTTTGTGACTTGGTACTGTACTGTAATGTCTGAAAACTTTAATTTCCAATGCATTTAAAATTTTAGTTTAAAAGGTGTTGGCGCTCGCTTGATACAAACAACATAATCTCATAGCATAAAATTATTGATGGCAGACGATAATTTTATTCCTAATGTGCGAGCGCATTGATGTAAATACATACTAGTATTTATTCATTAAATTGTGCATATTTCTTCTTTCCTCTGGCTATTCCTTTCAAATATTTACACAAAATGGAGTGCATCGATTTTGGATATTTTTGGGCAGTAATTGTATTTACAGGCAGTAATTTATCCATTCCGTGTAAGCCAAATATCGTTTCGTACTAATTAATTGATGCTCTAAAACTTTCTAATTGGAAATTTTGCTCTATCTCTTTTCGTTTTCGATTTGCAATGGTTAACTTCCACATTTCGCCACTAGGGGCGCTGGTGTTGTTTGCATTAGGTCGGGCATAGTCGCTTTACTATACCGTTACCTCACTTCGCAAGTATTTTCAGGTTAAAGGGACTTTCCTATGCACCCTGTATATAAAAAACAAATACATTTCCATTCTATCAGGCTTTGTCTGCATCCCACACTGGCTAATAAATAAATAACATAGATAGATAAATAATTATTTTTTAAGCTGGGAAATGAAATTGATTGATTATTTATCGAATGATAAATAAATAATAAACCACCGACAAATGTTTCAGCAATATTTGCATTATTTATTATTCTTAATTGTGAATAATTGAAATATCATCGATCTCTTTGGAATAAAAAAAAATATTTATTTGAAATTGATTGATTATACGTAAATAGACTGCAAGCTTGAAACCCTCTTTTTTCCAATAATATAGTAAAATTAAATTAGGTTGGAGTTGGTGGTGTTTCACGGGGAGAAGGATTGAAATACAAAGATTTTTTTGGTTTGCTCTATATATTTCGAGCTCTTAACTCATCGTCAGGAGAACATTGACTAAAGATAACATAGAATAATGAACAGAATTTATTTTAATTTTAATATGATGGACAGTTATTTATGACTTAGTGTAAATATGAAAGAATTATCAGAGGGATGGGATGGCCTTAGAGCCGAAAAGAACAGATATAGGGGACAAAGGGCTGGAATAAAGAAAAAGATATTTATACTTGGAAGTTGCCGAAAATTATGTATGTGTTATAAAGGAGGGCAATAAACTATGGAATGCAATGAGGGTGCATAGTGAAAATTTCATCTCTTATTTTCTATTTAAAAAAAATAAATAAAAATCAAAAATAAACCCACCTTTTCTTTATTCCAGCCCTTTCTCCCCTACATTTGTTCTTTCGGCTCTAAAGCCATCCCATCCTTCTGATAATTATTTCATATTTACACTAAGACATAAATAACTGTCCATCATCTTAAAATTAAAATAAATTCTGTTCATTATTCTATGTTATCTTTAGTCAATGTTCTCCTACGATGAGTTAAGAGCTCGAAATATAGAGTAAACTAAAAAATCTTTGTATTTTAATTTTTCTCATTGTGAAACACCACCAACTCCAACCTAATTTAATTTTAACAATGTTTCACTATAAACCAACACCGCGTTCCCTAAATTTGATTAATAATATAGTAAATACAAGAACGTCCTTGTGCGGTCTTTCAAAAGTCAACCAAAATATTGTATTTTAGTAAGAATATCAAATATTCTATCTTATAAAACTATTGAATGAGTATATATATAAAACATTGTAAGCACTAGTAAATATGACATTGTGGTATTTATAAATAAACTACAACGGATCGAAACTTTATCCAAATTCATTTGAAATATTAATATATTTATTCCTTTATTATTAATCAGATATCAATTGCGATTTGCAGTCCATATTGACTATAATTAAAAAATAATGATCGATTCTCATTTAACAGTCGAGGAATAACCATTCAACATTCGATTTTTGACATTTCGGTTTTTATTGATAGCCATTGCTGAAGACATGGAGGAATCGGCTTAAAATCAAAAATAGCGATCGAGTCTCATCTAATACTAGAGGAATAACCTTATTCCATTCCATTTTTGATGTTTTGACTATTAATGGCAACCTCTGCTGAAAAAGTTGAAGAATCGACTTAAAATCAAAAAAGACTAAATTCTTTTATGGCAAATAACTCAAGCTTGATTTGTTTACCAAAAATGAATTTAGCCTTTTTGATTTTTAAGTCGATTCTTCCACGTTTTTCACTAGAGGTTGCCATTAATAGTCAAAACATCAAAAATGGAATGCAATAGGGTTGTTCCTCTAGTATTAGATAAGAATTGATTTTTATTTTAAGCCGTCTTCAGAAATGGTTACCAATAATAATTGAAACGTCAAAAATCCAATTTAGAATGGTTATTCCTCAAGTATTAAATGAGAATCAATCACTATTTTTGATTTTAAATCGATTCCTCTATGTTTTCAGCAAATGTAACGGATAAGAAAACAACGCAGTTGCTATGGTTACTTATAAAATTTCCTCCCAAATTTTTAGCATTTCACAGAGAGAAGCCTATCCATTCTTATTTAAGTTAGGTTAAATGAGCAAAAGGAATCACACCCATCGCAGTCCAATTTGTAAACCCCTGACTTAATTAACAACAAACTTGATAAAATTGATAAACTAGATAAGTCAGGGGTTTACAAATTGGAATGCGATGGATGTGATTCCTTTTATATTGGTCAGACTGGTCGTTCCTTTAAAAAACGTTATTCCGAACATGAATATGCTCTTAGAGTCCTTAACAGATCTAACGATATTAATTCAGATTCTACCTCTGCTTTCGCTCTTCATTCGGAAAATCACACTGCTTCTACTTCTAATCCTACCCCAATTCATTTTGAAAGAAGTGGTCCCAGACTTCTTCTTCTATAATCAACTGAAATTAAATTAAATTATTTTAAATAATAACATTTTGTTTATATTAAAGAAAAAAGAAAAAGATTGAAAGTATTTTCTGAACGTACTTTAACTTTTGGTTGTTGATGAAACTTTCTGAACTTACTCTTCTTTTCTCAAAATTTTACTTGTTGAATGTTTTTACAAATTTCTATTCAGTTTTCATTTGAACTCCTGGAAACGGGCTAATAACCCGAAATATATATCGAGTGAATCAAACTCAAATAAACATACATTTGTTTTAATATTTCCTTTTTGTGAAACCTAACCTAGAAAATTCTCCTCATAAGTTACAAATATTTTATATTATTCACTTGGTCTATTTGTAGTAAGAATATCAAATATTCAATTTTATATTGATTGGTTCGGTACTTAAAACGTAAAATATCTCAATCGGTTTTCAAGTGCTCTTCTCACTCACTCAAATACCATTCAAGATCACTCGACCTACACTCGAACTATTTATTATTTAAAAAGAACCGTGTTTGGTGGCTGTATTTGTTTGATTCAAAGTTCATATCTTTTATAAATAAGATTTGCTAGTTAATGTTAAAGAGATTCAACTCCTGTTGAAAATAGTCGGTACTTCTTTTAATAGAAATAGCCTGAAAGGGAATGGAATTCGAAACAGAACATTTGTGTGTTAGGGAAAATATAAATCTGTGAACCTTTGAGCAATGGTTTGAGATCCTAGGCGGTCGGCCTCTGCTAGCTGGAAGAAATCTTCTTTGGAAGACGAATGCAATTAATTGTAAAATCACTTGATATGATGTAGATAGATTCCTGGCAGGCAGGGAAACGATTAACTCGAGTAAAATGTGTGAAAAGGTTCAGATTGGGAGTTTCGATCTGGCCTGTTTGCTGGTTAATAAACAACTGATTTATTAAATAACGAGCTTTTCGTGCATGCCTTCGGCACGCCCTCGAAGCTCGGCCCTCCGGGCTGGTGCCCTGGCGGGCAGCGTCTCGGTCCAAAAATTTTATTCCTCTTAAAAAACCACACTCCAAATATATACCCGTAAACTACCGAAAATACATCGTCTCTTGATAGTTTCGCATCTTTAATTTTTGATTGGCGAGGGGGGAGGAACAATTATCAATATATTTAATGTTTCTTAATTTAAAAAGAATTGGAGTCTTTCATTTCAAAATTCGAATATATATATTTCAAATTTGCCTGGTTAATGAAAATTGATTGGAGCCATCAGTTTAAAATCAGAGCTGAGAATTATATTTCAAATTTGCCTTGTTAATTAATATATATTTAATGTTTCTTAATTTAAAATCTATTGGTGTTTTTTCATTTTCATTCGAGTTCAAATGTTATCTAGACACAAAGTCCAAATCAAAAATATATAGTTTTAGTAAAAGAAATCAAGATATAAATATTAATGTGACATTGGTCTAGTGGTTAGAGCTGATGACCTTAGTTCAAGAGTTCGTCGGTTCGATTCTAGGCAAGAGGGTAATTTTTTTAGAGAAATTTCTCTAAGCGTTAATACAAATTAATCTAGATGAATATATATAGTATGAGAAAAGAATAAAATATTAATTAGTATTGTTAGATCATGTGACCGGTGTCAGAGAGATAGCAATTAAGAGTTAAACTACGATTCACCCAGAGTAAGTCCGCCATTAACATAGGACCGCTTTGGCTTGTCCAGTGGCCCCTATTTTATTTTAATGAATTGGCTAAGGGGCCAGTTATGGGAAAAAAGTTGAAATAAAAGCTAACTCTTATTTAATAATTTATTTTAAGCAGACGTAATCGATATTTTACAACGTTTCGAGCGCTACACCGTCATCAGTGCACACACACGTCAGCTGGAAAGATCATTGAATATTTTAAATTTTTATAATACATTTTTAAATGGAATTGAGGTTTATATAGTACTCATCCAAGTCACAAAAACACGCAAAGTTGATCTCCAGCAAACGTTTTAGATTTAGAATCATTTCACTGGTAAACAAGCTATTACAACAGAACAATTGCAATTAATGTCTTTCGTTCTGCCTTCATTTATATATTTGTAGACTCTGCTCAGATGTGTGATTTATCACATAATATATGCTTTGAATAGTAACTGCATTGGATAAAGCAAAGGCAGTTTTATGGGAACCCCTTAAAGCTATGCAACTAAACTACCACATCTTCGTTTCGGATATCTAATAAAAAGGAAACAGACTACTCCATCTCACTCTGGCATAAGCCCTAACAAAATCAAAATGGTCCTTTTTATCTTGGTTATAAAACCAGCTATAAACATTTTCGAAATATATATAATGAATCAAACTAATGAAGATGAGTTTTTATTAAAAATAGACTTTATTACGATATACTCGTATTTTATTGTCTTTACCAACTAATGATCTTAAAGCCGCTGCACACGAGGCTTGGTTTAATAAATTTTGCAAGCAGGCAAATCGCGATATGATTCTGGATCACATCTAGATAGATAGATATCTTTTTCATTCTCTTGGTCCAGATTTAAGATTTTGCTCACCCCAATAGCCTCAACCAGCAGTTGTCTAGCAATATACGAGCCCCGTGTCCCATCTCAATTGGCCCACCAATATTTTTTCTTTTTAAAAAAATTGTGCTAATTCAATATATAAATATATGTGGGCGATAGATAAATCGTGTTGATTCTTAAAAATTCATTTGTAATCAGACCTAGTTGACTGGTTTCTGCACCAAGGCCCTTTTCAGTGAACAAACGTTTTGTTGAAAGAGCCTTTCACAAGGACCATTCTCTGAAGAGAAAGTGAGCCTAAGGAATATCGCAGTTTCCCCGTTACCTGAGTATTTCGCATTCCACACAAGGCAATAATGTTTTGTTAGTTTTATATGAAAGCAGGGGATAACCAGAGAAAACGACATTACCTACCCAACGTTCGAATTAACAACACCTAGCAACTCCATCTCTCTAAAAACGAACTCTCTCAAACTTTTACGAAAACACTATTACGCTTTATAAATTAACGCCCTTCGAATGAAAGTTATCATTCATTTGTATATATAATATTATATTTGTTAATAAATATATTTTGCATTATAAGTGAAAATTTTATTGGATAAATCTCCTACCCTAGACAACCAGTTCCATTAGATAAAAAAGAACACGCCTGGGATTAGTGTAATCCGATCCCACATATATGTCGCTGTCAAAAGTAACTCTCTTTCATATTCACTTAATATATTAATTAGAAAAATATTTTTATGATAAACTTCCTAAAACATTTGATATTTTAATTTACTCCGCGATGTACTCATATCGAATAAAATTTGATCTGATTATTTTTATTTTTTTCTAAAGTAATCAGAAATTGGAAAAACTCCCTAAAAGTTTTCGAAGAATAAAAGGGTATATTTTAAATTTTGAATGTGAAAAAATATATCAAAATTTCCGAAAAAATATTCACAATTTTGGCATATTTTGACTTCATTTTTTATTAGATATAAATATTTAATCTACAAACTATCCGATTGGAATTGCAATCAGAAATTGTAACCTTAAAATTCTTACATACAAGTATTTAAACTATGTATTTCCGATACACTTGTATTTTGTATCAAAAATACCCATTTCCATTAAGTAATCTGTATTTTGTATCGAAAATACAAGTTTTTATGTATTTTTCCCACCTCTGCTTATATATAAATCTTAGACCATTAAATATATAGACACGCCCTCTGCTACTTTCCACACAGAGTGAAGTGAGGCCAATATCGCCTACAGATGACGTCACGTTCTCGCATACATATTTTGGAAATATTAATTTAATATTAATTTGCGATTATTGGAATCCAAAATAAATAATCTAAACTACGATAAATTTATCTCAATGTATAATAATTCCTATAGTGGCCATGCTATTTCTGGGTGTTCTACCTACAGATGACGTCACATTCTCTAGTTTATGTTGGCCTCACCAAATCGACACCAGGGCGTGTCTATATATTTCATGGTCTAAGATATAAATATATTAAATTTTTTTTTATTAATATTGTAGTTTTTTTTAAATTATTGAGAAATAAAATTCTATTCATAAATATAGAAATACTCTCAAAACTTTTGCGGGTTTTTAATGAATGTTTTAAGAATTTTTTTATTAAAGATTTTATTTATTATAATTTCGATTATTTGCTCATAAGAATTGGAGATTTCATTTATTTTGTCATTGATCATATCATTAGAACTTGACCAATTTAATATGGGACCACCCCTAAGGTACCAATAAAAAAAGAATCATCGAAATCGGTCCACGTGGCAAAAAGTTCTCACTGAACATACATAAAAGCCCAAACTGAGAGAGGACTGGAGACTTAGCCGCCCTCTGGCGGCAGATAGCGGACCAGAGGCAACAAGTTTAAAAAGGCCTCGCGAAGAATAATTTATGGGGCTGTAGCGACCGAACAATTAAGAATTTTTTTTTGAGATCTAATTGATTCATGTATTTTGTTTATTTGATATCGTATAAAAAATAGTTCTTATGAAAGTTGTTCAGTTTTTTTTTGTAGATTAAGGATATGTATAGAAAAATATAGGGTTCTATTTAAAAAACAGAACTTGACATTGAATTACCCTCGAAAGCTTGTTCTACGTCGACAACCAATAGCATAGTTTAGTTTCACTCTCGATATAAATAAACTTTTATTTGAAACTTTTTTTCCATATAATGCACTGTTTTTGAGTTATAAGACTGTCTCAAGATAAAAAAATAAACTCACCCGTTATATCAGTACCCAATGCTTAAAAAACTTTTAATTTTTTTCATATTCAAAAATTTGGCTGAAAAATATACAATATAATTTTATAAAAATTGTTTCGCAATAATGCCAAATTTTTTATTTCTTATTGTATAAATGGTTCTTAGATTAAGGTCAATGTACGTACGTATAGGGTCAAATGTTTGAATAAATTGAAGATTGATTTATTTTTAGGGCAAAGGACTTGGAAAATACGAAATGATTTGAATAAATCAAATACGTCAACTTAAAGGAAGGATATTATTCGCATTTAGTTATCTCGTGGAGGGGGACGTTAATTAACTTTCGAGGAAACTTCAATACACACCTTGGTGATTAGAAATCGCGCAATTGCTTTATCGAAATCAGGAAATGCTGTTAAGAATATGAATAGACCTACTAGGAACAAGATTATAACTCACAATAATATATATAGACTTTATTTAACACAATTCAAAACATTCACGCGATTTATATAATAATTAACAAAGACAACAATATAAATAAACAAAATTAATTAGCTAATAATCTTATTACAATAAACGAGCAATGTTTATATATATATATATATATCCGGTCGGGTTCTCGAAAAACGGCTCTAACGATTTGGATGAAATTCACTGGTTAGGAGGGTTTTGTGTTGGACATTCTATCTGTCACGATCTCATCTTCGGCTTAGTTGTTTTTGATGTGTTTTTTGTTAATTGAAATAATTATTCACAGGGGGGTCAGATAGGCTAGGCGGTAGCGTGTCATCCTGCTAACCAAGTGGACCCGGGTTCGAATCCGACTCGAGGCATCCGGCTAAAATCTGACCCCCGGGGTAGGGACAAATTTAAAAATAATAAATAGTATCGTAAATGGCTTATGGCTAGAAAGGCCGAAAAGCCCAAAAAAAAAAAAAAAAATTATTCACAGGTGGTTGTCTCGATAAAAATGTTTATTTACATTTTTATTCAATTTCCTTTTAATAAATAATTGGTTTTTTAATTTTTATATCCCACAATAAGATCATTATAATTATTATAATATAAATTAAAAGTTTGAAAATTTAATTGATTAGGAGAGAGGAAGGAAGATTAACCAATCGACTTGATTGGGGAATAATGGAATTAAATATTTATCGGAAAAGAGGTTTTTTTATCTAATTAGATTTTTCCTCTTATTAAAAACACGGACTAAATATGAATAAGGACACTCGATGGTGGAGAAGCAATCTCCGAAATCGAAGCTAAAATACAAGGTATACATTAATTAATGTAAAATAATTAATTGGTTTAATAAAATTTATAAAAAAAAAAAAAAAAAAAATTTAATTCATTGGTTGGTGATGGAGAGATCGGATGGGGGGAGAGAAGGAAAACCAATCGACTTGATTGGGGAATAATGGAATTAAAATAATTATCGGAAAAGAGGTTTTTTTATCTAATTAGATTTTTCCTCTTATTAAAAACAAGGACTAAAGATGAATAAGGACACTCGATGGTGGAGAAGTTATCTCCGGAATCGAAGCAAAAATACAATGTATACATTAATTAATGTAAAATAATTGGTTTAATAAAATTTATAAAAAAAAAATAAAATTAATTGATTGATCAATAATTGGTGACTGAAGATTGAATATGGAATTGGAATAATTATCGGAAAAAGAGGTTTTTTTATCTAATTAGATTTTTCCTCTTATTAAAAACAAGGACTAAAGATGAATAAGGACACTCGATGGTGGAGAAGTAATCTCCAGAGTCGAAGCTCAAATACAATGTATACATTAATTCAAGTAAAATAATTCAAAAAAAATTAATTGATTAAAAATCGAATTTTAAATCCCACAGGCGTATTTTTCTGTATTAGAATTTGGCAATTTGATTGATGAACTCAAAAATTGTTATTTAATTAAAAAAATTATTATACGGTATTTATTTATATACCTATTGGTACATGTATACATATATAGACATAATCGGTGGGCCGCTGTAAGACTTGAAATGCAAAAACTGGGTCGGGGGCGAGGGCTGAGGTGACGATGGGGGAGATGTGGGGGTGCGGTGTTGGAGTGGTACGGGGAGGCGAGGGAAGTGGTTTTGGGGGTGGGCGGAATTGGGGGGTACAGGAGGTGGGGTGAAGTGGTGGGGGTCCGGGGGAGTTCGGGGATTAATATCTAGCTTTTAACTGAAGCAAAAATTTACCGAGCATCGCTCGGTGGCCAGGTACTAATTATATTAACTATTAGTAATGAAGCTGTTGAAGGTTTTATTTTTGTAATTAATTTGATTAAAATTTGAATTTTTATTTAAATCAGACATAATTAATTATAATTATTTATTGAAACAAATAAATACAATATAAATACGACGTTTCGATCGACTTATTCTGCGATCATTCTCAAGTATGAGCACCCACTTCGATTATAGGTTAACTGCGCCAATCACGTGTCAGTCAGGTTTATCTCGACTCTATGTACAGTCAAGTTCAAAAAACTCTAGACTCCATGTACAGTCAAGTCAAAAAACAAATACACTGACGGCCTCAGTGCTCTTTGTCGGACTGATAATTACATGTTTTTAAAAACCAAAAAGCGAAAAATATTGACAAATCAAATGAAAATAATAACAACAATTAATTCGGCTCCAGAAACTGACAATCTCTGGTTCTACAAAACCTCACGCATGCGCAGGACAAAATTTCGTGAGACCCAAAACAAGATTACCCCAGGAGGTAACCAATCCACCCACACTCGAGTGGCAACCGGGAATTCAGATTCTGTGGGACCCGGACCATCACGAAATCAAGGAAGAAACAATGGAAGAATAACACCCAAAATCCATACATACTTGGGCACCTTTAACATCAACACACTCATCCGGCCAGGAAAATTACATAGCCTGACCATGGAACTCGATAAACAAAAAAATCAAGATCCTGGCCTTTTAGAAAAAGCTTTTGCGTGATCTCAAGGGTCCAAACGCAAAAAAACAACAATTAATTCACTTAAGAATATTATTGTTTACATTGTAATGTATTATTGTTGTTATTATTATCATTTGATTTGTCAATATTTTTCGCTTTTTGGTTTTTAAAAACATGTAATGCTCAGTCCGACAAAGGGCCCTGAGGCCGTCAGTGTATTTGGTTTTTTGACTTGACTGTAGATGGAGTCTAGAGTTTTTTGAACTTGACTGTACATAGAGTCGAGATAAACCTGACTAACACGTGATTGGCGCAGTTAACCTATAACACTGCTCGACAAAAATTAAACAAAAATTTCCCCACGTAAACCTAACAATGTATTCCAGTAGAGTTTCCTACACTGATTATCATGCAATTTCTCGATTTTTTACAACACATCAGAGTTTTGAAATATTATCGATCAAAATGGTGAAAAATGCCATTTTGACCTATTTTCGAGTCCCATTAGATATTAAACACAACAATATTTGAAATCAAAATATTTTGTTGACGTAATAGAAAACAGCTTCCTCTTTGGTTTTCAAATTACCACTTGTTTTTAGCTCAATTAGAACTCGAGTTATAACTAAAAAACTAAGATCTTATGTTTTTAATCAATGTTTATTATCCTCTGAAATCACGTAGTTTTAGTTTTTTAGTTATAACTCGAGTTATAATTGAGCTAAAAACAAGTGGTAATTTGAAAATCAAAGAGGAAGCTGTTTTCTATTACGTTAATAAAATATTTTGATTTCAAATATTGCTGTTTAATATTTAATGAACCTCGAAAATAGGTCAAAATGGCCTTTTTTCGTTATTTTTAACCGACTTCAAAAAAGGAGGAGGTTCTCTATTCGATTGAATTTTTTTTTTTTTTTTTTTGTGCCTATGTTACCTTATATCTCCGCCAATTCTCAACCGATTTTGAAAAATTTTTTTGCATTGTGTCCAGTCTAGCTTCCGATTGGTCCCATTTTTTTTCGAATTTTTTTCATAGGTATTAGACCTTTTTTATTAGGTTTGTTTAGACCTAACCTCTTTGTTTATGAACCGATTTCGATGGTTCTTTTTTTATCCGAAAGGGGGTGTCTTAGGGATGGTGTCATATTAATTTGGTCAAGTTCTGATGATATAATCACTATTAATAACATCACTAAAAAGAGAAAAATAAAAATAATTTTTAAGAAAAAATAAAACCGAATTCAAAAATTAAATGCAACAAATAAAATACACTAAAAGGTATAAAATAATTATTATCTTATTTAGTTACAACTAAACGACGAAATATTAACATGAAATTACTTTTGAAGTCGGTGCCAAACATATACCTTTTATGAATCGCACTCGACGGATCTTACTTAGTACGTTTGGAGGATATGCTCGCTTATAGGTATAGTTTGTTTGGCACCGACTTCAAAAAGTAATTTCATGTTAATATTTCGTCGTTTAGTTGTAACTAAATAAGATAATAATTATTTTATACCTTTTAGTGTATTTTATTTGTTGCATTGAATTTTTTGAAGTCGGTTTTTATTTTTTCTTAAAAATTATTTTTATGACCGATAATATCTCAAAACTATGACGTGTTGTAAAAGATTGGGAAATTGCATGATGATCAGCGTATAAAACTTTACCGGAATCCTTTGATAGATTTACGGGGAGAAATTTTTTGTCTAACAGTGTAATCGGAGTGGATGCTCATACTTGAGAATGATCGCAGAATAAGTCGATCGAAACGTTGTATTTATATTGTATTTATTTAATTAATAAAGTAAAGGTGTGTAGTTTCACAGTGAATGAAATAAAACTCAGAGAGGTTTATACAAACTCAATATATTTCGGATTATTAGTCCATCATCAGGAGATTACATAGGTTAAAAACTAATATTATTTGAACGTGTGATCACAAAATATAACATTCAAATCATACGTACCAATATATAATTTATATATAATTTTATATTTTTAATTTTATTTATATTTTTTGTTTTTAATTTTTGTTTTTATTTTTTATTTATCTTGAGTTGTCTAAAAAATTTTAATTTTTATCATAATTAAATTTAAATTCATTATTGTTAAATGTTGATGTTTTTCTTGTGTTATATTGGCACGTGTGATTTGAATGTTATATTTTGTTATGTTGGTACGTATGATTTAGATGTTACAATTGTGATCGCACGTTCAAATATTATTAGTTTTAACCTGTAAATTCCTGATGATAGACTAATAATCCGAAATATATTGAGTTTGTATAAACCTCTTTAAGTTTTATTTCATTCACTGTGAAACTACACACCCTTTACTTTATTAATTAATATCATGTTTCACCTAAAACCTACCTACACCACTTTTTCTAAGTAAAATCGTATTTATTTGTTTCAATAAATTATAATTAATTGTGTGTGATTTGAATAAAAATTCAAATTTTAATTATTAACTAATTAATTTTGTTTATTTATATTGTTGATTTTGTTAATTATTAATGGCGTGAATGTTTTTATTATGTATTTGAATGATTATAATTTCCTATATAAGCTTATAACAGCTGATTTATTAAAGGAACGCTGAATAAAAAGAACACAACCTTTTAAAGATTCCTTGCTACAAAAAGTTTGACGAAATCGTTTAGAAAAACGACGTTTTCGTTTCAATCATCTTGATATGGTACATAAGCGTGGGTTTTTTCTAAAAAATAACAAGACAAACTAGCAAAAAGGACTTCGATTATCAATTTATATTCAGGATATGTAAAAGAAAAAACGTTGAAAAAGGAGAAAAAGGAAAAGCGAATGTTGGCATACAAGGATATTAAACTCTACACAGGATTGGTTATATTTGCATTGACGTCACTCCCGACTATATATATGTGTAATGGTGGGATCGATTATATTATATATTTATTATTTATTAAATATTTTATATTATAACATATATTGCTAAAATGCAATATATGATAATAGATATTGAAAATAATATCGTTTAATATTTATGATAAAAGCATCCCCTATTGAGGTTTTTAATTAAATATTTTCTCCCCCTAAATAATAGTATAGATTTTATATAGGATGGTATACAGTCCACATTTAATTTTTAATTTATTCAATGCGAAGCATGGGTAAAGTATTGGAATCGGTTTCGCGGCAAGCGACAGAGTCGTCAGGTAAAGTAAAGTCTTTGCTACGGAACTCTTTTCTTGGTAGATAATTGCAGTAGATAATAGTTTGCAGATTAAATACTTATAGTACCTGGCCACCGAGCGATGCTCGATAGCTTTTTGCTTCAGTTAAGAGCCCCCGCAGACTGCAGACTTTTTATCGGCCGATAGTTTGGTCGGCTTCTTAATCAGTATGGAGAGGAATGCATATGCTCACACTACAGCGATTCAGTATCGGCCGATAAAAAAGTTTGATGGGCTACCTCAATTACATTCAAACTAATCTGTCGGCCAACTATCGGCCGACTGTTTAATCAGTATTGCCGCATACATGACGATTGTTTAGTCGGCCGATAGTTCAGTTCGCTCTGTTTGTATCTATGTTTGTATGTTTCTCTGTCTCTATTTGTATCCTCCTTCGCTATTGCTGGTCCAATTAGCTTGACAAGTTCATTGAAGATGGTAATGCTCATTCGATAATAGGCGAAAAAAATTTCGGGTAATCAAGTAATTTGGAATGCATAGTGTAAAATTTTCCACTAACTAATCTATCACTGAGAATGGGATGCACCCAATACTCTCGGAATCTCTTCTTGATTTTCCTCCTCCGGAGTATGATGAGAGCAATAATTTTTCTGGACAATATTTTCATTGTGCGACCGCTTCAACAGTCAGTTACAAACTCTGCAGTCTGCGGGGGCCCTTAAAGTTATATATTAATCCCCGAACCCCCCCCCACTCGCCCCCCGGACCCCCCATCACTTCACCTCACATCCGCCCCCCAAATTCCGCCCCCCAAAACTACTTCACTAATTTTGATGCATTCCTGTCTCGTTTGTTCTTTTTTTGTACAAACTAGAACCTTGGTTTTATCCTTGTTTATTTGTGAAAAATCAATGTGTCAATATTTTATGTAAATATTCGTTTTAAATATGAGGTCGTAAAAAAATAGTACCTATATCTGTTAACTCAAAAAGGCCACAACACGAAATTCGTGGCTCTCTTAATCTTTGACCAGAACTCGTTGTGGATATTATGAAATGCCACAAATCGTTATCTGATGCAACCACGACACGGCGGACAGGAAACTTGGTATAAAGACATAATATATCGTCTTAGAGCATTTTTCTTCGTCTTTCAATTTATTGAGTATTAAACAGGGAGTCTCATTTGAAAAAACGAACTTTTGACCCCTTTTAAGAATAACGGAAATAATAGTAATTTTAGGACGCCCTGTATAATATGGATAACTTGTCAACCAACACCCATCGAGTTTGTGTTCATAATTGAATGCCATTTCCAAGGGTGAACATCTGTGCGCTAATCATGGCTAGTAGAATGAACATATTTTACAATAAACTAGCTGCGACACCCGCCTCTGGCAGTACACACCCCCCACCACTTGAATCGAACTTGGCTGGGGTACTGACCACCGGGCCCTCATATTAATATATCATAAATTAAGTACCTAAGTAGATACTGATCGCAGTTTTTTACTGATTGTCGAACAATACGAAACGTTATTTCAAGAAACAAAACAGAGTTATCTTTTTAAAAACAACAACTAATCTCTATCGACATAGCAGTATCGTCGTCTTAAACGATATATCTTAAAAATTGGTGACTGTGAAAAATTGATTGAAAGTGGATCAGTCAGCACTTGTGATTCAAAAAGTGTCGACACTCAGTAAAAAACTACGATCAGTACTTGTCTTCATTAACTCACTTAAATTATTATAAAATATGTTCATTCTACTAATCATGATTAGCACGGAAATTCAATTGAGGAATCTACATCAAAACTGCAAAGAGCAGATGATAATATTGCCACCTGGACAACACAAAATCTACTTACATTCATTTCACCAACAAAAAGATTGAACAAAGACCAATCCCCCTTAATGGCATAAGAATAAAACCTGCCAACACAGCGAAGTATCTCGAAATGACACTTGATGTTAAGCTTCGATGGAAAGCCCACATCAAGAAGAAAAAAGAGGAAATGCAATTTTAATTCGAAAAATGTACTGGCTGCTCGGAAGACGGTCCGAATTGTCAGTACATAATAAGCTACTACTATATAAACAATTAATTTTATTGCAATTTATTCCATTTTTTTTTTTTTTTTTGTAATTTTACTAATTTTTTTAGGCGAAAGAAGAGCCACTCTTGGCATTAAAACAAAAGAAAAACCATCTTAAATGGTATAAAAATCACATTAATTGGGCGAGTGATAAATGGAATAGTGTCCATTGGAGTGATGAGTCTCGTTTTGAAGTTTGTTTTGGGGACAATCGAAACAGAGTTATTCGTCAGAAAAATGAAGTTTTCAATTATTCAGATTGTTTAAAAAAGAAAGTAAAATTTCCTGCTTCAGTATGGTATGGGGTTCAATGTCTGCTAGAGGTGTTGGAAAACTTCACTTCATTGATGGAATTGTAAACACCAATAAATATTTAGAGATTTTAAAAAAATCGTTATTTCCAACAATGGTAGATGCATTGCAGAATAATAATAATTTTGTGTTCCTACAAGACGGGGCCGGCCTGCCATACATCAAGAAAATCTTTAAAATGGCTTTCTGATCATAATGTTCCACTTTTGGAGTGGGTGGCAAACAGTCCCGAATTGTCACCAATAGAAACTCTTTGGCACACAATGAAAAAGCTATTACGAATACAACCAGCTAGAAACGTAGTCAAAATATTTGGGATACTTTCACTCAAGATGAGTGTCAAAACTTAATAAGTACGTTGCCTAAAAGAATTCAAGCCGTAATTAAAAATAAAGGCGACGTCACTACAGTGGTAAAGGTTTTGTATTTTGTATGTTTTCCTTGTTTTTAACAATTAAAAAATAATTTTAAGTTAAATGTTACAATAAAATGTTTTAAATTGTTTAAAAATGTTGTTCCAAATAATAATAAAAATAAATATTTAAATTAAATTTACCGTGAATTAGCATAATTTTATTTAAAAAGAAAAATATTGGTGGTCCAATTGAGATGGGACGGGGCTCGTAGTTTTTGTATTATATTGAATAATAATTTAAAAAAATGATTAGCACACAGATGCGGAAATGGCATTCACTTATAAACACAAACACGATGGGTGTTGGTTGACAAGTTACAACCTGTCCCTCGTGTCCACTACGGTGTCCAGGTGGAGTAACCTCTCGGTTAGAACGATTCCCGCCGAAGGCGGGCTTCGCATCTGGTTGCAATATAATGTAGAAATAGCAAATTTAAATGATGACGTATACAAAGATTAATTTTCTACTATAATTCTTTTTTTTGGAAGATCAATAAATCATGATAGCGTTTATTATATATGAACCTATATATCTGTGCGTCTGTCAGATTGTTTGCTTTTATGTTATTATTAACTCGATTCGTCATAAAAGTCCCCGATAAGATAATAAAGAATTAACAACTACCGCCCAGTAAGTAAGCTTTTTAAAGAGAACATTTTTTCCAGAAAAATCTCATGAAATGAGTTAAACTAATTCTAAATCTAAATAAAATATCAAACAAAATAATTACCATGGATCATATTAATAAAACAGTCTGGAAAAATTTAATAATAATTAATTTTAAGTTGACATCTTATTTACCAGGTGTAGAAGTATGAAACAGGAATTTCTCTATAGATGGTGCTAGCTGAGGGGTGATCCGCGATTGGAAGTAGGTGTACACCTCTTTGGAAGCATTTTGGAATTACTTGGAAATATTTGGAAGTATTTGAGAATATTTGGAATACTTGGGAATATTTGGAATTACTTGCAAATATTTGGAAGTATTTGGGAATATTTGGAAGTACTTGGAAATATTTGGAATTACTTGGAAATATTTGGAAATACTTGAGAATAGTTGGAAGTACTTGGAAATATTTGGAAATATTTCGAATTACTTGGAAATATTTGGAAATATTTGGAATTACTTGGAAATATTTGGAAGTATTTCGGAATATTTGGAATACTTGGGAATATTTGGAATTACTTGGGAATAGTTGGAAGTATTTGAGAATATTTGGAAGTACTTGGAAATATTTGGAAATACTTGAGAATAGCTGGAAGTATTTGAGAATATTTGGAAGTACTTGGAAATATTTGGAATTACTTGGAAATATTTGGAAGTATTTGGGAATATTTGGAAGTACTTGGAAATATTTGGAAATACTTGAGAATAGTTGGAAGTATTTGAGAATATTTGGAAGTACTTGGAAATATTTGGAATTACTTGGAAATATTTGGAAGTATTTGGGAATATTTGGAATACTTGGGAATATTTGGAATTACTTGGAAATATTTGGAAATACTTGAGAATATTTGGAAGTACTTGGAAATATTTGGAATTACTTGGAAATATTTGGAAATATTTGGAAATATTTGGAAATATTTGGGAATATTTGGAATACTTGGGAATATTTGGAATTACTTGGAAATATTTGGAAATACTTGAGAATAGTTGGAAGTATTTGAGAATATTTGGAAGTACTTGGAAATATTTGGGAATATTTGGAATTACTTGGAAATATTTGGAAATATTTGGAATTACTTGGAAGTATTTGGGAATATTTGGAATTACTTGAGAATATTTGGAATTACTTGGGAATATTTGAAGTACTTGGAAATATTTGGAATTACTTGGAAATATTTGGAATTACTTGAAAATGTTTGAAAATACTTGAGAATATTTGGAAGTACTTGGGAATATTTGGAATTACTTGCACCCCTCGGCTAGCACCATCTATAGAGAAATTCCGGTTTCATACTTCTACACCTGGTATTTATTCTATTGATGTCTCTGTTGAGAAATAAAACATTTCCAGCACTGATGAAGAAGAGAATAGGGAAGTATCTTGTATTTTTCCCTCAATGACCCCTAATAAGTAGGGAATTGTTGTTTCTTTTAATAACCTGGCTATATGTGTATCACACTATTCCCTTTGAATTGAAGGGAGTGAAAAATCTTTAGCTATAATACTTATATATGTTGCATGTCAGAGAGAGATTTGTCTTAAGGGCTTGGCAAGCTTAGTTAGCGCTTGGGTTCGATTCCTAAAGTGACGAACCTCTCTGATATGCAATGTAAAAATATTTCTCTAATATCTATGAGTTAAATTCATTTATTAATAAATAATTTTATTAAATATTAGATATAAGTGAGGGGCCTGGTTGTATGGTAAAGTCAAGTGGATGGACACGTGTCAGTTTATTTTTTCATTATCCTTGGGCTGGCTGCCTTCCATCAATTCTCAATTAACTTGTATTTTTACTTTATCCAATGCGAAGCATGGGGAAAGTATTGTAATCGGTCTCGCGCCAAGTGGGACTTCAAAGGTTCCTCATGTAATGACTACGGAACCCATGGACTCAATTAAGGTCACAAATTGTAGTATTCAATTAGATTAAATTTTAGCACGTGACGATTTGTTTTTTCGTCATTGAAGATACTATATTTTAAATCCACGGTATCGCCCTTGAAACATACGAGGAGAAGTTGAAAAATAAGTTTCCCCTGTCGACTGTGGTCAGAGTTGTGTATGAAAGTCAAAAAATAGAATGAGACATTAAAGATATGACATACCTTTATTTTATTATTCTCGTACGAGTACGTTGAGACATTTGTCATATCGCTTGATAAGCTTCAAAAAGTCCTCCACGAAAAATGCAGGGCTTTGCATATGGAAGAAGCGTTGAACGGCTATGGGCGAAAGGCGACACAGCAGGAAAACGCGCAAGTCACCGATACACCATTGGGTAGAGGTCGCTGCAAATCAAGCAGATGGCGCTGTTGCAGTGCCTGCGCAAAGCGGAGACCAGCCTCTCATTTGAGCCCCGGTAGGTATGGAGAGAAGGTGCGTTTTGAATTCGTGGTCAAAGGAGGAAGTGAGAGCGGTTATCCGCTATGAATTGGCACGTGGATTGGGACGAAACGTGGGTCCACCATTTCACGCCAGAATCGAAGGCCGCATCTATGGAGTGGAAACATCCGTCATCACCTGTCCGAAAGAAGTTCAAGACAACTCCCTCTGCAGGTAAAGTGCTCCTCACAGTTTTCTGGGACGCCCAAGGAGTTTTGTTGCTGGACTTTTTGGAGGTTGGAACCATCAATGCTACGCGCTACTGTGACACCCTGTCGAAATTGAAAGAGGCGATTCGGAAAAAGCGGCCTGGCCTTCTCACATCTGGCGTTCTGCTGTTGGATGACAATGCCAGACCACATTCGGCGAGGGCAACGCAAAACCATATTGCAACTCTTGGTTGGGAGCGCCTACACCATCCGCCATACAGTCCTGATCTCGCACCAAGCGACTTCCATCTGTTTCCGGCTTTGAAGACAAATCTCGGGGGAAGGCGCTTTGGAAACAATACGGAAGTGAAACAAGCCGTTCAACGCTTCTTTCGTATGCAAAGCCCTGATTTTTTCCTGGAGGGCTTTTTGAAGCTTATTAAGCGATATGACAAATGTCTCAATGTACTTGGTACCTATGTGGAAAAATAAAGGTTTGTTATATCTTTAATGTCTCATTCTATTTTTTTGACTTTCATACACAACTCTGACCACAGTCGACAGGGGAAACTTATTTTTCAACTTCCCCTCGTATATAGCATTTATTTAATCAATCTTTTCTCATACCTGACCGATAAATTTTTAATTTATTATTTACATTCATTTAATCAATAAGTTAAAAAAATGTGTATATTCTATATATATATATTTTTTGATAAAACATTCATTACAATACAAAATACAAATTAAACATAAATTGAGAACTTTTCTTCTAAAGTTATTTCTATTATTACCAAACACATAATACATTAATTTGCGGTTCGATGAATTTGAATATTGTACAAACAATAATTGATTACTCAATAAAGAGAAATATTGAATGATTTTATGAATTAGTTGTTATGCTCAACTAGAAAAAAAGAAAAGCAAAATGATGAACAAAACATGCAAAGTAATCGATCGCAAAGAGATTGCGCTTCTTGGCTCAATTTAGATATGACCACTCTTGGAAATTGGGAATCTCTTAAGCTGGCTACTTTAATGCAGATAAGACGGTATTTAGAATAAATCCCACTCAAAACATTGAGTTTTTTTGTTTTTGTTTTTTATGCAATCAGTAGTAGCACCAGTAATGATGCAGCTCCTATGGATCTCGAAAGACCCTTGCCTTACCGAAGAGAAGGGAAAGTTGATTAAGTGAGAGGGTGTAGATGTAGGTGTCTATGCACCCCGGTTTTGAAGGTTTGAAGATTATAGGTGCTGGGAAAGATGGAGGCTGGGAGAGAGTTCCAGTTCCTTGAAGTCATGGGGATATATGTATTGGCGAATCCGGCACTTTTCTAATTTGACCGCGAAAGAGTGTTGGGAGTCGCCAAAACGCGTGCTACGTGCAAAGCATGCTTTGGGGGGAATTATTGATTTTATCTCATCAGAACACCTGCCGTGATAGTATCCATAGCAGAGCTCGGGGAACTTTTTTAGCCATTACCCCAAAATATTTTTCCGTAAGTCGCTGTTACCCCTAAATTCTGAAAAGCAAAAAAAAAATGTATATTATTTATTATTTATTGAATTAATTGGAATTTACATGAAAACTATCTGTAAGTAAATAAAAAATGTAAACATTAACATAATTCAAACGCTTTTACGTTTTAGAAAAATGGTGTTGTAAAATAACTTCAAAATTAGGACTTTTTGATGTGAGGGCAATTTGAATACAGTCCTCGGCATTCAGTGGAAGTGGAAGTAGGTGTACACGATTTTAGGTCGCGGTTCACCACTCGGTTTTTACGTTTAATAAAGTCGAAAAGAAAAAAGCTGACGTGTTCTGATGTGGCCATCCACTTGACTTTACCATATACCCTGGACCTAAAATTATTTATATTCATGTAGAGGCGGGGTTAGTTTTTGCATTTCTAGACTTCAGGGGGTCCACTGATTATGTATACAAAATTTGATAATTTTTAAGGATTTAGGTGTCGGTTCTAGGTGAAACATTATAAGTAACTTATGAGGAGAATTTTCTAGGTTAGGTTTCACAAAAGGAAATATTAAAACAAATGTATGTTTTTTTTTTGAAATAAAAAATTAAAATTAAAAGCAAAATTACAAACAAAATCAAATTAAAAACGAGTTTGATTCACTCGATATATATTTCGGGTTATTAGCCCATCATCAGGAGTTCAAATGAAAACTGAATACAAATTTGTAAAAACATTCAACAAGTAAAAATTTTGAGAAAGAAGAGTACGTTCAGAAAGTTTCATCAACAACCAAAAGTTAAAGTACGTTCAGAAAATACTTTCAATCTTTTTCTTTAATATAAACAAAATGTTATTATTTAAAATAAAAAAATTAAAATTAAAAACAAAATTACAAACAAAATCAAATTAAAAACAAAAAACCAAAATACAAACAGCAAATATGTGATCGAATTTAGGAGCCAATTTTTAATTTATTAATTTTAGCCAAATTAGAATCAATGATTATATCTTTGTCAAAGTCCAATTGATTATTGAGAATACTGAATTTATTCATAAGGGCCAATTTCATTTCAGTTGATTCTAGAAGAAGAAGTCTGGGACCACTTCTTTCAAAATGAATTGGGGTGGGATTGGAAGTAGAAGCAGTGTGATTTTTCGAATGTAAATGAAGAGCGAAAGCAGAGGTAGAATCTGAATTAATATCGTTAGATCTGTTAAGGACTCTAAGAGCATATTCATGTCCAGAATAACGTTTTTTAAAGGAACGACCAGTCTGACCAATATAAAAGGAATCACATCCATCGCAGTCCAATTTGTAAACCCCTGACTTATCTAGTTTATCAATTTTATCAAGTTTGTTGTTAATTAAGTCAGGGGTTTACAAATTGGACTGCGATGGATGTGATTCCTTTTATATTGGTCAGACTGGTCGTTCCTTTAAAAACGTTATTCTGAACATGAATATGATCTTAGAGTCCCTAACAGATCTAACGATATTAATTCAGATTCTACCTCTGCTTTCGCTCTTCATTTACATTCGAAAAATCACACTGCTTTTTTTTTATAATATAAACAAAATGTTATTATTTAAAAATAAAAAATTAAAATTAAAAGCAAAATTACAAACAAAATCAAATTAAAAACAAAAAATATATATCGAGTGAATCAAACTCAAAAAAAACATACATTTGTTTTAATATTTCCTTTTGTGAAACCTAACCTAGAAAATTCTCCTCATAAGTTATACAAAATTTGGTTGAGTTTGCTCAAATGGCCTAGATTTTTAATTTTTAACCCCCTCCACCCCATCGAGTCGGTCGATATGCACCAAAATCTAATCAGCTCTTAATCTCAATGGACCAAAACTACGTGTGAAATTTGGTTTTGATATTCACACTAGTTTTTGAGCTAGCTCGTCCACAAAATTTGGTAACGCACAGACTAACAAACTAACAGACATTTATTTATTTTTATTTATTTATTTATCCAGAAAAAATAAAATAAATAAATATAACATAAATTTTCAACAACCAAAATTTTCACTATGATATAGACTGATTTAAGTCCTTTTTAGCATATTTAACAACACCATCATCCCTATTGACCTTACTGTCATTATTTATATTTTTATTTATTTATTTAGATAATTTTACGGACTAGTAGTCCACTTACAAAAATGTCAAATACGTGTATAATGAGTGTTATGTCAAGAAAAATAAAAAAATAAAATTTTTTTTTTACAAAGAATTACAAAATATTTTTTTTTTTTTTTTGGCTTTTCGGCCATGGTAGCCATAAGCCATTTACGATACTAATTATTTTTATTTTTAAATTTGTCTCTACCTCGGGAGTCAGATTTTAGCCGGATGTCTCGAGCCGGATTCGAACTCGGAGAATTACAAAATAAAACATCAAAATCATATATAAACAATGCAATAAAAAATACAATAATCTATACTCGAACAATAAATATAATTAACAATAAAAGAACTATCACATGAAAATCATACAGAAAACAATAATGAAAAGAAAAGCACAAGATAAAAGAGAAACATACATAAATAGGTACATAATTCAGTATTACAATGTTTACAGTGCTGGTGGGGATGTTCACATAAATTCATTCAAAACAAAAACAAAATCTCGTAAAAATTAAGTAAAGACAAAATTCAACAAAGATAAGCCATTCAATAGTTTAATAATAATAAACCAAAATAAAACAATCCAAATCACTCCCATCAGCCTGTCATAAATTTTCGGAAAAAATGATCTTTGATTTTATTTTTAGAGGTGTTAAATATGTCTATTTCCCTATTGCTATCCCCTGTTACCAAGATACGATTTGTGCACGAGTACTTAAGATATGAGAATCTCTGACAAGGAGTAAAAAACAGCAGTGGATTTCGTGTCCTGTGAATACCGACATTGAAAGTGACCAGCTCTAGAAGCTGAGAACTATTTATTTTGCTTAAATTAATTAAATTAATCTTTAAGAAATTCAAAGATGTTTTTATAAAGCGAAATTTTTAGAGAATACTTAGCCAGACTACCGTTTTATAAGAACCATTGAGGTCCAGCTGATTCTCCATCCTGAACCAAGAGAGCGAAAAAAGATATGGTCCATCTAGGTGTTACCCGGTATCAATCCGCGTATAGCCCGCATGATACCCCACCACTGACCACCCAGAGGGACATGGCATCTCAAGTTCTTATATATTACATTATAAAAATTTCGCTTTATAAAAACATCTTTGAATTTCTTAAAGATTAATTTAATTAATTTGATAATTTCTATATTTGTATAAATATACTAGAAAAACAAATTTACTTATAATTTGTTAAAAATTCCGTTGAGTGGATTTGCTCGCGAATTTACTCCGCGGAATTCTAAATTAATTTGTATCATCTCTCTATGTAAGAATAGACTTGTAAAAAGCGTCTGAATCGAGAGAGTAATATATAAGAACTTGAGATGCCATGTCCCTCTGGGTGGTCCGTGGTGGGGTATCATGCGGGCTATACGCGGATTGATACCGGGTAACACCTAGATGGACCATATCTTTTTTCGCTCTCTTGGTTCAGGATGGAGAATCAGCTGGACCTCAAAGGTTCTTATAAAACGGTAGTCTGGCTAAGTATTCTCTAAAATTTCGCTTTATAAAGACATCTTTGAATTTCTTGGAGATTAATTTAATTAATTTGATAATTTCTATATTTGTATAAATATACTAGAAAAACAAATTTACTTATAATTTGTTAAAAATTCCGTTGAGTGGATTTGCTCGCGAATTTACTCCGCGGAATTCTAAATTAATATTTATTTTGCCACTGATGAGATCATGAAGAAGGAGGAAATCAGATTGCTCTCTTCTTAAGTTAAGAGGCAAAAAATGCAGAGTGAGATATAGACGCTCATAAGACAAATCCATAGTTGGAACATGTAGTTTAAAGGCAACATATCTTAAGAATTTCCGTTCTACCCGCTCCAGTTTTTGGATATGAATCTTGCAATGAGGTGACCACACCGGACTTGCATACTCTAATTATAATAGACATTGTAATTATAAAATTCCATATGTCCGGCTTGACCAAAAGTCTATCAATAAACACTTCAAAATTTTCAAAATTCGAATTTAAGCTCCTTACATTTAAGTGGAGAATAGTTAGATCTTCTTGATTAAAAATTTGATTTAGTGATGTTAAATCTTGTAGTTTTTCTTCCAGCTTACAAGTTTCATTATTAATATCAATATCAATAACAGCCATTGATATAATATATTAATTAATTTGGGTATTATTAGTTGGTCTTCCTATATTAGTAATGTACGCTGGAATAATTTTGACAAAACAATTATTATCTCGAAAAATATAATTTTTTCGATGTTCAATTAAGAGAGCTTTTTTGAAGAGCGCTCAATTTTTTTTAATCAAAATAGTTTCAACCGTTTTTGAGATATTTCAAAAAAAAGAAGGAAAAAAAAACACTTTTTTCATGCACGATTACAATACTTGACCATACCTTGTATGGTAAAGTAAAAGATATATAAACTCTCATCATAACAAAACCAGATAACTTTTATTAATGTTTTTTTTTTATATTTTTTTCAACTTTTATTGATTTTACGACTTTGAATTTCTGGAATAGCTATCAAAGTAAAAATACTATAATAGTTTATAAAATAGAAAATTTTAAAAATGTCCTTATTACCCCCGATAGTTTCATTGTTACCCCATTCGGGGTAATTTACCCCGGTTCCCCGACCGCTGATCTATAGAAAAGGGAAAGGGCAGAGACATTTCTTAGATGAGCCAGCGAGTCGAGGGAGTCGGTGAGGGTAGAATAGTCGTCAATTAGCCTGACGGCTCGTTTCTGAATTGCATCCAGGGTAGCAAGAGAATATTTTGAGGCTCCTCTCCATAGATGAGAGCCGTATTCGAGACAGGGCCGGATTTGGGCCTTGTAGATGGTGAGAAGATGTGGGGACGTGAAAAATCGCTTGGACCTGAATAAGAAGCCAATCTTCCTTGCTGCAGATTTCGCCACAGAGGAGATGTGTTCATTCCAGAACACGTCCGATGCGACAGAAACGCCCAACATGGATAGGCTGTCACACATTTCCAGGGTATTCGAATCGAACTGAATATCAGGGAAACTTTTATTTTCGGGCCTAGAAATTAGACAACATTGAGTCTTGTTTGCATTAAAGTTTGAGAGCCCCATTTATTCAGTTTGTCTAGGTCGAGAGTGATTGAGGAGGCAACATTGTTTCGATTATTCGTGAGTGAGGGTTTGCCGTGCAGAGTGCTATCGTCGGCGTAACTTCACCGAAAAAACAAGCCAAGTTCGAAATCTAATGTGAAGCCAAGTTAAATTCTCCAAGAGTAATTACGTTGAGAAAATAGTACTTTCAATTAATAATATTCCTCAAATCCGCCCAAGTAAGTCCCACTCTCCTAGTAACCTCCGCGGGCAGGTTCGCTTTGCCGATTTTGATATTGTGCCCAAGGTAGATATATTCGTCCATCTCTAGATCCTGGTTTCCAACAGATATCCCAACATTTTCTGGACTTGGGATCTTTTTTAAGGGGGTTAATTTACCCTACAAATTGCATCCCTTCATTTTAGAGGCTAAAGTTTTGGTGATTAATTTTCGCCAATATTAATTCCCCAAAATCTACAAATTTGCAAAATTTTAGCATTCTCGGGTCCGTACATATTTAAAATAACCACTGATACTTACCTTCAACTCCGACCCAATTCCTAAATCTCTTCTTATTTTCACGAAACACAAGGGTCCACCGCAGACTACAGAAGCTCGTAGGTACCTTCTTGGTGTAACTTCTTCGTGTATCAATATCATTATTAAAAAAAAAATGAAAATTTATCCTACCTCTTCATTTTAGAGGTTGAAAGAGAGAAAGCGTAGGTTTTCGGTTTTTCCTTTTATTATTACCCCAAACTCTACCATTTTGCCAAATTTTAGCATCCTAGAATCATTTCATATATATATAGTATTTGATGCAAATTTATCCTACAATCTTCAACCCTTCATTGAAAGATAGTAAGATTGGATTTTGAAATTTTTCCTTTGGTTGTGTCCCAAACTCTACTGGACTCAAAATAGGCTTAAGTTTCGGCAATCACTTCTTCAGGAGCCAAATCTCTTTCCCTGTAGCATTCTTTTTATTTCTGCAAACAGGTAGTAGTTACTGGGATTCAGATCTAGAGAATACGGTGGATGCGGAAGCAATTTTAAGTGAAATTTTGCCATTGTTGCGATCGACTTGTGAAACGGTGTATTGTCTCGGTGAAAGAGCATTTTTTCTTCTGTATTTGGGTCGTTTTTTTCGCAATTTCTTCAATCGCACCAATAATCCCATATAATGGTTCTATAGCGAGGAGTAGCACATATAATATATAGCGTGGGAGAGAAGGGCGGCAAGCAAGAGGTAGGCGGTTAGGGTTAAATAAAAATGCACATATAAAATTGGTACACAACACAAGGCGAGTGGACGCAAGTGAACTTGTAGGGAAAGAGATGATACTATTAGATACACTTCGGGCTACCGTACCAGTAAGAGACCCCCGTTGTGTAGGTATCACACTCAATGCAGGTATTGCACTTGAATCTAAGTTGCTATTGATTTGTCATGACTTATATTTAATCAAAATGGACATATTTATCACTTCTGAAATTGATCTGTTTATTTCTTGCATTGCATAATTTATCCCTCGCCTTGGTGGTAATTTATTTATGATAAATCTTTACATATGGTTGCATGTGTGTGATGTATATTACAAATATCGATATTTTTGTATATTTGTTTGTTTTTCTGTTAAAATACAACTTGTGTGTTGAAAGTGATTGAATATGTGGCGCGCTCTACAGACAGTTTTGTGAAGCGCCACAGTTCTTCTTTTCTCGATGAATAAAATACCGTATTAACTCAGTATTATAGAAATTTTGCTCAAGAAAACTTGGCTGTTTCATCAGGTCCAAGTGTTATATTACGTTAATCAACATGTCACACTATACGAAACCTGAATTCGCCTCTCTTTTAGGAGTGCCATTTTTAAGAGAAAATTCAAAAAAATCAATAAGAAATTTGTCCTCTTCATCTCTTGGCCCATTCGTGAAATGTTCATCTCTTTTCCTTTTTTATAGATATATAGCCTTGTCCTTTATTCTAATGAAATAAAATCAATAATCCTCCATTTAGGCTTCTTTTGTTGTCAAATCAGAAACAAATTGAATTAAAGCATTTTTTAACTCATTTACTCCAATGTGCTATCTTGATTTAACTAATCTTTGGCTATTATAGCATTAATATACACATTATTATAGACAATAGCCATAGATTAGTTAAATCAAGATGGGACATAAGTAATTAAGTACCTGGAGCCACCGAGCAATGCACGGTAACCAAACCCACATCCATCCCCACCCCGCACCCAGTTTTTGAATTTCTACCTTTCTAGTGGTCCACAGATTGTGTGTATTTAGGTATATAAATAAATTCCGTGTAATTTTTTCTTTTTATTATATAACAATTTATCGAGATTTTTAATTAATTAAATAAATAATAATTTTATTGAAGCAATTTTTTTACATGAAATAATGTATATATTGTATTTGAGGCTTCGATTTCGGAGATTACTTCCCTCCACCATCGACTCTACTTGAACTTGTAACTTGCGATAATATTTTTAGTCCGTGTTTTTTAATAAGAGGAATTTTAATCAATTAAATTGGCAAATTCTAATATATAACAATATTTGCTATAACCTATTAGTGGGTTTTAAAATTAAAAAACCAATTAATAAATAAAAGATAATTGAAAAAAATGTAAACAAACTTTTTTATTGAGATTTTCATCTTTCAATAATTACTTTAATTAAGAAAAGATCAATTAAGATGAAATTTTTCGAGGTCCAGACCTAGTCAGATCATTCTCAAAACTTGTTAATTGATTTTGTTTCATCAAAATCGGTAGAGCCTTTTTCAAAATAGAACTATGATACAAATATACAATATATATATATATATAAGCAAATATATAAACAATTTTTGCTCGTTTAATAAGAGTAGATATATTAAATAAATAACCACTATCTGAATATGTTTTTAAATTGGATTGAATTAGAATAAGTGTACTCTATTTTTCAAGGTGATGTATCCAGAGGCGTAGCCACGGGTGGGGACGTCCCCCAAGGGCAGGGCTCATGGGATGAGTAACGTCTACGGCAAACTAGCCGTAATTAAATATATTTCATTTGTTTAATCAAGAATTATTTTCTTTTTTAATTTCTTGAAGTTCCATTTTAGTCGAGTTAAATTATTCTCTAAAGGGCCCCTCGCGGGAAAGTTTTGATTTCTTGATCCTATATGTTTTTGGGTGTGCTGAATCCGAATTTGAGGTTTGCTAACAAAATTTCGTGACGGAACATTGTCAAAAATGAAACAAAAAAAGGTAAAAAAAAAATCTCATTTTTTGGCGGTTTTTTGATTATAACTCGGAAACTATTAACTTTTCAAAATTAAAATTCATAAAATTTCTAACAAATTTTATCATTTATGTTTTTTTCTTACGCCAACCGTTCGGGCTCAAGTGCTAGTTGAAAATTGGTGTATTTTTTCTGTTTCCCCAAATTACAAAAACTCGCACTTTCGATTTTATCCCATTTTGACCACGAAGGAGCACGTTTTCGACAAAGACCACTCTATACATTTTTAAACTAAATTATAATTCTTAATTGGATAATGGTAACCAGTGCCGCAATGAAGTTGAAATTTTGAAAAACTGCAATTTATTGTAAAAAATCGCAGTTTTTCCTTTATAAAATGAAAATCACTTATTCTAGGAATTTGATTTTTATCTCATTCTCTAGGAAACTTTGTTGACTAGAACGTTTACTTGGACCACTTTTTGTTAAAACTCTTAGCATTTTCAATTACATTTTTTGAGGATTCGAATAATATCCTGTCATGTCTAATGCTAGATATCTATGAATCTAAGAGTTTTGTCAAAAAGTGGGCCAAGTAAACGTTCAAGTCATCAGAATTTCTTAGAAAATGAGACAGAAATCAAATTTCTAGGTTGAGTGGTTTTCATTTTATAAAGGAAAATCTGCGATTTTTTTTCAAAACTTAAACCTCATTTCGGCACTGGTTACCATTTATCTAATTAAGAAGAAACTTTCTTTTAATTGTATCAAATTTAATCTAGTTTAAAAATGTATAGACTGGTTTTTGTCGCAAACGTGCTCTTTCATGGTCAAAATGGGTTTTATGGATTTGGGGAAACAGAAAAAATACGCCAATTTTCAACTAGCGGTTGAGCCCGAACTGGTTGGTCGGAGAAAAACCTAAAAATAAAATTGTTAGGATATTTTGTGTACTTTCATTTTAAAATAGGAAGCTTATTTACGAAAAGATGATCATTTTTGAGTTATAAGCAAAAAATTTCCAAAAAATGAGAATTTTTAGCTTTTTTTTTTTTTTGTATTTTTGACAATGTTCTGTCACGAAATTTTCTTAGCAAGCCTCAGATTTGGATTCAGCACACCCAAAAAACATAAAGGGTCAAAGAAATTACAATTAGTCCAAAACTTTCCAAGTTTAAAAACACAATTTAACTGGACTATTTTTTTTTTTTTTTTTTTATTGGCATCGGGCACATACCCATTTTGCCAGTCAATATATTCACATTAACTCTACAAAATAAATAAATAAATAAAATAAAATAAAATAAAAAATAAAAAAATAAATAAATAGCAAACTAAAAACTCATCAAATATAAGGAATTGAAGAACTAAAATAAAACAGTGCAGACTTTGCCTCCTCAATTAATTTAGATTTAGGCAGACTTAAAAACTGGGGATCCCAAAACTTAGTTAACTTCAATGCAGGGAAAACTCAGTGTTGCCTTATTTCTAGGCGCGTCGACAGAAACCTCCCAAACATATCATTCGACTCAAACTCAATAGAATTCAGGGATAAAATTTCAATGCTAGGCGTAACTCTAGGGTCTGACCTTTCATGGAATGACCATATCTCAACCACTGCTAAAGCTCACTATGGTCTCCTATTTAGGTCTAGACGCTGTTATACTCCCAGTCAACTTCTTATACTGTATAAGGCTCAAATTCGTCCCAGTCTCGAATATGGCTCTCATCTGTGGAGGGGTGCCTCCAAGCATTCTCTTGCTACACTGGATGCAATTAAGAAGCGAGAAATTAAACTAATAGGAGACCCGGCTCCTAACCAACTCACCTCGACTCCCTGGCTCATCGAAGAACCGTTTCTGCCCTTTCCCTGTACTACAGATTCTAAAACGGTGTCTGTTCAGTCGATCTGAAATCAATTATCCCCCCTAATGCCCTCTTTACGAGAAACACGCGGTTTTCGAACGCTCAGCACCCCTTCGCTGTCAAATTGGATAAAAGTCGAACAAGCGCTTTCGCCAACTCTTTTATCCCTATGACCTCCAGATTCTGGAACTCGCTCCCTGCCAGCATCTTTCCCGCAACTTATAACCTTCGGCTATTTAAGACCCATATCCACAGATACCTTCGACCCCTGCCCAGCCCATAAAATTATTTCTTCTTCTTTTCACGAAGGAGGGGCCAACCCAGGCCTTTAGGGGTTGCACCTTTTTGGTGTAACTCCTTCTCTCATCATTTTCATTAAAAAAAACCTAGCTTCCCTAGTTCCGCCGTTTCGGATATGCAGGCAAGTAATATTTGAGCATTTGTAGGGAACTCGATTTTTCCCCGAACCCTGTCATAAAATGTTTTAATAAAAAAAATTCATACTAAATATTTTTCTTTGTGGATTGACCCTCCCCCATGAACATTTTCTGGCTACGCCACTGGCTTGTATCTATTTTTCAAGATGACTGACTCTATTTTTCAAGAAGTCCGGCAAAAATATTTTTTTTCTCCAAAAGTATATTACTTATGGTTTTTTTTTGAATTCTGGTCAATAGCAGAATTATTCATAATTGCGTAACAAAAATTAGAATAATAAAATATGTAATTTTGTAGCCACAACATTTCATTATTTAGGGGAGGGTTGGATTGTCACCTTTTTCAATAAGCTGACGTGTTCTGATGTGGCCATCCACTTGACTTTACCATACAACCTGGCCTCTCACTTATATTTAATATTTAATAAAATTATTTATAATCATGTAGGGGAGGGGGTTAGTTTTTGCTTTTTAGACTTCTGGGATCCCACTGATTATGTATACGAAATTTGGTTGAGTTTGCTCAAATGGCCTAGGTTTTAAATTTTTAACCCCCCCCCCCTCCACCCCCTTAATTCGATATGCACCAAAATCTAATCAGCTCTTAATCTCAATGGACCAAAACTACCTGTGAAATTTGGTTTTGATATTCACACTAGTTTTTGAGCTAGCTCGTCCACAAAAATTTGGTAACGCACAGACTAACTAATTAACTAACAGACATTTTGACAAAACAATTATTATCTCGAAAAATATAATTTTTTCGATGTTGAATAATTTGGTCTTTTTTATAGAGCGAAATGCCATGGTTTCGCTCAATTTTTTTAATCAAAATAGTTTAAGCCGTTTTTGAGATATTTTGAAAAAAAAGAAGGAAAAAAAAACACTTTTTTCATGCACGATTACAATACTTAGTAAAGTAAAAAATGCCTATAACTCGAAAACTATGAGACTTTTATTAATTTTTTTTTTAAATTCTGGACCGTCATAAACTGGCCTAATCCCCTGTTCACGGCTTTTTGTTGTGATACGGGGACACCCTATTATTTATCATACGTATATCGCCTTTCATGAAATTTCGTTAAAATGTCAATTCTATTTTTAACCGACTTCAAAAAAGGAGGAGGTTCTCTATTCGACTGAATTTTTTTTTTTTTTTGTGCCTATGTTACCTCATATCTCCGCCAATTGTCAACCGATTTTGAAATTTTTTTTGTATTGGGTCCAGTCTAGCTTCCGATTGGTCCCATTTTTTTCGAATTTTTTCATAGGTATTAGACCTTTTTTATTAGGTTTGTTTAGACCTAACCTCTTTGTTTATGAACCGATTTCGATGGTTCTTTTTTTATCCGAAAGGGGGTGTCTTAGGGATGGTGTCATATTAATTTGGTCAAGTTCTGATGATAAGATCACTAAAAGAGAAAATAAAAATAATTTTAAGAAAAAAATAAAAACCGACTTCAAAAAATTAAATGCAACAAATAAAATAAACTAAAAGGTATAAAATAATTATTATCTTATTTAGTTACAACTAAACGACGAAATATTAACATGAAATTACTTTTTGAAGTCGGTGCCAAACAGATACCTTTTATGAATCGCACTCGACGGATCTTACTTAGTATGTTTGGCGGGTACGCTCGCTTATAGGTATAGTTTGTTTGGTACCGACTTCAAACAGTAATTTCGTGTTAATATTTCGTCGTTTAGTTGTAACTAAATAAGATAATAATTATTTTATACCTTTTAGTGTATTTTATTTGTTGTATTTAATTTTTTGAAGTCGGTTTTTATTTTTTTCTTAAAAATTATTTTTATTATAAATCCATACCAACCAAATTGATTCTTTTGTTTGATATTTCTATTATTGTTATTATTATTATTATTATTATTATTTTTAGAAGATTTTAATGAGAATCAATTGTTCTCGAAAGAAAGAAAAAAAACAGGCAGGCCATTTGTGAATCACAAGAAGAGAGAAGAGAATATCTCGTCTGTTGTTTTTCTTTTTTTTTTTTTAAATCATTTGAATATAAAAGTTTTTTTTTGCCTTTTTCACAAAGAAAGAAGACAGGCCATGAATTCGCTTCATGTTGTTGACAGCATCTTCTTATTCAGATGTTCGAAATAATAAAAAAAAAAAAGTAATAATCGTGAGTTATTTAGGATTATTTTATAAACACACAGAAAAGATGTAGGTATTGTTTGGAATGTATTTTTTTTTTTTTTTTGTATTCAATATAATGAAAGGGAATTTTATTTTTTCAATTCATTCATTCATATACAGGGTGGGGCAAAAGTAATCACCCGATGTTCTTTTGCTGTATTTATTAATTTGCCATACAGGGTATGGTCAAGTATTGTAATCGTGCATGAAAAAAGTGGGTTTTTTCCTTCTTTTTGTCGAAATATCTCAAAAATGGCTGAAACTATTTCGATTTAAAAAATTGAGCGCAATTATGGCATTTCGCTCTACAAAAAAGCTCTAATAAGTAAACATCTAAAAAATTATATTTTTTGAGATAATAATTGTTTTGTCAAAATGTCTGTTAGTCTGTTAGTTTAAGTTAGTTAGCTTAAGCCCCAATTCCAAGACGTTGTATTTTTACTTTATCCAATGCGAAGCATGGGAGAAAGTATTGTAATGGGTCTCGCGGCAAGCGCGACTTCAAAGGGTCCTCAGGTAAAGACTACGGAACCCATGGACTCAATTAAGGTCACAAATTGAAGTATTCAATGAGATTGAATTTTAGCACGTGACGGTTTTGCCAAAAATTACCTGGAATCTCGTCGAGAGGCCAAAAAGTGCCATTTTTTTGGAAGTGCGTGGGGATGGATGGATGTGTGTTATCGTTTTTTTTGGTCCACGATTTTTTTCACACCTTTTCGCCGATTGAAATGAAATTGAAAACCTACCAGTTTAACAAAATGAAACGCTGATTAGTTTTTGGTACATATCGGTCCACAAACATTAGTACTTTATTTCAGTACTTTTTTAGTTTTTCTAAATATCTTGAAAATGACTTAACCAATTTTAATGAAATTTAATATCCTAATTAAGTATCTTATGGAAAACAAAAAAGGTTAAATAAAGTTTTTAGTAAAATTATATTTTAAAGTACTTTACTCTAGAGAAAGATAGTACTTTTTAAATTCTTTATTATTTTATTTTAAACATGGACCGCAAATAGGCAGTGATATATGATTAATGATAAAGGAATAAAAATATTGATATTTCAAATGACTTTGGATAAAGTTTAGCAACGATCCGTTGCAGTTTATTTATTTAAAACTAAGAAACAAAGTTTAATGACTACGTTTTCGTTTTCTAACAAAGAGCTGCACCCTTAATGGAGCAACTCAAGTTTTTTTTTATTTTAGATGAACTTAAAAAAGTTATTATTCTTTAAGCCCAAAATCTAAGTAGTTTTTACTTTACCATACAGGGTATGGTCAAGTATTGTAATCGTGCATGAAAAAAGTGTTTTTTTCATTCTTTTTTTTCGAAATATCTCAAAAACGGCTGAAACTATTTTTGATTAAAAAAATTGAGCGAAACCATGGCATTTCGCTCTACAAAAAAGCTTTTATAAGTAAACATCAAAAAAATTATATTTTTTGAGATAATAATTGTTTTGTCAAAATGTCTGTCAGTTAGTTATTCTGTGAGTTACCAAATTTTTGTGTACGAGCTAGCTCAAAAACTAGTGTGAATATCGAAACCAAATTTCACACGTAGTTTTAGTCCATTGAGATTAAGAGTTGATTAGATTTTGGTGCATATCGACCCAAAATTAAGGGAGGTGGAGGAGTGGGGGGGGGGGGGGTCAAAAATTAAAAATCTAGGCCGTTTGAGCAAACTCAACCAAATTTTGTATACATAATCAGTGGGACCCCAGAAGTCTAAAAATAGAAAAACTAACCCCTTCTCCTACATGATCATAAATAATTTTATTCAATATTAAATATAAATGAGGGGCCAGGTTGTATGGTAAAATCAAGTGGATGGTTTAAAAATGGTTTAAAAATGTATATGGAGTGGTTTTTGTCGAAAATGTTCCCCTTCATGATCAAAATGAGAAAAAATCGAAACAAGTGCGAGGTTTTGGGTTTTGCGGAAACGGAAAAAATACACAAATTTTCAACTAGCGCTTGAGTCAGTTGGTCGGAGAAATAAACCTTAATAATGAAATTTGTAGGAAATTTTATAAACTTCCATTTTGAAAAGGAAAATTATTTACAAAAAGTTGATAGTTTTCTAGTTATGAGCAAAAAACCGCCAAAAAATGAGATTTTTACCTTTTTTTGCATTTTTGACAGTGTGCTGCAACGAAATTTTGTTAACAAACCTCAGATTCTGATTCAGCACACTAAAAAACATATAGGATCAAAAAATCAAAACTACCTCAAAACTTTCCCGCGAGGGGCCCTTTAGAGAACAATTTAACTGGACTAAAAAGGTACTTCAAGGAAAAAAGAACATAATTCTTGATTAAACACATGAAATATATTTAATTACGGTTAGTTTGCCATAAGAAACGGTTTGTCGTTGCCGTTACTCATCTCGTGAGCCCTGATCTTAGGGGGGGGTGTCTGAACCCCCACCCCCAACCCGTGGCTACACCTCTGTGACCAGCATGATATAATAACACAAATCGAATTTATTAAAAAAAATGTTTCTATTTCCAATGCAGAGAACTGATTAGATTTGGGACTTCAGAACTTCTGATTTGAAAATGGCGAAACTGTATGAAACTTAAAACAATTTATTTCGATAATAATCAATCAAAATCTCATTTATTGATATTTTAATTCACTTCTAATTATATTCAATAATTAACTTTTGTTTGTTTTTAAATCTCATTATTAAATAAACAATTTTCTCCTTGTCAAGAGAAATTTTCTTTTAACAATATTTCAAGAGATTTAAAAGACCCTCCTTTTGCCCTGTCAATTTATTGACATAAATTAAATGAGATAAAATTGATTTTCCAATATGATCTCATATTATTATTATTATCATTACTTATTAAAAATTACTTACGTAAAAGATTTTTTTTTTCAATAAAAAAATTAAATCAATATCCATTTTAATTCATGTAGACAGTGACATTTTTATGAAATATTTTTAAAGATAATAACTTTTTTAAGATCATCTAAAATAAAAAAAAAAACTTTAGTTACTCCATTAAGGGTGCAGCTCTTTGTTAGAAAACGAAAACGTAGTCATTAACCTTTGTTTCTTAGTTTTAAATAAAAAATACAACGTCTTGGAATTGGGGCTTAAGCCCAAGGCTCCACCATTTCAAATTAGAATGGAATATACGTTTTTCGTAAGAGTTCATGAAGCATAATTAGATCTAATTAATTAATTGTTTAATCATTAATTTGTTTTGTTTACAATATTTTATTGATTATTTATTTGTATTGTTGAAAAAGTATAAATAAAGCTAAATCTACACGTTTATTTTAGCTCTTCTTTATTTTATTGTATTATAACAGTCCACAATATCTTTAGTATTTCTATAATACTATGCAAACACTTTTTCAATTTATCACTTATGGGTTTGACACTTGTTGATGGAGCAACAAAGTGCAATCTATGTCAAATCTTTGTGCTACACGCTGAATTGGTACATTATCTGTTTATCAAATCCCCATTTCATACTTGTACACCTTGTAGAAATAATAAACGGAGAAATATATATATATATATATATATAAGGCTGGCAACTAAGTAATTGCGGATTTCACTCATAGATGGCTTCAGTTGAATTTTTAGGTTTGCTGGCGTAGTCCAAATGTAAAACACATTTTGTTATTTGATAGTTGGCAATTCAGCTGTCAATCAGTAAAAAAGTTTTTTGATCGGTTGCGTAGTTTTCGTTTGGCGTTCGTTGAAAAATGGAAAATCAAAAGGAACATTTTCGTCATATTTTGCTTTTTTATTTCCGCAAAGGGAAAAACGCATCGCAAGCTCACAGAAAGTTATGTGCTGTTTATGGCGACGAAGCCTTTAAAGAACGGCAGTGTCAAAATTGGTTTGCCAAATTTCGTTCTGGTGATTTTTCACTCAAAGATGAAAAACGCTCTGGTCGTCCAGTTGAAGTTGATGACGACCTAATCAAAGCAATAATCGATTCGGATCGTCACAGTACAACACGTGAGATTGCAGAGAAGCTTCATGTATCACATACATGCATTGAAAATCACTTAAAACAACTTGGCTATGTTCAAAAACTCGATACATGGGTTCCTCACGAACTGAAAGAAACGCATTTAACGCAACGCATTAACATCTGCGATTTGCTAAAGAAGCGTAATGAAAATGATCCATTTTTAAAACGACTGATAACTGGCGATGAAAAATGGGTTGTTTACAACAATATCAAGCGGAAAAGATCGTGGAGCAGGCCAGGTGAACCAGCTCAAACAACATCAAAAGCTGGTATTCATCAAAAGAAGGTTTTGTTATCAGTTTGGTGGGATTACAAAGGAATTGTCTACTTTGAACTCTTACCACCCAACCGAACGATCAATTCTGTTGTCTACATTGAACAACTAACGAAATTAAACAATGCAGTTGAAGAAAAGCGGGCCGAATTGACAAATCGAAAAGGTGTTGTATTCCATCATGACAATGCAAGGCCACACACATCTTTGGTCACTCGGCAAAAATTATTGGAGCTTGGTTGGGATGTTTTGCCACATCCACCATATAGTCCTGACCTTGCACCATCTGATTACTTTTTATTTCGATCTTTACAAAACTCCTTGAATGGTAAAAATTTCAATAATGATGATGATGTCAAATTGTACCTGATTCAGTTTTTTGCTAATAAAAACCAGAAGTTTTATGAACGTGGGATTATGATGCTGCCTGAAAGATGGCAAAAGGTCATTGATCAAAATGGGCAATACATTACAGAATAAAGTTATTTAGTTCCATGAAAAAATTGTCTTTGATTTTCTAAAAAAATCCGCAATTACTTAGTTGACAATCTACTATCACAGAATTATGAAATAAATATCAATTGAAAAATATAAATAATTAATTGATATAAACGCGTGTTCATAATTCGGTTGCTAGGCAACAATCCTCAAATTTATTTATTAAATATTTAATCAAAATTTTATAATTTAATTAACATTGATAATAAATAACAAAAACATGGACCTTAATTAAATTTTTTTTTAATTTATTATCCCTTATAGAGTATTTTGATCATAGAATCCTGAATAAAGGATTGCCCTTTGGGAGTGCAAGCATTCCTCTGATTAAAAAAATGTAAATATAACAATGAGCTATATGCAAAATACTCTTTGTTGCGATAGAGTTCCAATCTTTTTCAGCGAATGCAAGAGAAATTATTGGATTTGTGACTAGATTATATTTAATCTATAATAAATATTCTTATATAGAAATCTTTAAAGGCAATGTTATTAATTTGAAATTTAAACCAAAGTACCACCAAAATATCAACTTTTCATGAATTGAGAGCACAAATTCGTTTAAGTTTGCAATGGTCTTGCGGTAAAAACAAGGAAATATTCGAAATCAAACAATTACATATCTGTATTTTTATTTGGAATTTTATATATATATATATATATTAATATATAAATCATTAGTTAATTAAACAAGGGATCCTGATGGGTTCCGGATAGAGTAGACAGGAAGTCTACATCCTTACATCCTTCACCGTCATATAAACATTTCATTCTCCATTATAGGGACGCCGAACTTGAATCAGCCACTGAGGGACACACCCACACCCCATAAAAAAATAGCGAAGCAGATAAACTAAAATAATAAACCATATAATAAACAAATAAGTTAACATTAACGTAAAAGTAAAATAAAGCCCAATTCCCTTTGAACATAAGAGTACATTGCCCCCCCCCTTCGCCCCTTAAATTCATCCCACCCCCTCGCGAGTTTAATTAGGGCCATGTTTTGGACGATATTTAAAACAAATTATTTTTTATCTCGAAAACCCATAGAGATAGGTATAGGACAATGTTAAGAAAAAAAAGGACGGTTCTAAAAACGAGCTAATATACGAGGTGTTCCATTTAAAAAAATAAAGTTGCTACGACTTTTTGATGGAAGTCGAAACGTCGCAATGCTGAAAATATTTTAGATCGATAGAACAGGTAAGAAAATGTAAGGGGCTAAATTTTCAGAAAAATCCTGCTTTCCGTTTTCAATAAACGTCTAACGTGCCATCGACCATGAATCACCCTGTATATCTACTCTTATCAAACGAGCAAAAATTGTATATTTATTTATTTATATATATATATTTATTTATATATTTGTATCTTGGTTCTATTTTGAAAACGGCCCTACCGATTTTGATGAAACAAAATCTATTAACAAGTTTTGAGGATGAAAAAAAGATCTGGCTAGGTCTGGACCTCATCAAAATTCATCTTAATTGATTTTTCTTAATTAAAGTAATTATTGATAGATGAAAATCTCAATAAAAAAAATGACTCGCTGGATGTCAGATTAGAACCTGAGACCTCTTGCATCAGAGGCACAGACTCTACCACTGGACTATAGAACTATTTTAAAAAACTTTGCTTTTTACTTTTAGTAAAATGAATCTTTTTGAATTAGACTTTATTATAAGTGTGGAAATAATTGAATATATTATACAGGGTGCATAGGAAAGTCCCTTTAACCTGAAAATACTTGCGAACGGAGAGTGCTACAGCCACGCAAGTGAGGTAATGGTATAGTAAAGCGACTATGCCCGACCTAATGCAAACGATAACAGTGCCCCTAGTGGCGAAATGTGGAAGTTAGCCATTGCAAATCGAAAACGAAAAGAAATAGAGCAAAATTTCCAATTATAAAGTTTTAGAGCATCAATTAATTAGTACGAAACGATATTTGGTTTACACGGATAAGATAAATTGGCGCCTGTATCCAAAAATGTCCGTAATCTATGCGCGACTGATTTACTCTACATATTTACATTTCGGAAATGTAGCAGTGTGCAAATGCAGTTTGTGACTTTGTACTGTACTGTAATGTCTGAAAACTTTAATTTCCAATGCATTTAAAGTAAAATTTTAGTTTAAAAGGTGTTGGCGCTCGCTTGATACAAACAACATAATCTCATAGCATAGGTATACAATTTGAAATATAATTGTAATTTGAACTCGAATTTTGAAATGAAAGACTCCAATTGATTTTAAATTAAGAAACATTAAATATATTGATAATTATTCCCCCACCCCCACCTCACCACTCAAAAATTAAATATTTAATTCGCTTTTCTTGCGCACAGAAGAAGAAATTAATCACATCTTATTTGATTTATATTTTATAATATATTATTTGTTTATTTTTTAATAATTTGCCACTTTTTTTATAATTTTTTAAAAATCTAAATTTTGTTATTCTTATTTTTTGATTTTTACAAAATTAAACGACTTAAGACACGCAAGCCCATATCAGTTTCTCATGGCAATACTGGAGCAGCCTGGCATACAAACAACACCTGATCTCTTTTAAATATTTGGAGCCTTATATCGATTATCGATCCCAATTTTAAAACAATGATATAATATAATTCTCCTCCTCACACGATACCACTGGTATCAGGTGTACAGGTATACATTTGGAGTGTGGTTTTTTTAAGAGGAATACAATTTTTGGACCGAGACGCTGCCCGCCAGGGCACCAGCCCGGAGGCACGCACGAAAAGCTCGTATTGAATATTAAAAGATCCATCATCACCTTCTGTTTCGAGAATAATATTCGCGTTTGCAAATCGATATAAATGATAATAAGAATGGAGGATGAATGTATTGTCGAGTGAAAAAGAAAGGCGTTCTTTTGAAAAGGAACTGTTGGGGAGGGAGTTGAGACTGAGCTCATTAAGTGGTCATCCATCAAGAGGGTGAATTCGTAGGCAGGCAACCCCCGGGCGGGCTGCTTGCTCTCAACTTCATTCTCGTTTAGAGCCCTCTCAAACAAAACCCAGGGATGACGTCATTCACGCACTTCTTTCTCTTGCCTCTTTTTATACCCTATTTCAACCTTTATTTTACGATCAAATATTTATCTATCTCTCGTATTTTTTTTTCAACTATTTAATTACTTATATCACCTACAAGTCAATAAATTTAGAGATTTTAGTTGTGAGAATTAAATAACAGCTAGAGATTTTTAAATCTACTCTTACTATATACCATATGTATATTTGTATCATTGTTTTATTTTGAAAACGGCTTTACCGATTTTGATGAAACAAATTCTATTAACAAGTTTTGAGGATGAGAAAGCGATCTGGCTAGGTCTAGACCTCGAAAAATTTCATCTTAATTGATCTTTTCTTAATTAAAGTAATTATTGATAGATGAAAATCTCAATAAAAAAGTTTGTTTACATTTTTTTTCAATTATGTTTTATTTTTAATTGTTTTTTTAATTTTAAAACCCACTAATGGGTTATAGCAAATATTAATATATTATATTAAAATTAGGAATTTTTTGTTTGTTTATAATTAACAGGTGTCTAAATCATAACAAAACAGGTGTGTTTACAAATAAAATGGTTGAAGTGGCTTTTTGTCTATATAACTTGGAAACAAATCTTATTTAATTTTATGTTTTTATTTCAGATCCTATACGGTTATTTTTTTTATATTCATTTTTTATAATGTTTATCAATATATGAACGAATGTGGGCAAATTGGTGTACGAGTAAACCAATATTATACACATAATATGTAGACCATTAGAAAGCTAGAAATGCAAAAACTGGGTGCGGGATGGGGTGATTGTGGGAGGTGCAGGAGGTGGGGTACAGTTGTGGAGGGTCCGGGGGTGGGAGGCGCGGTTGGGGTGGGGTGGGGCGGAGTGGCGGTGCATTGGTGGGGGCGAGGTGTGTGGTTTCGGGAGGGGGATCAGGGGTTACTGTGCATCGCTCGATGGCTCGTTTTTTCATCCTCAAAACTTCTTAATAGATTATGTTTCATCAAAATCGGTAGGGCCGTTTCAAAATAGAACCAAGATACAAATTTATAAATAAATAAAATATATATATATATATATATATAAATATATAGTACCTGGAGGCACCGAGCGATGCTCGGTAACTTCTTCCTTCAGTTAAAATCTTTATTTTAATATTATTTTTAATTTAAAATTCTGATAAAAAAGGTCGATTTTTATTTGAGAGCCGTTTTCAAATTAAAAAAATACAAATATATCTATATAGTATTCGACCACTGTACCCCCCACCTCCACCCTGCTCGACCTCACCCCCAAAACCTCGCCCTACACATTAATATATTATATTATATTTATTATTATTTTAGACAAAATAACTTTTACAAGTTAGTTTTGATTTTTTTTTTTTTGTTTTTTTTTAAAGCAGAATTAACATACTAAATTATTGATTACTTATATTGCTTAACTTTTGCGGTTCAAAAATTATTATTATTATTATTATGTTTATTTTTCTTTTTGTTTTTACAAAGTTGCCAAGGTATTTAGACAAGGCAAAAATTTATGTACAAAGGTTGTTATATATAGAATATTTACAAAGGAATGTAATGAAAGTCCGGCTTTATGGATGGAAATCAATGCATAACACTGGGTGGTTCACTGGAGACTCAAAAATTTTCGAACAATGTTCGAAGTTCCCAATAATGCGGCCTTCTGACAAGTCCTCATGCTGTCCAATTGAATTTTTGATTTTGCAACCTTCCAATCCTTGGTGACCAGACCACTCTCGGACACCACCACTGGGACTATCTCCACCCCTGAACCTTATATATATCTTTTAGCTCGACAGACAGCGCTTGGTACTTCCTTATTACTATTATCTATCTATCTATCTACTCTTATTAAACGAGCAAAAATTGTATATATATATATATAGTGGTATCATTGTTCTATTTTGAAAACGGCTCTACCGATTTTGATGAAATCAACTCTATTAACAAATTTTAAGGATGAAATCAATCTGGCTAGGTCTGCGATCTCATCAAAATTCATTTTAATTAATTTTTCTTAATTAAAGTAATTATTGATAGATGAAAGTGTCAATAAAAAGTTTGTTTACATTTTTTTCATTTATCTTTTATTTGCTAATTGGTTTTTTAATTTTAATACCACTAATGCTTTATAACAAATATTATTATATGTGTATTTAAATTAGAAAATTTTAATAATTTTTTTTTTTTTTTTTAATTTGAAGATGCCCATTTAGCCAGGCGATCATAATTATTATTTATTGAAATTTTTATAGTATTCTATCTCCTTGGTTTTTAAAGTTTTAGTATTAAATTTTGTAACATACGTTAATTGATGAAATATCTCGAAATTGTTTTTTCATTTTTTATCAGAATTTTAAATTAAAAATAGTATTAATAAATTATAACGATTTAAAGGGCAAATCTCAATTTAGGAGAGGCCCTATTTAAGGAAAAGGTCGTATGTGTAATGGGTAAGCACTCTGGAAAAATAAAAATAATAAATAGGTAAAAACTATTTATTTATAGAAAAAATTAAATAATAAAAAATATAATAATGGGGTACAAGAATCGAACTTGCCAGTCAAGTAAGTAATGGTTTTTAATTAGTAAAATTGGAACAAAGAAAAATATATTCAAATGAATATATTTATTTAGATATAAATAAAATAAGATACTTAATGGCAAGGGTGATGCTTGTCCGTTAATTGAAAGCCTTTATACAAGAATATAAATAAAAAAATATGGAATCTCCACGATAAGCGCAAGGGTTGGTGAAGTGCGACGCCACTAATGAAAGAAATATCAAGCGAGAGAGGGAACGTGCAAGTTGGTCAATCATCTGCTCAAGAGTGGTTCGCATTCGTCGCCAGCCAGCTTCGCCGCCCCGGGCCTGAGATGAGCCTCACTCAGAGCGAGTCTCCAGAACGCCAACCGTTGAGAATTAAATTACATCTAAAAATGAAAATAAAGAAAGGTGGCAACTAAGTTGCCGATTAAATAGGGGGTTGCCGTTTGTATCATTACAAAATATAGCTTTTAACTGAAGCCAAAAAGTTACCGAGCATCGCTCGGTGGCTCCAGGTACTTATTAATTAAATAAGAAAAAAAATCATTATATTTTTTATTTATTGGATTGCTTGATTTGTTTGTTTGTTTCAGATTCTCAATTCTAAACATGACTTCCATTTCGTACAAAGAGCACTTCCTCACGCTCGTTCAAAACGAAGCGTGCCACATACACGTCGACTGAAAGTTGACCCTCAGGTAAGCTTAAAACATATAATAATTAATTCGTTGTTTCATAATAGAAATATTTCTTAAATTTATTTTATTATTGATTCATACCTATTAGTCTAGTCAAATTGTGTTTTTATCAGGGAAGTTTTTGGAGTAGTTCTGATTTTTTTTTTTTTTTTTTTTAATGCAATCGAATGCAAGAAGGGGTGCACCAGTAAAGGTGTAGCCCCTATGGATCTCGAAAGACCCTTGCATTACCGAAGAGAAGGAAAGTTGATTAAGTGAGAGGGTGTAGACGTAGGTGTCTATGCACCCTGGTTTGAAGGTTTGAAGATCATAGGTGCTGGGAAAGATAGAGGCTGGGAGAGAGTTCCAGTTCCTTGAAGTCATGGGGATATATGTATTCGCGAATGAAGTGGTCCGGCACTTTTCCAATTTGACCGCAAAAGAGTGTTGGGAGTCGGCAAAACGTGTGCTGCGTGCAAAGCATGCTTTGGGGGGAATTATTGATTTTATCTCATCAGAGCACCTGCCGTGATAGTATCTATAGAAAAGGGAAAGGGCAGAGACATCTCTTCGATGAGCCAGCGAGTCGAGGGAGTCGGTGAGGGTAGAATCGTCAATTAGCCTGACGGCTCGTTTCTGAATTGCATCAAGGGTAGCAAGAGAATATTTTGAGGCTCCTCTCCACAGATGAGAGCCGTATTCGAGACAGGGGCGGATTTGGGCCTTGTAGATGGTGAGAAGTTGTGGGGGTTTGTAAAATCGCTTGGACCTGAATAAGAAGCCAATCTTCCTTGCTGCAGATTTCGCCACAGAGGAGATGTGTTCATTCCAAGACAGGTCAGATGAGACACGATTTTTTGCATATACATGTTTTTTGGGGCCCTAAATCCAAATATTAGGTATCCCACCAAAATTTCGTGACGCAACATTGTAGATAATGCAAAAAAATGTGAAATTTTTCCATTTTTTGGTGGTTCTTTGCTTATAACTCAAAAACTATTAACTTTTGGTAAACAAGCTACCTATTTAAAATTAAATTTCCTACAAATTTTATTATTTAATTAACAGGAATAGCAGGGAATTGGACAAAAATAAAAAACAGAGTTTTTATTGAATGGGCCAGACGTTTCGTCGATTAATTTCGACTTCCTCAGTGGCTCATTCTATCACTCTTTGTCAAAAGACAATTCCACTACGCGACGAAACATCCTTTAATCTTTTTATTTAAACTATAATACATTGTTGGATCATGCCCCAATTGCTCAAGAATCTTGAACTTTTACACACTTGAACAATCAAAAAAATCAAAAACCTTTAATCAAAATTATCACAAAAAAATATGTTTCTACTCTTTAAACAGACAAAGAAAGGATTTTAAGGATTCAAAGATAAATATCTCAATTATTTTGTCCAATTCCCTGCTATTCCTGTTAATTAATGCTTATTATGGATACGAGTGATTTACCGTTTATTATTTAAGTTTTTTTCTTCGACCAACCGTTCGGGCTCTATCGATAGTGGAAAATTGTCCTATTTTTCCTGTTTTGGCAAATCCTATAAAACTCGCCCTTTTTTGAATTTTTCAAATTTTGTCCATGAAGGAGCACGTTTTCGACAAAGACCAGTCTATACATTTTTAAACTAGATCAAATTTTCTACAATTCAAACAAAGTTTCATCTTAATAAGATAAATGTTAATCTGTGCCGTAATGGGGTTGAAGTTTTGAAAAATTGCAATTTTTGCAAAAAACGCAGTTTTTCCTTCATAGAATGAAAACCACTCATCCTAGAAACTTGATTTCTATCTCATATTTTAGTAAATTTTGTTGACTTGAACGTTTATATGTACCGCTTTTTAGTCAAAACTTAGATTTATAGATATCCAGCATTTTCCATGACAGGAAATGATCTATTTTTTCAAAATTTCGCAGTTTTTCCTTTATAAAATGAAAATTACTCATTCTATAAAGTTGATTCCTGTATCATTCTCTAGAAAATTTTATTAACTTGAACGTTTTCTTGGACTACTTTTTTGATAAAAGTCTTAGATTTATAGATATCCAGCATTTTCCATGACACTTCTGAGGATTCGGATCATATTTTATTTAACACACGATTGTATTGTATTGCTTTTATTTTTTTACTTTCACATTTATTTTCTATAAAATATAGTAATGTGAAGTATTGCGATGGCCTGTCTGGGTCCTGACTCTTTGAGAGCGGTTCAAGTAAACGTTCAAGTCAAAAAAATTTGTCGAAAACGTGCTCCTTTATGGTCAAAATGGGCAAAAATAAAAAAAAGTGCGAGTTTTTGGGATTTGCCAAAACAGAAAGAATAGGACAATTTTCAACTAGCGCTTGTGCCCGAACGGTTGGTCAAAGAAAAAACTTAAATAATAAAATTTGTACGAAATTTTATTAAGTTTCATTTTAAATAGGAAGCTTATTTACCAAAAGTTGATAGTTTTTGAGTTATAAGCAAAGAACCGGCAAAAATGGAAATTTTCACCTTTTTTTGCATTTTCTATAATGTTGCGTCACGAAATTTTGATGGGATACCTAATATTTGGATTTAGGCCTCCAAAAAACATGTATATGCAAAAAAATAATTTTTCAAGAAAAAATAAAAACCGACTTCAAAAAATTAAATGCAACAAATAAAATACACTAAAAGGTATAAAATAATTATTATCTTATTTAGTTACAACTAAACGACGAAATATTAACATGAAATTACTTTTTGAAGTCGGTGCCAAACAAACTATACCTATAAGCGAGCGTACCCGCCAAACGTACTAAGTAAGATCCGTCGAGTGCGATTCATAAAAGGTATATGTTTGGCACCGACTTCAAAAAGTAATTTCATATTAATATTTCGTCGTTTAGTTGTAACTAAATAAGATAATAATTATTTTATACCTTTTAGTGTATTTTATTTGTTGCATTTAATTTTTTGAAGTCGGTTTTTATTTTTTTCTTAAAAATTATTTTTATTTTTCTCTTTTTAGTGATGTCATTAATAGTGATCATATCATCAGAACTTGACCAAATTAATATGACACCATCCCTAAGACACCCCCTTTCGGATAAAAAAAGAACCATCGAAATCGGTTCATAAACAAAGAGGTTAGGTCTAAACAAACCTAATAAAAAAGGTCTAATACCTATGGAAAAATATCGAAACAAAAATGGGACCAATCGGAAGCTAGACTGGACCCAATGCAAAAAAAATTTTCAAAATCGGTTGACAATTGGCGGAGATATGAGGTAACTAACATAGGCACAAAAAAAAGAAAAAAAAAATTCAGTCGAATAGAGAACCTCCTCCTTTTTTGAAGTCGGTTAAAAAATCAGAGCTACCCCAAAACTTTCCCCATTTGAACACAATTTTACTGGACTATATATAGAGGGAAAAATATGATTCCTTAATATTTATTAGGGGCGCCGGGTTTTGAAAATGATTGTCTGAAAGTTTCGGCACTTCCACATCAAGTTTTTTGATCAATCCCAAGCAAGAGTTAGTTATAAACTGTATCGAAACGTTCATCAGTTCTAGATAATAAGATAAAATGGACCTACTATCTTGGATAGCTTTGAGAGATTCAAATTTTGCTAGTCGTTTGGGGATCAGCGTACAAAATTGATAATATCTTTCATACTTTTTTACTTTCACATTTATATTCATAGAATATAATGTGGAAGTATTGCGATGCCCTGTCTGGGTCCTGACTTTTTGAGAGCTTGTATCTCAGAGATGAAAAAAGTTAATTTCATTTTGTAACTTTTAATTGGAAGGAATCGATGCCATTAATAGTTGGAAATCGGGTTTAGGACAAAAAACCAGAAATCGTGGTCCCCAGGGGCCAAAAAGTGCCCAAAAATCCTTGCTCAGTGCGTATGTACGTATAGCGAGGAGTAGCACATATAATATATAGCGTGGGAGAGAAGGCCGGCAAGCAAGAGGTAGGCGGTTAGGGTTAAATAAAAATGCACATATAAAATTGGTATACGACACAAGGCGAGTGGACGCAGGTGAACTTGTAGGGAAAGAGATGATACTATTCGATACACTTCGGGCTACCGTACCAGTAAGAGACCCCGTTGTGTAGGTATCACCTCAATCTTCAAGTGTATTGCACTTGAATCTAAGTTGCTATTGAATTGTCATGACTTATATTTAATCAAAATGGACATATTTATCACTTCTGAAATTGATCTGTTTATTTCTTGCATTGCATAATTTATCCCTCGCCTTGGTGGTAATTTATTTATGATAAATCTTTACATATGGTTGCATGTGTGTGAGGTATATTGCAATTTTTTGGTTGAAATCGGAAAACCGGAAGTGGACATTTACAAGAAAGATTTTTCGTTTTTTTTTTTTTTTATTTTCTAAATTAGTGTATCTATCAAGTGTCATGAGTTATTAGTTGTGTCAAATTTTTAATCCGATTTAAAAAAAAAGAAGGGGTGTAAATTAGGAGTGTCGCGGCGCAAATAATAATTTTTTCTTTGTATTTTCTTTCTTCCAAAATTGAATAATCATAATCAAATCAAAGAATAAATGTATAAACTTTTTTTTGGATGAGAAAAGTTTCTAATAAGAAAATGGATGAAAAAGGATTGTGTGAAAACAGAGAGGCTGGCTGGCTGCTGTCGGGGCCTAAAGAGAGAGAGAGAACAAATCCCGATTAATCAGGTTAGCCTTCGGGATGTCGTTTTTCTGATTAGACCCCAATCCCTTTCTCCTAGAAAACCTCTAATCTAACCGAATTAGTTCAACAATCCTTTCTGTTCTACTTTAAAAAATTCCCACTAAAATTCCCATTAATTAGATATATCTACCTAACGGTAGATAGAAACAAAGAATAATTAGAAATAATTTAAAGAACAGACTAGATATACGAGCCCCGTCCCATCTCAATTGGACCACCAATATTTTTTCTTTTTAAATAAAATTATGCTAATTCACGGTAAATTTAATTTAAATATTTATTTTTATTATCATTTGGAACAACATTTTAAACAATTTAAAACATTTTATTGTAACATTTAACTTAAAATTATTTTTTAATTGTTAAAAACAAGGAAAACATACAAAATAAACCTTTACCACTGTGTGACGTCGCCTTTATTTTTAATTACGGCTTGAATTCTTTTGGGCAACGTACTTATTAAGTTTTGACACTCATCTTGAGTGAAAGTATCCCAAATATTTTGAAGTTTGTGTTTAATTCAACCGTTTCTAGCTGGTTGTATTCGTAATAGCTTTTTCATTGTGTGCCAAAGAGTTTCTATTGGTGACAATTCGGGACTGTTTGCCACCCACTCCAAAAGTGGAACATTATGATCAGAAAGCCATTTTAAAGATTTTCTTGATGTATGGCAGGCCGCCCCGTCTTGTTGGAACACAAAATTATTATTATTCTGCAATGCATCTGCCATTGTTGGAAGTAACGATTTTTTTTAATCTCTAAATATTTATTGGTGTTTACAATTCCATCAATGAAGTGAAGTTTTCCAACACCTCTAGCAGACATTGAACCCCATACCATAACTGAAGCAGGAAATTTTACTTTCTTTTTAAACAATCTGAATTGAAAGCTTCATTTTTCTGACGAATAACTCTGCTTCGATTGTCCCCAATACAAACTTCAAAACGACACTCATCACTCCCAATGGACACTATTCCATTCATCATTTGTCCAATTAATGTGACTTTTAGCCCATTTAAGCCGGTTTTTCTTTTGTTTTAATCTCAAGAGTGGCTTTTCTTTCGCCTAAAAAAAATTAATAAAATTACAAAAAAAAAAAATTGGAATAAGTTACCTTGTAAGTTTTAAAACCTAACTTAATGGCTTCTCTATGGCACGTGGATCTTGAAACACTTCGCCCCACAGCATCGCTCCAAAGAGCAGATAATTCACCATAGTTCGAGCGCCTGTTTTTCCTAATAATCTTCTTCAATGCCGTCTATCAGCATCTGATATTTTGGATTTCGACGCATACCGAGGCTTTGTAGCTATTGTACCCGTTGTTTTATAAACTCGAATAATATTTCTGACAGTAAACTTTGATAAATTAACTAGATCGCCAATTTCCGCGTTTGATTTTCCCTTTTTAAATAAATTGATAATAATTGAGCGAATTTTTTCATCAACAACCTTTCCACGAGTCATTTTTACTAATAATAAACAAAACAAACTTTCTTTTGTTGGAAAAAGGCAAAGCCTACTTGATTATTTCACATATTCAAAGATTCTTAAAAAAAAAAAATCGTGAAAAGCAAAGAACTATTTTTTATATAAAAATATGTTTTTAACAATTAAAAAATAATTGTAAGTTAAATGTTACAATAAAATGTTTTAAATTGTTTAAAATGTTGTTCCAAATGATAATAAAAATAAATATTTAAATTAAATTTACCGTGAATTAGCATAATTTTATTTAAAAAGAAAAAATGTTGGTGGGCCAATTGAGATGGGGGACGGGGCTCGTATATAGTCCAGGCAAATTAGACTTCTGCTGGCCAATAAATATGCACAAGCTGGAAATTATTTTAATCGACGTTAGGGGCATCCCAAATAGAGTTTGCGATGGTTTCTGGCTGGTTCTAAATTTTTGAGGGCCTAAAAACCACGACAATTTTGGACTTTGGTCTTCTTACCAAATTAAAAGAGCACAAAATTTCTCGTAGAATAAAGTACTTAAGATAGTTGTTTCGCGACAATACTAGCAAAAAGTTAATGCTAGAGTATATAGAACAGACAATAAAGATTCATAATTCATAAGCCCAAAACTTTTTGCTCTTTATGTACCACTACTAGCCAATCCCGTGCTCGTTTGACAAATCTAGCAACACTGTCCGAGCTTGTATATATTTTATCATAGAAATGACAGATAAGGTACATTATAAAGGGAGATTTATAAAACAAAAAGTTCTCAATAAGCGATTGAAAGCTGTTGAGACAATTACTGAAGCGAAAAAACGTCAAAAAAGTACTAAATTTAACCCACTTTTTAGGTTAAATAAATGCGTTGTTGTCAGCTTGTTTTTAGTGTAAATTTTTCATTATTTATTCATTATCATCTCAGAAACTGTGTTGTAACTATGAATTAAAGTTTTCTTAAATAATGTATTAGCATTGTTTAATGTTGGTTTAGTTTTTTATAAAAATGGTAAGAAGAGTTTCTTAATTATAATTAAATATTTATGGAAACTTTCCGATATCCCGTATACTGCAATGTATAAGAGTCTAAAAAACTCTATATTTGGAATTTAATATCTCGGGAACTACAATATATTGTTTGAAGGAGACAATAAAGGAGTGTGTCTTCTGCTGGAATTATAAATTTTATTTATTTATAACGAGACTATAGTTTCGAGGGCTTTGTCCTCTTCATCAGTCTATTACAATGTATTCACAGGAATTAATTTATGAATGAAATGTTAACATCTTTCATGTGGTTAGGTTAGAAATTACACAGGGTGGGCAAGTTAAGAATTGACATTTATACTTGTTTTTTTATTTTGACTGTAGTTGGCGTTCGTGAAGTTTATATTTTAGCAGCTATTTTTAAAATAAAGCTTTCGGGAATTTCTATTTTACGATTTAAGAATTTTTTTGGTGAATTATTGTATGATTTTAAAATTTCTAACGATTCGAAAATACTAATTTTTAAGGGATCTAATTCTGATCTAATTAATTTAATATTTGATTCATCTGGAAAACAATGTTTCTCGGAGGTTAAATGGTCTGCAAATGCACTATGCCCTGAACCCCCTTTAAAAACCCTTTTGTGTTCCGAAATGCGCGTGTTTAAATTTCGTTCTGTTTTTCCTATATAGGTCGAAATCAACAACTCCCAAATAATTTAAAAAACAACTATTTTCAAATCCTCTAGAACATTGGGATCTGATATTAGCAATAATAAGAAAGACAAAATTCAAAAAATGGACAAAAAAGGTGTCTATTCCATAACATGTGGAGAATGTGATTCGACCTATATAGGAAAAACAGAACGAAATTTAAACACGCGCATTTCGGAACACAAAAGGGTTTTTAAAGGGGGTTCAGGGCATAGTGCATTTGCAGACCATTTAGCCTCCGAGAAACATTGTTTTCCAGATGAATCAAATATTAAATTAATTAGATCAGAATTAGATCCCTTAAAAATTAGTATTTTCGAATCGTTAGAAATTTTAAAATCATACAATAATTCACCAAAAAAATTCTTAAATCGATTCCCGAAAGCTTTATTTTAAAAATAGCTGCTGGAATATAAACTTCACGAACGTCAACTACAGTCAAAATGGAAAAATAAGTATAAATGTCAATTCTTAACTTGCCCACCCTGTGTAATTTCTAACCTAACCACATGAAAGATGTTAACATTTCATTCATAAATTAATTCCTGTGAATACATTGTAATAGACTGATGAAGAGGACAAAGCCCTCGAAACTATAGTCTCGTTATAAATAAATAAAATTTATAATTCCAGCAGAAGACACACTCTTTTATTGTCTCCTTCAATATATAAAAATTCTGCTACTCTCGGCAAAAACTTTCAATTTAATATATTGTTTTTTAAATTTCGTTTTGCAAAAAATTGCAGTTTTTCAAAAATCAACGTCATTGCGACACGGGTTATCCATTGTTATTATTATTATTCATTTAAGATGAAACTATGTTTGAATTGTATAAAATTTAATGTAATTTAAAAATGTATAGAGTTGTCTTTCAATGTATAAAATGGAAAAAAAAATCCAAAAAAATGCGAGTTTTTGGGATTTGCCAAAACAGAAATCATCATCATCATCATTGAGTATACAGTCCTAAGACTGGTTTGATGCAACAATCCGTCTCCACTCGGCTCTGTCCCCCGCCAGCTGTTTGACCTCTCTAAATGTCTGGCATCCCATATCCCCAATTATTTGGTTGAAATATTCTAATCTGGGTCTTCCCTTCCCCTTTTCTTTCCCACCTCCCTCCAAGATATCCCTAAGCAGTCCCCCATGTCTCAGTGTGTGCCCCATCATCTGACCTCCTCTCTTCTTCAGACTCTTCCACAAGGTTCTTCTTTCTCCGATTCTTCCAAGAACTTCTTCATTTGTAATTTTATCCATCCATTTGATATTGGAAGAACATCGCAGCTAACAATAGAAAATAAGCTACTAATTTACAAGCAAGTGTTAAGGCCAGTGTGGATGTATGGCATCCAGCTCTGGGGCTGTACAAGAAAAACCAATATTAAAATTATACAAACTTTCCAAAACAAGGTGCTAAGAAGCATAGTTGATGCTCCTTGGTTTATTCGAAATGACAATCTGCACAGAGATTTGAAGGTGGAGCTTGTCAGCGAGGTGGTGGCCAAGTATGCCAACAGTCATGCTCAGCGAATCATGAGCCATACAAATCCAGTTATCCGTAGCATGATGGAGGAAACTCCATTCATGCTCCGGAGACTTAAAAGATTAAAGCCATCTGATTTGGTGACTTAATGGAGAAATGTTATTGAATGTGGTCGACACGAGAAGAAGCAAAAAATTTAACTTTGGGTTAAGCCATTGGACTTTACCCTTACACCCGAGATATTAATCAGCAAAGATAAGTTGCTAGATGAGCGTTGCTCAGTTGCAACATTCAGGGAGGTGTTTTTAGTGGGTTCGACCCCCACACTACTAGAACTCTAGTGCCTGTTTGGAGGTTTTCACCGACCCTACAAAAAAAAAAATTTGATATTCATCATTCTTCTGTAGCACCACATTTCGCAAGTCTCTAATCTCTTTCTCTCCGCTTTTCTAATTGTCCAGGTTTCACACCCGTACATGGCTATGCTCCATACATATGTCTTCAATAGCAACTTCCAAAAAAAAACCAGAAAAAATACGCCAATTTTCAATTAGCGCTTGTGCCCGAACAGTTGGTCGGAGAAAAAAACTAAGATTTTTTACCTTTTTTTTTGCATTTTTGTCAATGTATCCGTGACGAAATTTTGTTAACAAGCCTCAGATTAGGATTCAATATAACAAAAATCATAAAGGGTCGAAGAAATTACATCTATACTTTCCTGGTAAAAAAACAATTTAACTCGACTATTTATTTTAATAAAAAAAAATTCCCACTAAATATTTTGCTTTGTGAATTGACCCCCTCCCATGAAAAATTTCTGGTACGCCACTGCCCTATGCTGCTCTCCTGATTCATATGAACAGTTTGGTGGTGGTTTCATCAAAATCAGCCCAGTAGTTCAGAACATAACTATAACAAACATGAACATGCTTACGTTTTTAAAGATATGGTGAAGAAGATTGAAACTCTGTCAATATTAATTAAGTTAAATAGACAAATATACAGGGTGATTCACGGTCGATGGCACGTTAGACGTTTATGGAAAACGGAATCGAGGATTGTTCTGAAAATTTAGCCGCTTACATTTTCTTACCTATTCTATCGATCTAAAATTTTTAGCATTGCGACGTTTCGGCTTACATCGAAAAATCATAGCAACTTTATTTTTTTAAATAAAACACCCCATATATTAACACGTTTTTAGAACAGCCCTTTTATTAAAATACTTTTTTGTTAATATTGTCCTATACCTATCTCTATCGGTTTTCGAGATAAAAAATAATTTGTGTTAAATATGGTCCAAAACATGGCCCTAATTAAACTTAAATAAATTAGTGCTCTCAATTCATGAAAAGTTGATATTTTGGTGGTAGTTTAGACACACCCCAAGTATTTAATTTACGCCGAAAAATCGACTCCATATTATACAGGGCGTGCTAAGATTACTATTATTTCCGTTATTCATAAAAGGGGTCAAAAGTTCGTTTTTTCAAATGAGACACCCTGTATATTACTCAATAAATTGAAAGACGAAGAAAAATGCTTTAAGACGATATATCATGTCCCTATACCTAAAACATCAAGTTTTCTTAATAAAGTCGCTTTTTCGTGAAAAATTACATTTTAATTAATTTAATTTTAACTAACCATCACAATATCAAGCTTATGACAGTTTGTTGACTATTTATAAGTAACTTATAAACAGTTTATTGACGATGTTCAAAAAAATCTCCCAAAATGATAGCAAATATTGATTATTCAAATGAAGTTCTTATGAAATTATTTATTTTATACTATAAGAACTTCGTTTGAATAATCAATATTTTGCGACCATTTTGGGAGATTTTTTTGAACATCGTGAATAAACTGGTTATAAGTTACTTATAAATAGTCAACAAATTGTCATAAGCTTGATATTGTGATGGTTGGTTAAAATTAAATTAATTAAAATGTAATTTTTCACGAACAGCGACTTTAATAAAAACATGATGTTTTAGGTATAGGGGCATGATATTTCGTCTTAAAGCATTTTCTTCGTCTTTCAATTTATTGAGTAATATACAGGGGGTCTCATTTGAAAAAACGAACTTTGACCCTTTTATGAATAACGGAAATAATAGTAATCTTAGTACGCCTGTATAATATGAAGTCGATTTTCGGCGTAAATTAAATACTTGGGGTGTGTCTAAACTACCACCAAAATATCAACTTTTCATGAATTGAGAGCACTAATTTATTTAAGTTTAATTAGGGCCATGTTTTGTGCATATTTAACACAAATTATTTTTATCTCGATAAACCGATAGAGATAGGTATAGGACAATATTAACAAAAAGTATTTTTAATAAAAGGGCTGTTCTAAAAACGTGTTAATATATGGGGTGTTTTATTAAAAAAAAAAAAGTTGCTACGATTTTTCGATGGAAGCCGAAACGTCGCAATGCTGAAAATATTTTAGATCAATAGAACAAGTAAGAAAACATAAGGTGCTAAATTTTCATAAAAATCCTCCATTCCGTTTTCCATAAACGTCTAACGTTCCATCGACCGTGAATCACCCTGTATTTAAAAGGACCATCTCAATTCTGGAACAATCCACCCACATATTATTCTGATAATTATGATTTATCACAAAGTACCATTTGTTAACATATACAAATAAATTATTTTTTGAATTCGTATTAAATAAATGTCAATATTTGCATTTATATTTAATATTTGTTTTCATTTATTAACAGAGAGTTGTCAATTAGTAGTATTGATTTATCGTTTTTGATGTTGAAAAAGAACATATATTCACTTATATAAAGATTTATTTAATACAGGGGTGTCCAACCTTTTAGCTTACACGGGCCACATTGGAAGAAATTAAAATATAGCGGGCCGGAGATAAATTTTTTTTAATGCTATCGAATTCAAGAAGATGCGGCCCCTATGAATCCCGAAAGATCTCTGCATTATCGAAGAGAAGGAGGATAATAGATCAAGAGAAAGAGTGGAGGGGGTAGATGTTGAAGTTTTGAAGAGTTTTAAGGGCCAGTTTCATAAAAAAAAAATAATCCTCGGCTTACTCAACGCTAGGTTACCCTGGGGTTCCAAACAATAAAATAAAAATAATTTTTAAGAAAAAAATAAAAACCGACTTCAAAAAATTAAATGCAACAAATAAAATACACTAAAAGGTATAAAATAATTATTATCTTATTTAGTTACAACTAAACGACGAAATATTAACATGAAATTACTTTTTGAAGTCGGTACCAAACAAACTATACCTATAAGCGAGCGTACCCGCCAAACGTACTAAGTAAGATCCGTCGAGTGCGATTCATAAAAGGTATATGTTTGGCACCGACTTCAAAAAGTAATTTCATGTTAACTTATTTCAAGATCGTTTAATTGTAACTAGATAAGATAATGGAGGTATTTTATACCTGTTAGTGTATTTTTTATTTTGTTGCATTTAATTTTGAAGTCGAGTTTTTATTTTTTTCTTAAAAATTATTTTTATTTTTCTCTTTTTAGTGATGTTATTAATAGTGATCATATCATCAGAACTTGACCAAGTGTATGACACCATCCTAAGACACCTTTCGGATAAAAAAGAACCATCGAAATCGGTTCATAAACAAAGAGGTTGGTCTAAACAAACCTAATAAAAAGGTCTAATACCTATGGAAAAAAATCGAAAAAAAATGGGACCAATCGGAAGCTAGACTGGACCCAATGCAAAAAAAAATTTTCAAAATCGGTTGACAATTGGCGGAGATATGAGGTAACATAGGCACAAAAAAAAAAAAAAAAAAAAAAAAATTCAGTCGAATAGAAGAACCTCCTCCTTTTTTGAAGTCGGTTAAAAATACTCTGGAGTTAAGCTCCACCCTGAGTCAAGGGTTGGAAAATAGGTTGGCAACGGCCAAATTCCCTAGATTTTAGTTATTTTTAGAAAAAAAAACAATTATGTTTAAATTTTTTTTTGTTTTGTATTCATTTCAGTCAAATGAATGAATGTCTTGTATTCTTTTATTATTTAAAAACAATCAAAAATTTTTTTTCTATTTAATCATATAAAAATAAATTGGTAAAAAAGTAAATATATAGATACAACAAAACTGAGATAAATTATGTAATTTTAAAAATTTAGAAGTATTGAATAGTGAATATTAAATTTTAGGACCAATCTTCAATTAAGCAGCGAAAAGAACTCCCAATTTCACAATAGAGAGGAGAAACGTCTTGTTTTTCTCGTTAATAAATATAAAGATGTGTTGGAATCTAAGCGTTCAGATTCCGATGCTAATTTAAAGAATAAAAAAATATGGGATGATTTGGCATCAGAATTTAATGCTGACTCAATCGTTTCCGATCTAATTTTATTCTACGAAATAAATATAAAGAATTTAACTATTTTATTAGAAATATCTGCTTTCTTCGATTTTAGTTAGAAATTTTTTTAATTTAATTTAATAGATATTTACTTTTAAAACTTATACCTATATAATGAATTCTTTTGTTTTTATTCTAATTCCGTGTTATTTATTTATTTATTTATTTATTTATTTAAAACAATGCTCTGAGGTCGCCACCTCGTAGAGCAGAAACAGAAAGAATATATATACAAATAGTAGCATTTAAGTAAGCAAACATAACATATCATAACATTTAAATGAGCAAACAAGAAAGAATATAGGTATATAGTAAGATTTAAATGAGCAAGACTCTCCCAGCCCAGTGAGCAACCCAGAGTCAGCACAAGCAGGCGAATAGACCAGTGACACATTACTCCAACCCAGCTCCCTAGAAGATGCACCCTGAGTGAGCGATGAAAAGATGATGTTGAAAGCGATGTTCGGATATTTAATGGCAATGTATTCCACAACCGAGCCGAGCTGACGACAAAGGATCTAGTGGCGATCTCAGTACGATGATTTGGAATTTGGATTAGTCTGCCGTCAGCTCTTAATACCCGATTATGGATGGATGATTTGAAAGTGAACATGTTGTATATGTATTTGGGGTGAAATGTGCTGAATAGTTTGAAAATGAACCTGCCAAGCACGTAGAGGCGTCTCTGGGAAGCCTAAGCCAGCCAAGCCGACCGTAATATGGCGTAATATGCGCATGCCTCGGGACGTAAATGAACCGTACGCATGAATTCATCGCAACATCAAGACGAGCCGCGCGGGCCCCAGAGACGTCCCCACACACGAGACAACAATAATCAAATATTGGCATGATCATTGAATTTACCAAGTGCGCGCGAGTAGTCACAGGAATGAGGTGCCTTATTTTATGAGCCGATGGAGACCCCAGAAGACCCGCCGTGATGTAGCATTTATCTGATCAGTCCATTTGAGGGAGGAATCAAAAGGCCACCTAGATTTGCAGCAGACCTCGAGTAAACAATCTCAATTCTATCGACCTCCACTCGAGGGCAATCAGCAAGTAGCAGTCTTTCAATATAGGAAGGCCCCCCAATAAAGAGGGAGTTAACATAAATTAAATTCTATATAACATTTATATAGGCATATTTGGCTATATTTAAATATTATATAAAAATAAATAATATAACGATTTGTTTTGAATTCTTTTGATTTGAAACTCTAACCTATAAAATGTTTTCTAGTGTAAATAAACATAGGGGTTATCCCCAGGATAAAGTTAACCCATCAAGTTCGGAGAGTTAAATATAGGGGGTTAAAAGTTTGAGATCACCCTATGTTTTTTTTTATTAAACATATTTCGAGAGGTAACCCCCAGGATGTTCCCTAGCAGGGGTCGTCCTATTTTTATGAAACTGGCCCTAAGTGTCATAAAATTAATAGGTGAAAAAATTTATATACCAGGTGAGTTTTTATCTTGAGACGGTCTTATAACTCAAAAACAGTGCATAAAATTATAGAAAAAAAATATTCAAATAAAAGTTTATTTATATCAAGGGGAAGCTTACGTTTGTCGAAGTAGAACAAGCTTCGAAGGGTATTTCAAGGACAAGTTCTGTTTTTTTTGTAAAACCTATATTTTCTTTTACATTGCCTAAATTTTAAAAAAAAAAACTGAACAACTTTTATTAGAACTATTTTTTTATTTGACATCAAATAAACAAAATATTAAATCAATAAGATCTCAAAAAAAATGTATTCTTAACAACTATTCAAATTAATTATCAAATAATAATGATTAAACAATTAATAATTAAATAAATAATTATTAAATTAAAATTAAAACAAACAACAATTAAAATAAGGGTTTATAATGATATTAAACTTCATTATACAGATTTTAAGAAATTATTTTCTACTTAATAGAACTATTTATTATATCTCGTGTCAATTCAGTAGATAGTTATAATGTATTACTATAATAAAAATAGACCATTTTTTTGTTGAAGAAAGATGTTTGATCCAGAATACTTCCGATACACTCTGTCCTCTGTCACAGAACATTGTAGTTAAAAGCTATATATTAATCCGCGAACCCCCCCCCCAACCCTTGCCCCGGACCCCCCCAATTCACCCCGACCCTGCACTTACCGCCCCACATCCACGCCCCACCTAGACCCCCCCCCCAATTCCGCCCCCACCCCAAGAAACCACTTTCTTCGCCCCCGTAGCCCTTCACCACCGCACCCCACATCTCCCCCACCGTCACCTCCACCCTCGCCTCCGCCCCCTCACCCAGTTTTTGCATTTTAAGTCTTGTGATGACTACAGATTATGTGTATATATGTATAGTTATATAAATAAATACCGTATAATTTTTTTAATTAAATAACAATTTTTTGAGTTCATCAATTAAATACGGAAAAATACGCTTGTGGGATTTAAGATTTTTAATCAATTAAATTTTCAAACTTTTAATATAATATATATATAATAATATTTATAATGATCTATTAGTGGAATTTAAAATTAAAAAACCAATTAAAAATTAAAAGGAAATTGAATAAAAATATAATTTTACGTTTTTATCGAGACAACCACCTGTGACTAATTAATTCAATTAACAAAAACCCATCAAAAACAACTTAGCCGAATGAGACCGTGACAGATCGAATGTCAACACAAAACCCTCCCTAACCCGTGAATTTCATCCAAATTTAGAACCGTTTTCGAGAAACCGACCGGATATATATATATATATATATATATATATATATATATATATATATATATATAATTTTTGCTCGTTAAACATAATAAGATTATGATTAAATAAAATTTATATTGTTTAAAAATAAATAAAAAGAAGATAATAAAGAAAAAAGTGAACATTTGGTTAAGACTCGGTACGCTTTTTACGGATTCTTATAATATAGTAAAATAAGGTTTTTTTTTAAGGATTTGGGGGTGTCGGTCTAGGTGAAACATTATAAATAACTTATGAGGAGAATTTTTCTAGGTTAAGTTTCATAAAAAGGAAATATTTTAACAAATGTATGTTTATTTTTTGAGTTTGATTCACTCGACTATATATTTCAGGTTATTAGCCCATCTTCAGGAGTTCAAATAAAAACTGAATACAAATTTGTAAAAACGTTTAACAAGTAAAATTTTGAGAGAGAAGAGTATATTCAGAAAGTTTCATCAACAACCAGAAGTTAAAGTACGTTCAGAAAATACTTTCAATCTTTTTCTTAAATATAAACAAAATGTTATTATTTAAAATAAAATTAAAAACAAAATAAAATAAAAACAAAAAACAAAATACAAACACAAAATATGTAATCGAATTTAGGAGCCGATTTTTAATTTATTAATTTTAGCCAAATTAGAATCAATGATTATATCTTTGTCAAAGTCCAATTGATTATTCGAGAATATCAATAAATTCAGTATTCTCAATAATCAATTGGACTTTGACAAAGATATAATCATTGATTCTAATTTGGCTAAAATTAATAAATTAAAAATCGGCTCCTAAATTCGATTACATATTTTTGTTTGTATTTTGTTTTTTGTTTTTATTTTTGTTTTTAATTTTATTTTAAATAATAACATTTTGTTTATATTTAAGAAAAAAAGGATTGAAAGTATTTTCTGAACGTACTTTAACTTCTGGTTGTTGATGAGAACTTTCTGAATATACTCTTCTCTCTCAAAAGTATACTTGTTAAACGTTTTTGCAGGTTTCTCGTTCGAGTTTTTATTTGAACTCCTGAAGAGTGGGCTAATAACCCAAGAACTATGATATATCGAGTGAATCAAACTCAAAATAAACATGCATTTTGTTTTAATATTTCCTTTTTGTGAAACTTAACCTAGAAAATTCTCCTCATAAGTTATTGCTTTTAATTATTCAATTTCAACGTAGGTTTGTTAATTATGCGAGGTAGTTAAAATCAATGCCCTGAGCCACTCGAATATTTATTTGTTTTATTCGGCTGTAGCTACCGCTGAAGTTTCATCAGAAATGGCGTCCGTTTTCCGATCGTCCGGCCGGCCATTCATCAGCCCATTAACGTTGAGCGTTCCTTCCGCCCCCGCGCCCGGCCATTCAACCTAACGCATGGACAACATCTTCATTCATGCACCTGCCTCTATTATTAATTCATTCATTAAATATCCCTTTGCCGTGAAACTATTATCAACCACACCGTTGCTAATCCGATTTGGTTTTATACGTTTCAACACTTCTTAGGCACCACAGCGAAATGGACATGGACACCCCTTTCTAATTAAATAATTCAATTACAAAACATTCTTGAGCTTGAAAAACTAGAGGGAAGGTAAAAGTGATAACTTTTTAACGCCCTCAGTTCACTTTCAAAAAGAATGGTTCTTTTTATAAAATACATACTAAAATTCTTAATTCTTTCTTTAAGGAGGTCCTTTCGCTCCAGTTGAGTCAAAAGAAGTGTAGTATCTAATATTTAATAAAATAAGTTAAAATACAAATGAAAAATAATAGAATTAAAAACTAAATAGTATAAAATGTTTGAAATAAAATAATTTAAAAAAAAAATAAAACCGACTTCAAAAAAACTTAAATGCAACAAATAAAATACACTAAAAAGTATAAAATAATTATTAACTTATTTAGTTACAACTAAACTACGAAATATTAACATGAAATTACTTTTTGTACTCGGTGCCATTGCGATTCATAAAAGGTATATGTTTGGCACCGACTTAAAAAAGTAATTTCATGTTAATAGTTTCGTAGTTTAGTTGTAACTAAATAAGTTAATAATTATTTTATACCTTTTAGTGTATTTTATTTGTTGCATTTAATTTTTTTGAAGTCGGTTTTATTTTTTCTTAAAAATTATTTTTATTTTTCTCTCTTTTAGTGATGTAATTAATAGTGATCATATCATCAGAACTTGACCAAATTAATATGGCATCATCCCTAAGATACCCCTTTCCAATAAAAAAAGAATCATCGAAATCGGTTTATAAACAAAGAAGTTAGGCTTGAGCAAACATAACAAAAAAGGTTTAAGACCTATGAAAAAAAAATGGGACCAATCGGAAGATAGACTGAACCCAATGCAAAAAAAATTTCAAAATCGGTTCACAATTGGCGGAGATATGAGGTAACATAGGCACAAGAAAAAAAAAAAAATTCAGTCGATAGAGAACCTCCTCCTTTTTTGAAGTCGGTTAAAAACACTTCCTATTGTCTCCTTCAAAATACAAAAGTTAGTTTGATTTATTCAAATCAGCTGATAATAAGTCTTGTATGATTTGGCAATGCGTTGTATTTCTACTGTTTATGTTTACATCCAAACATAGCGATTTATGTGATTTTTAAAAGTAAATATCTCAGTAAATTCGACGGTCAATGATATATTTTATTGCAAAAAAAGAAACCTGCATGTTTCAAAAAGCTAATTTTTAGTTTTTTTTAACTTTATCTATTCAACTAATAGTAGTATAATTCAAGAAAAAGTGTCAAGATCTTAATTTTCCATAAGACTCTGAGAAAATGTTTACATTTTAAAAAATTTTATTTTCAAAAATTTGCACGGTAATGTGGGATTGAAACTTCACCAAATCATAGATAGAGACTTAAACTATTATAAAAAATTAAGTTATAGTTATAATCTAATATTTTTTATTTAACATTGGCGGCGAAAGGACCTCCTTAAATAATGTTTAGGAACTTGATATCGGTTCTAGGTGAAACAATTTAAATAAGAAATGATTAAACAGCATTCTAATTATAAGAAGTCAACCAAGTTATTTCCTGTTTGATACAAATAAACATATACATACGATAATGTAGGTATAATAAATAAATTATATATAAAATGTATTTGTTAAAGACTATATAGTTTCGAAATTTTGGCCTTTATCATCAGTTTTTTACTTGACCATATAAAACCATGGTCAAGTATTGTAATCGTGCAAGAAAAAAGTGTTGTTTTATTTCTGCTTCTTTTTTTTGAAATATCTCAAAAACGGCTGAAACTATTTTGATTGCAAAAAGTGGGCGAAACCGCCGGCATTTTGCTCTACAAAAAAAGCTCTAATAAGTGAACATCGAAAAACTATATTTTTCGAGATAATAATTATTTTGTCAAAATGTTCTGTTAGTCTGGTTGTTAGTCTGTGCATTACCAAATTTTTATGGACGATAGCTAGCTCCTAAAAACTAGTGTGAATATCGAAACCAAATTTCACACGTAGTTTTGGTCCATTGAGATTAAGAGCTGATTAGATTTTGGGTGCATATCGACCCAAAAATTAAAGGGAGGTGGAGGAGGGGGGGGGGGTTAAATTTAAAAATCTAGGCCATTTGAGCAAACTTAACCAAATTTTGTAAACATAATCCAGTGGGCCTCCAGAACGTCTAAAAATGCAAAAACAAACCGCCCAAAATGGAGGGGGGGGTCGGGTCAAAAAATGAATTTCTAGGTCCTTGTACCAAACTCAACCAGAAGTGTATGGTAAAGTCAATCATCAGAACGTGTCAATTTATTTCATTATAATTATCTGTTACTATATTTCTCATGTGTGTGAATACTCGATTGGATGTAGATAAATTCGTTTTGTTATAATAGTATGCTGGTCACTCACGAAACGAAGGTTTGCTTACATTCAATCGGATATTTCAAAAAGAGAATATTTTATTAAAAAGAATGATTTTTTTTTGTTAAGGGAGAATGGTGGAAGGTTCTTGGTCAAAACAATTTCATTACTTTATTAAGACAAACTCAAACTCTCGGCAAACTAAATATTTCCAATTACGTTCTTATTAAATAGATTTCAACACGCAATCATTAGACCATTACAATTAATGCATTCGTGGAAAAAGGAAATCTCAAGAATAATAATAAGTTTTCTCTAATAATAATAATGTGAAGAATTGACCATCTCAAGATTCAGTAGGTTAAATATTTTGGTAATAAATGCACTATCGGCATATTTTTAGTGATTGGAAATTTCCTTCTGATCTAGAAAATTAAAATTCACTTTAATTAGCTTTAACTATTCAATAGTTTGCATAGAATAATTCGTTTTATTTTCTGATATTCCAAATTTTTCAATCTCAAGCTCTGAAGTTAGAGAGTCTCACAAAATGTTAGTCACGAAACACATTTATTAAATCATACTGACGAAAGGCCTTTCGTCTGTGATCACTGCAACAAGGGTTTCTCACGGAATGCCCATCTCGAACGCCATATAATGATTCATACTGGCGAAAAGCCTTTCCTCTGTGATCACTGCTAAAAGAGATTCTCCGATAAGGGAAATCTCAATAGCCATTTACTTATAAATACATTCGAAAAGCCTCTCATCTGTGATCACTGCAACAAGAGATTCTCACATAAGAGTAATCTCAAAACCCATTTACTTTTTCATACAGGCGAAAAGCCTTTCGTCTGTAATCAATGGGACAAGAGTTTCTTACAAAATGGTAATCTCGATTTACTTACTCATACAGGCGAAAAGCCTTTTGTCTGTAATCACTGCAATAAACATTTCTCACAAAAGGGCAATCTCAAAAATCATTTGAAAATTTACTCCTAGATAATTAACTTTATTTTAAATAACTAAATAAAATATGACTCCGAAATGGCAAACACATAAATGACGACCAACAGTCATTTAGATTCAACCTTTGTGTCTAGTGAAATGATTTGTACTTCTCCCGCACTGTGTAAATTGTATTCATCTATTCCTTGAAAATTAATCATGTCTTAATCTCGGAGATGTTTTAATATTTATTTTTCCCGAATTTTCTATTTCTATTTTTCAGGCATTTTAGGGCATAGATAGGCAAAAAAAAATGAAAATCTTCATAGTAAAATCCTGAAGCTCTTTATTTTGAAAACATTAATATTTTGGCACGAAAATGTAATTTTTACAACCTTTCAATCTTGACCTATCGGGTGTATTGGAATTTACAGACTTAAAATGAATAATCAAAAATATTACGAAAATACAACTCTTCTAACTTGTAATAAAAATTATCCATAACATCTCGGTTTCAGTATAAGACCTAATAAATTTTTCTTCGGAAAATGAATTTAAATAAATAAAAATAAGCAACTTCGATTGAATTCAATATGACTTCGACCAGCTTAAGCTGCCAAGTATACCTACTGAGTAAAATAATTATTTAGAAAATCGGTTATTATCCTACCTTTATAGATTGAGTGTGTGTCTGCTCCCTCCAATTCTCCGGGCACAACTGAATTAAGTCCCGTTGCCTGGCTGGCTCTCGGCTTCGTTATCGCAAAGCTATTTCTCTAGCAAAGACCAATTCATGAAGATTCTATAACAAAAAATAAACACATATTTTATTTCAATGATTATGATAAGAAATTTGACAAATTTATATAAAAATATTATTGTCCACGCCACATGACTTTTGCTTAACTAATAAATCAACATTATAATTAATAATTACTACTATACTATAATATTAAAAAAATATATATTTATCAAATATTCATTATATTTGGTTCGTTTGGTGAGCTGTGCTTGCCGGGCAACCTAAGTAATGTATTTATTATTATTATAAATAGAAACAAAGGGTTGTGCTCTGCTTGATACAATTAAACATACACATATGTATAACAAAAATAGATATGTATATTTGTATATATATACTTTATTTGTTTGAGATTATAGTTTCGAAGGTTTGACCTTAATCATCATTCTATTTAATTAGAAATATTTTATTCGTCAGTTCTCATAGGGTCAATCAATACCCAAAAGGGTAGGTAGAATTCGTTTCGATGCAAGCTATTTGCATCAAGCAGAGGACAACCTCTTTGTTTCTCTTTATGATTTAACAACTCTGCTAATCTCAGCAAAACAAAATCTTTTCATTATTTTTATTTATTTATTTTGCTTATTCGTGCTTAGAAATTTCTGAAATGTAGGGAAAAATATATCCCAAGTATAATTTTTCTACTTGTCTTTCTGTCTGAATTCCAATACCTAAAACTTTAAAAATAGAAGGTCGTATAAAGTTTCGTCCTGTGTTGAAATATTACTTTATTATGGATTTCGAATTCCATACAGGCAAACAGAATAGAAAATCAAATTTGAAAATGATTTTGTTTTCCTCGGATCAGACATTTCTAAACACAAATAAGTAACAAAAAAAATATATAAAATTTTTGGGTGAACTAACATTTGACACTCCCTGTAGAATTTGCGATATTCCTGGACAATTGAAATAGTTCCATTTATAATCAAAAGTACATGAATAAAAATAATTATGTATTTATTTCAATCCGTTGACCTTTTAGTGAAACAAAGAGCCACTTCATATATATGGTATATGCTATGTATGTTTGCGTAGAAGTTTAAATCTATCGCTTTTTCTATACATAAAAAATAAAATTATAATTGGGTTAAATATTTCAAATTGACCATTCTTAAAAAAGATTTCAAAAGCATGACATATCAATAATTTCAAAGAAGGATTCTCGTTGGTTTTTATATAAATCAAATTATTTATTTATTATGAATTTATATTTTATTTTATAATTTTATTTATTTATTTATATCTAACTTTATTATTTTATTTATTTCTTTGTTTTAAGTTTTTGGCCTTTGCTATCAAATGTTCCATTTTGGCCCAGGTGAAAAAAAAAACTATAAAATTCTTGACTAAGACAAAATTTTACTCAAAAGTTTTTGTTTTGCCGAGAGTAGCAAAGTTGTTGATTCACAAAGAGAAATAAAGAGGTTGTCCTCTGCTTCATGCAAATAAACATACACACACACATATATATATATATATATATATATATATATCGAAATTATATATCTGTATATATATTATTTATTTTTTGAGACTATAATTTCGAAGACTTGGTCGTCATCATCAGTCTTTTTTAATTATAAATATTATTTTTTCATGGGGTCAATACCATATGGATATTGAAAATGTATATATATTATTTGTTTGAAACTATAGTTTCAAAGACTTGGTCTTCATCATCAGTCTTTTTTAATTATAAATATTATTTTTCATGGGGTCAATACCGTATGGATATTGAAAATTTTCGATCTTTACTTAGCTTTACTTAACTGGCTCCCAGGTAAGTAAAGTCAATACCGTTGGATATTGAAAATTTTCGATCTTTATTAGCTTTACTTAAAACTGCCTCCCAGCTAAGTAGAGATCGAGAATTTTCAATATCCATACGGTATTGACCCCATGAAAAATAATATTTATAATTAAAAAAGACTGATAATTAAGATCTTCGAAATTATAGTCTCGAGCAAATAAATAATATATATAGAGCTATATAATTTGGATATATATGTGTATATGTTTAATTGCATCAAGCAGAGGACAACCTCTTTTTTCTCTTGGTGGACAAAATTTTATTTTTAATTCTAAGATTTTTATTAAAGATTAGTCGTTAGATTTTTCTGTTAGCATCGAATGTCCAAAATATGATTTTTTCAAAATTGTTAATAAAACTAAAACCGGTTTCAGTTTTCATTCCAGTCGCTCTGAAGAAACAAGTCTTTTTGACTGGAATTAAAGTGGAGAATGGCAAGATTAATGTTCGCATTGCCCGGAAGACTGTTTTAATTGATTAAAAGAAGCTCTGCTGTTTACATTTTTAATAAAAATTAAAAAAATCATAAATTTATTCAAAGAAATCATATGTAGGTAGTACTACAAATTTCCCCTTTCAAATCAGTCTTCTCACAGTGTTTCAATCAAGATAAAAAATACACATCACAAAAATTAGAATACTTTTTAGAGACAGCAATTTTTTACAAATAAATTTTTTTCAAGATTCTAAAAATTTTAAATTTTCAATAAAATTTCGAAAATTTCAAAATCTCACAAGGCAGGTTATCTATACATGACTAATAACTCATAACACTTGATAAGTACACCAATTTTTTAAAAAATCGTTAGTGCCGTTTTTGAGAAAATCAAAAATCTTTCATGTAAATGTCAATTTACGGTGTTCCGATTTCAAGCAAAACCTTGCTGTACCCCTTCTAGCCTATATCGAACTCAAGTTTCAAATTTGGTAGCTCTGAGATTTATGGTTGCGAAACTCAGGGGGGTAGGTACATTCTTACGTACGTAAACATCAACTTCCGGTACTTTTATTTTAGTCAAATTCTTGTGGTACCTCTTGTAGCCTCTAAATAGCTTAAGTTTCAAATTTCAAGACTCTGTGACTTTCTGAAGACGAGATATGAACTATTAAACTATTTATTTTGCGACATTACTAATTTACACCCCCTTCCTTTATTTCAATCGGATTAAAAATTTTACAAGACTAATAACTCATTTGAGACCGGGTTTCTCCGCGTGGGTTTGAGTGTTTTTCTCGTCGTTTCGGCTCTCCTTTTGGAGCCATTTTCAAGAGAGGGAGCAGGTGTTCTACGTGGTATTAGCCTCGTTGTCCAGGGTTCGTTTTGGGAAGTACCTTCCGAGTGAATTTCTTCATTCGGAAGACTAGGTGAATTGGGAGATTTAGGTTTTGGGTGTTTTGTGGTTGAGGGTGGATTACTTACGGTGTGGCGGCTGACGTTTTGGCGCCAGCGTCAGGCGCCAAAACGTCAGCCGCCACACCGTAAGTAATCCACCCTCAACCACAAAACAGCCAAAACCTTATAAATCTCCCAATCCACACAGTCTTCCGAATGAAGAAATTCACTCGGAAGATACTCCCCAAAACGAACCCTGGACAACGAGGCTAAGGGCCGGTTGCATGTCGCAAAGTAAATGCTTTTTACCACTAATCAAGGTAGATGGTAAATGGCGGGACTGGGATGGCCAATCAGATGACAGGTACTGAAAGTTTCAACCGGCCCTAAGACCACGTAGATCACCGACTCCCTCTCTTGAAAGTGGCTCCAAAAGGAGAGCCGAAACGTCAAGAAAAACTCTCAAACCCACGCGGAGAAACCCGAAAAATCTCTAATGACATAGAACCCATTCGCGGAAACCTCAATGAACTTATATATATGCTCGTTTAATATAATTTAATTTTTCTAAGCTCGTTTCTATATGTTAAGGGCGTCGAATACTAGCCTTTGGAATTGTCCGAGTGAAATTAACTTATATCGTTTTGAGTATAGACGACTTAGAAATTTTACCATCCCGAAAGTGATTGCAATACTTTCTTGCGTGGCTATCCAAGTGAAAGTAAAAATAAAAATGTTTTTACCTTGATGGTTCGGTGGTTGAAATATTTATCAAATTTTCGCTGATTTTAAGGATTCACTGGAGAATCATAAACCCGACAATTTGATATAAGAAGCTGTTCTCGGTTGCAAATGATCTCTGCGTGAATTATGCTAATTTGTTTGCGCATTTTATTCTACCTATAAATTTAATTTTTGATACGTGAAACAAGCGATGCTTTAGAAATCTATGTCAAGGGTTTATGATATCGTTATAATTAAGCGTTAAAATATAAATTACATTTCAGATATACAAGACTCACTAATAAATGCGCTCTATGACAGAATTAACAAAAATAACAACACGCGGCTTAATCACTTCTAAGGGCCGGTTGTATGTCGCAAAGTAAATGCTTTTTACCACTAACCAAGGATAGATGGTAAATGGAGAGACTGGGATGGCCATTCAGATGACAGGCACTTTCAATGCCTGTCATCTGATTGGCCATTCCAGTCCCTCCATTTACCATCTATCCTTGGTTAGTGGTAAAAGCATTTATAGTACTTTGCGACATACAACCGGCCCTAAGAGTAGGAAAAATAATCCTAGCGTGTCTCCTATTAAATACAAACCAATATTAAGATAAATTAAAGAATATTAAAATCAATATTAATTAAATTAAAATTAAATTTATTTATTTGAATTCTGTTTTCGAAGGAATTAGCTGGTTGAAATAAAAATGCACCATTAGTTTTCTATGAAACTTTTCTAAATGTCATCCGATTTTTAATGATTTTTTTTTAATAAAAATGATGAGAGGATGAGTTACACCAAAAAGATGCATCCCTAAAGGCCTGGGTTCGCACCTCCATCGTGAAAAGAAGAAGAAGAGGGGATTTTATGGGGTGGGTAGGGGTCGAAGGTATCTATGGATACGGGTCTTAAACAGCTGAAGGTTATAAGTCGCGGGGAAGACGGTGGCTGGGAGCGACTTCCAGTCTTTGGAGGTCATAGGAATAAAAGAGTTGGCGAAAGCGCTTGTTCGATTTTTATCCAATTTGACAGCGAAGGGGTGCTGAGCGTTCGAAAACCTTGTGTTTCTCGTAAAGAGGGCTTTAGGGGGGATAATTGATTTCAGCTCGACTGAATGTTCCCTATTATAAAATTTAAAGACAACGAAAAACAAAGCAGTTTTTTTAAAGGCAAAAAAATAACTTATATAAATGGGCACTTCAGGGTAGACGATTATTATAAATAAATAAATAGGTAAATCTTTATTCCTCGACCTACTTAGAAGCACAAGTTCTAGATATCTAAGAACTTGTAAATTTTGATAAATATTGAAAACTTGTAAATAAATTAAATTAAGTTTGTGAGAAATTAAATTTTTTTTAATAAACTATTTAATTTAAAATAAAATACTTTAATTATTGCTTTCGGCTATTTATCGACTTTTTATTGAGACTTCTCAAAAAATCAGAAATATTGATCTTGAACCAAGTTTCATATTTCATTTCTAATGTTTATGAGCGATTGTTACTACAAACAAATATATAATAGACTTTAAATTTCTAAGAAAATCTCAAGAGGGTATCATTTATTAAACCCGAATTGAAATTAAATGGCACTCCGGTTCGATTTTAAAGATAATAAAAACAACTTTTCTGACATTTAACTAAAAACATTCCATTCCATCTCGGTACTTCTCGAAAAAGTCCAAAATAAAATAAAGCACTGTGAGATGTCTACCTCTGTATTCAAATTTTGGAAACAGAGCAGTACAGTGATTTCGGTGGAAGTAACATATAAAACATTCATCATCATCAAATTTCTTCGTAAGCTATCCTTTAAACTCTTTATCCTAAATGATACCTCTTCAAATGTCTCCTTGCAAACTCAATTTAATCTTCCTGATCTTGATAGGAGACGTGAATTTTTTGATGTGTCCTTTGTTTATAAATTATTAAACAGCCAGATAGATAGCAGTTTCCTACTATCCCAACTAAAAATAAATGTTCCATGTCGCAGTTTGAGATCGCAAGACATGTTTTACATTGACTGCCCGAGATCAAACTCATATGATGGCTTCCCTAAACCGAATGATGAACATATGTAATGGGGTGTTCATTGGCGTTGACGTTGACAATTGTTCTCTTGGTAGTGTTAGGAGACTGATGCTGGGTAGATAGACTTTGCTTATTTTTTTTTTTTTTTTTAATGCAATCGAATGCAAGAAGGGGTGCACCAGTAAAGATGTAGCCCCTATGGATCTCGAAAGACCCTTGCATTACCGAAGAGAAGGAAAGTTGTTTAAGTGAGAGGGTGTAGACGTAGGTGTCTATGCACCCTGGTTTTGAAGGTTTGAAGATCATAGGTGCTGGGAAAGATAGAGGCTGGGAGAGAGTTCCAGTTCCTTGAAGTCATGGGGATATATGAATTCGCGAATGAAGTGGCCCGGCACTTTTCCAATTTGACCGCGAAAGAGTGTTGGGAGTCGGCAAAACGTGTGCTGCGTGCAAAGCATGCTTTGGGGGGAATTATTGATTTTATCTCATCAGAGCACCTGCCGTGATAGTATCTATAGAAAAGGGAAAGGGCGGAGACATCTCTTCGATGAGCCAGCGAGTCGAGGGAGTCGGTGAGGGTAGAATCGTCAATTAGCCTGACGGCTCGTTTCTGAATTGCATCAATGTTTGGTTGAGTCTGATTGTATGATTTGTATTCTTATATAATAATGTATTCTTGTAATTTATGTAAATGTGTGCTTGTAAATGTGTAAAAGGAATTGTTCCGTTCAAAATAAATAAATAAATAAATAAATAAGACTGGTTTGATGCAACAATCTGTCTCCATTCGACTCTGTCCCCCGCCAGATGTTTGGCCTCTCTAAATGTCTGGCATCCCATATCCCCAATTATTTGGTTGAAATATTCTAATCTGGGTCTTCCCCTTCCCCTTTTCTTTCCCACCTCCCCCTCTAAGATATCCCTAAGCAGTCCCCCATGTCTCAGTGTGTGCCCCATCATCTGACCTCTTCTCTTCTTCAGACTCTTCCACAAGGTTCTTCTTTCTCCGATTCTTCCAAGAACTTCTTCATTTGTAATTTGTAATTTACTCGAAGAGAAATCGTCATGATGCATATTATACATGTAAAATATCTTCATATTTAACCGCGTACAACTTTGGGCCTATCAAGTTGGTCCCACTGCTATCCATGTCAAATATAAAACTTATTAAAATTTGTTAATGGCTGACGGCTTGAAAACTAGTTTAAAATATTAAAGTTATAAAATTTGTTTTAAAATATAAAAAGATAAAAATTGAATACCAGAAAACAAACTATAAAAACCAATTTGTTTTTAGGTAATTATATTATGTTTGTTTTTTTATTATATTTAATATAATCTCTGTATATAGAAAAGTAATATCAAAGCTGTAAATAATTTTTAAAATAAATAATATGTTTTTAGGAATACATTGGCTTATAGTCATTTATCATTCAACCCGAATTAACTACATTATATACATATATAATATAAATTTTAACTTACATATCAATTTTTGTTTTGAAAAATTGTTTAAAAAGGGAAAAAATATATATTACTTCGATTATAATTTGTAAACTTTCACTAAAACCTATTGTAAATATTTGCTTCAAGGCCTACTGAAGAAGGAATACTGTACAGATTACGAAATATTTGGATTAATTTAAACAATCATTTGAATTAAAAATTGCTGAAAAATAAGTTTTTGTTTTTATTTAAAAATAAATACATCGCGTTTTCTAAATCGGATTTATTTTTTAAGTGAGAATCAAACAAGGGTGAGACATCAACTAACAAACAAGATGATAAAAAGGATTGATTGTAAAAGAAAGATTACAATTACGATTTCCAGCTAGACTTAGTAGCCATTAAATTCGGAAATATGGCCCCGATACTATAAGGAAAGTTTTTATAGCATATCGCATAATTTAACTCTAACGTCTGTCACAGAAAGGAATTCGGTGAATAACTATCGCAATGGTAGGTTCGTGGGCGTTCAAATCATTTTTGATTATATGTATGAAAAATTTCTAGTTTGGACTATTATTGTCAAAAATAATATTTTGGTCCATTAAAAGACATGAGTCGTCTGGTTAAAGATTATTTATTATGGGTCTTTTCAAAGAATTTCTTATCTTTAGACACATTACAATTTATATACATAGATTCAACGACATCATCTTTATAGTTCTTTTTTATTGAATCTCAAAAACAAATGGGATTTAAAAAAATGCTGGTCATCAAATTTATATAAACCATAAGATTATTTGTATAAATTACAAAGCCATTTTGAGTTTACTACAATAATAAAATGTAAGTAATATTTCTTCTATAAGAAATAAGGATCTTGTTTGGTCAAGAGTGTAGCGTAGCTGTTTTCAAACTCAATGACTTGGTTTAAGTTTCGAGCACACTATTTACAAATTCAATCTGTTGTAATCTTTCTCCAATTCACAGACACAAAAGTACATATTAAACTTAAACTTTATTAAGTTTTACTATTAATTGCGCCTCCCCTCCGTTAAATTTTTATTTTCTTCAAAATTTTAGTATACATTAATTAATGTAAATCAATTGTAATATACTGATGAAGAGACCAAAGTTTTCGAAATTATGGTCTCGTTATAAATAAATTAAAATTTATCATTCCAGCAGAAGACACTCTTTTATTGTTTCCTTCAATTTATAAAAATTCTACTACTCTCTGCAAAAAACTTTCAATTTAAAATTTTAATAGCTTAATGTTTTAATTCTCTCTTCTTCTAATCCAAAGTTTCCTAACCTTTTCAATTTTTTCACCCCTATGACCAAGCAATCCAAGCAATGTTTTTACTCCTTGTTAAAAAATATGAGAAAATAAAACTAAAAAGTTATTGAATGTTTACCATCTGTTTTTCTACTAAAAATTCGCAATGTTATTTCACTTTCAATTTTTAAAAATTTGATGGTTTAATTAAGGGGCCATCCATAAATTAAGTCACAGAAATTTCAAAATTTTTAGATCCCCCCCTGTATCACATTCTGTCACGTTTTCATTGAGCCCCTCCCTGTATTGTGACGTCACTTTATCACTTTTATACCCTATAATTTAATAATTGCATAAAATATCTTTAAGCAAACAAATATCTTCAGGGAATGAATCCTTAATTTTAACAAAAAGGGTTTATTTATTTAAAAAAATAATTTAAGTGTTTTTGCTAAAAATTGCTTGCTTACAATTTTTTGTCTAGATAATGGTTCCTAAAGTTCTCTGGACCGCGACCCATCTGAAAAAATTTCAAAGTTCGCGACCCACCTTATACAATAACCATATACTACTCTGATCAAAAAGTACCCGGAATTTGTCAATAAAACGAACCGTGCTTGAGATATTGTCAAAATCACGTCTTGCGACTATCGTCCTATCAGTTTCAGGGCCCACCTAATATCCGTGGGCCGTTTCTTACAGTTTGGGAACCACTGGTCTAGATTTATTTTAGCAAAATTTTCAGGTTGGAATAATAATAATCTGAAATCTAAAAAATAAATTTGAATTTTTTTAAAAAATTTTTTAATTTGACTTTTGTGACATCGTAATTTTTAAAATCTCCGGCCCCTTGTCACATTTTGTCACAAATCTGAGATGCCTCTCCCCCTTTACTATACGTAATTTATGGATGGCCCTTAATTTTTAAATATAAAAATTAGCCAAACCTTTGACAATAAAAACAAATATACTTTGAAATCTATAAATTTTTTTAGCCCTACTATATCAATTAGCCTGATTAGCCCTTTCAAATAACTATTAAACCCATATAAATATAATTACCCCTAGGTTAAGAATCACGGTTCTACACAGTGTTTTGTGGTATGGTTCAAAAGGTAAATTCTCGCTGTTTACTATTTGTTATCAGATATGAAATTTCGCTGACCAGAGCAGAAATCAAATCCGCTTGGTAATGAAGCCCTTTAGCTGCATCGATGACAGACTTTAACTATCTAATTATTTACAAAGTGAATTTTTATGAACCCTGGATGATCAAAGCATCGATTCTTATATGATTTCCAGCGTAAATCTAATAATTTTATCAAAGAACGGATGCCCCCTGAAGTTATGCAACCAAATCGGAATATTCGTTCACTATTACTCTAATTTCAAGGCGTCTCCACTAAAAGCCTCGAACGGCCAACTCTTCTGATGAATTTAATTCTGGAAACAAATTATAAATACAGGTAGTTTACTAGGATATTTAACTTAACACCACTAATTAAATAGTTTGTACTCGCTTGAGATTTTAACTTAATTGTAGGTACCCCCCACATTTTTAAGCCACGAACCTCAACTGGTATATATATTGTCCAGATTTGTAAAAATATTTTACTATACGTAGGCATCAATTAACTACATTTAAATCACTACAATTAAATAAGATCATTTGCTATTTAATTCAAGTTTATATAGATATAATAAAGTTGAAAAAAAATTATTTATTGGTATCTTCTCCTAATAATGTGAATACATATTTTAATATATTTTAAATCAATGAGAAAATTAATCCTACTCTCCATCAACGAAATGATCGTCTCAAGAAGTAAATTCATTTCTTAATTTTGTCAAATATTTACTTGAGATTGAAGACAAAGTTCTAGAAACTAATGTCACGAATAAATAAAAATATTTCTATTAATAAGAGCACAAGCTTGTAAATTAAAAATTAGTCAGAGTTTTAAGATATTATCAGTCAAAACGAAGAAAAATGTCATTTTGACCAATTAGATATTAAACAGCAATATTTGAAATCAAAATATTTTATTGACGTAATAGAAAGCAGCTTTCTCTTTGATTTTCAAATTACCACTTGTTTTTAGCTCAATTAGAACTCGAGTTATAACTAAAAAACTAAAGCTACGTGATTATTAAAGGATAAAAAACAGATAAAAACATATGGTCTTATTCTTTTAGTTATAACTCGGAGTTCTAATTGAGCTAAAAACAAGTGGTAATTTGAAAATCAAATAGGAAGCTTTCTAATACGTCAACAAAATATTTTGATTTCAAATATTGCTGTTTAATATTTAAAGAGTCTCGAAAATAGGTCAAAATGGCCTTTTTCGTCATTTTGACCGATAATATCTCAAAACTCTGACGTGTTGTAAATTGCATGATAATCAGCGTGGAAAATTCTACTAGAATACATTGTTAGGTTTCTGGGGAGATAATTTTGTTTAATTTTTGTCGATCAGTGATAATCAGTAAGTAAAATTTCAAAAAAAAAAAAAAAAAAAAATTTATAATATTTTGTGAAACATATCTTTAAATTTTACTAATTGATTATTTAAAAATGTAAAAACCTAACTATAAAAATTATTACATATTTTTATTTGATATCCCTAGTAGCACAAAGTTTCAAACTATATAATAACTATATTGTCCCTATATAGATTTTGAGAATCTATATAGCCACTATATAGTTACTATATAGTATGAAACATTGTGCCACTAGGGATACAATGTATTGTATGCTTATTCCCATCAAACAGACGGCAACCTCATTGATTTTTCTTTATAAATCAACAACTTTACTACTCTCGGCAAAACAAAAACTTTTCAAATCATGTCCAAATATCTGTGAAAGCATTTTTGAAATGTTTATTTTATTTATTTATTTATTTTAATTAAATTTCAAGTGTAACTTTTTTGCCAGGCGTGGCGTATTGAATTTTTCGGCTGGGTCTAGTACTATGCATAAGCCCCAACCTACATCCATCATCAGACGGCGTAACCATGGAAAAGGCAGGGCTGAGCTCAGGGGGCACGACCACGCAAATCCCTCATGGCTACGTCACGCTAGCTAGGCCTTCCAGCTAGCTAGGCCAAATTTTATTAGCGCAATTAATCTAGGGCTTACCTCCCCGTCGTGATCGTTTCACTAATTAACTCTATATTCACTATAGGATAATTTTCAATCAATTTTTGATTAGTGATTTTGAAAAATTTATTGAGATAATTTTCCAATTTCAACACTCCCATTAACCCTAAAACGCATGAGCCGGCCCTGTCAGGCCCGGTCACATCTTTTCTTTTCAATATCTTTCAGAAAAGAGGTCCCATGGATTCCAAGTTTTTAATATTCCTTCATTAATACTTAAGTGCCTGGAGAACCGAGCGATGGTCGGTAACTTTTTGCCTCTAAATAGCTCAAGTTTCAAATTTCAAGCCTCTGCGACTTACCGAAGACGATATATGATTGATTAAAATATTGTTTTACGACACTCCTAATTTACACCCCTTTCCTTTATTTCAATCGGATTAAAATCTATACACGACTAATAACTCATGATACTTGATAAGCACACCAATTTTTAAAAAAATCGTTAGTGTCGCCTTTGACAAAATCAAAAATAAAAACGAAAAATCTTTCATGTAAATGTCCACTTCCGGTGATCCGATTTCAATTAATTATTTATTTCGCCACACAGAGGGGGCAGCCCTCTACAGAAAGAATACAGATTTGTTTACAAATTAGGTTAAAACCCTCATCAGCCGTCCAAACAATTACGCCAGATGTTGTGGCTATTAATGAAAAGTACATGTATATATGGGCGCCAGTAGGACTCCAGAACCGAGGCCAGAGTGTTGGGAGCGCCAAAAGCGCCCCACAACTGTGCAATGCAATCAAGAAGAGAGAAAAAAACAATAATGAAACATTACAACACGACAAACAAAAAACAAAACAAAAAAATAACATAAATAAAAATTAACATCAAAATGCTAAATAATAATAATAATAATAATAATAAAACTCGTTTAAAATGGGCTGGCCACCGCAGAAATGCCATTTGTCGAGGAAGGCCAACCCAGCAATGCACATAAATCTAAACTCACCATTTCAATTAATTAAGGCCAAAAGCCTTGTAGCCTATATCGAACTTAAGTTTTAAATTTCGTAGCTCTGAGATTTATGGTTGCATAAACGCAGATGGGTACATTCTTACGTAAGTAAACATCAACTTCCGGTACTTCTATTTTAGCCAAAATCTTGTGGTACTTATTGTAGCCTCTAGATAGCTTAAGTTTCAAATTTCAAGGCTCTGCCACTTATTGAAGACGAGATATGAACGATTAAAATATTTATTTATAGCCTCCGAAACGTCGGTTTATGAATAAAATTATGGTTTAAATTATCTTCTTTTTTGGACTGCCTTTTTTGATCCACTCAATTTCACTTACATGTCCGTCTCCAAAAATTACTTCAAACTTATACTCTAAATGTTTGAAATTTGAGAGATGGACCGCACGGCAATGATTAATATATATAATTATTGAAAAATGTGTTATAAACTAATTAAATATATAGCGAGCCTGATAGTGAAAAAGGTTGTGTGATATGCCAAACCCATTCATTATTTTAGTTCAATAACCTTACTTGAAAATAGACCTTATTTCTCTGTTCTTATATTTGTTTTGTATTAAAATATTAATTCGAAAGTTTATCATGGGAATTAATGTCAAGTTTTTTGTGTGATTGTTTTTATTTTTCAACCAACATTTCGTCGACTTTGCTGACTTCTTCAGGGCTTCAAATAGTTACACCACACATTCGTCTAAAATACATTATTCTCCTTTACCTATAAAGATCCATCAGAAAATTAAACTTCAAAAAAAATTCGGCACATTCACATAAGCAATTTTTCTCTTTTCATTCTTTACAAACATTATTAGATAAACAGTTTTAGAAATAATATAAACAAAATCAGACAACACATTTTTAAAACAATAGAACAGAATCATTTTCCTTATACACCTTCATATAGGTATAGAAATATCAAATTTAAATAAAAAATTGATGGTTCTTCATTGGTAACGGAGATAAAAGAATATAATCTTTTTAGACGAATATGTGATGTAATTATTTGAAGCCCTGAAGAAGTCGGAAAAGTCGACGAAACGTTTGTTGAAAAATAAAGACAATCACACAATAAACTTATCCTTAATTCCCATTAAAAACTTTTGAATTAATACACATTATGGACGGAAATGATAATAAAAAATATTAATATGTTGTGTTTTTTCTTTTATTTCAGGTAAGAATCTCTTTCTGTTCTCCGATATATCTCTTTCATTTACCAGTCATCAAAGGTAAAAAGAATTTTATATAATTCTTAATTTAAATAATATTATCTTTTTTAAGAATGAATCTTTATATTTAAGGTCAAAATCGAAGATTTTAGTAGAATATTTTTAAATTGCATATCAGAGGGCTTCGTCTCCTCAGGAGTTGAACCCGTGTAAGAACACGTTTGCCGGGCTTGTTAGTTCTACCCTTGAGACAAAAACACACCCTGACATTTAATATATTTAAGAGAAGTCAGAAATTTTGAACTCCATTCAATTCGAAAGGCTTTTCTTAAATATATTACATGTCAGGGTGTGTTTTTGTCTCGAGGGTAGAACTAACAAGCCCGGCAAGCGTGTTCGTACTCGGGTTCAACTCCTGAGGGGACGAAGCCCTCTGATATGCAATGTAAAAATATTCTACTATAATCTTAGATTTTGACCTTAAATATAAATTCTTTTTTGATATATTTGGTTTATACCGTGAGTTGTATTTTTGAAAAAAAAAACATCTTATTTTCAAAAAAATATCAACTAACCACACTATAGAGCCACGAGAATAAAATAAAGAAAAAAATTATTTTTAAAAGGCCATTGGCGAATTTTATGTGCTAGATTAGATTAGAAATATTAATATTTTATTATTTATTAGGTTCGTAGGAAACTGGAAATTAAATAACAGAGTTCTATTTAATGAGTCGACGAACGTTTCGTCCCATTATGATTAAGTCGCAAATAAAACGTCGAAACGTTCAACGCATTAAATAGAACACTCTTATTTGATTTCCAGTCTCCTACGATCCTATCCAATAATTGAGCCGTTCACTGCACAAATCGATTAACTTCATAAAACGAAAAGTGGAGAAATGCGATTAAATAATGAACATTATTACATTATTTATTATTCAATCGACAAAATTTTTTGTCTTTTAATGGTGTTAATCTTTATTATTTGGGGAATGTATTATAAATATAAAAAACTATGACTGAACCAAGTGATTTGACACTTAATTTTTTTTTGTGAAACCTACCTCGCATCTTACTCAAAACTTAAATTTAAGATATTTCATAAGTGGAGTTAATCGATTTGTAGAATGAACGGTTCAATTATTAAATAAGGATACGAGTAATCAAACATTAATATTTTATTTATTAATATGGAAAAAAATATGTAGTATGTATAATAATTATTTGTTTGAGACTATAGTTTCGAAGGCATGGCCTTCATCATCAGTCTTTTTAATTATAAATATTTTATCTATTATTTCTCATTGGATATTAAAAATTAGCAAGGTAGCCATACATACGTCTTTCCAAAAAGAAAAGCTTTTTAATATATTTGTTTATTGTTTAATAATATGCTTATTCATTCTATGAATAATAAAGTAAGTTTAAAAACAGTCAGCACAGATTTAAGCTTTTTAGGTTACGAGAATGTAGAAAGAGTGTGAATCAAGCATCATTCACTGGTCCCATTGCTATTCTTTTCCTTTAAATGGACGCATTTCTCTTTACTGGATGAATATTACAATAGCTGGGTCTCCGTGGAATAGCCTGGTGAGAGCTAAAGCGGCGATAATGCTCACTTACAAGGGATACTCTTTCAGAGTAAAATATTGTTCCCTCAATCAAAAACAATTCCAAAATTTATATAATTTTTATAAAAAAATATAAAACCGACTTCAAAAAAATTAAATGCAACAAATAATAAAAATTAAAAAACAAATAAAATGCACTAAAAGGTATAAAATAATTATCTAATTAAGTTTCAACAAAACGACGAAATATTAACATGAAATCACTTTTTGAAGTCGGTTACAAAAATATAAATTTTATTAATCGAACTCGACGGATCTTACTTAGTATGTTTGGCGGGTACGCTCGCTTATATAGTTTGTTTAGCACCGACTTCAAAAAGTGATTTAATGTTAATATTTCGTTGTTTAGTTGTAACTAGATAAGATAATTATTTTATTTGATTTTTGAGTTCTTATTATTTTATATGTTCCATTTAGTTTTTTACTTCATTTTATTTTTATTTTTTATAAAAATTATTATTTTTTTTATTTTTATTTTTAGTAATCTTATTAAGGTAGTTCTTTCACAAATGCAAAAATTCAAGTTTTTGAAACTTGGGATATAAGTCATTAAAAGCATAATACACATACTGTTAAAATTTGAAGACGATTTACCACACCAAACATAAAATAATTGCAATTAAAAATGACATTTTTTACATAGGGTAGATAGGGAAAGGGTGGGGATATGATAATTATTTTTTTTTTCATTGAAGGACTTTCACCATCTTGATGAAAAACTAAAATTTGTTAGAATAATATATTCGGAGTAACTTAAAAAAAAAAAAATGAAATTATTTGCCATGTAGTTTTGATAAAAAAAAAACCTATTTGGGCGATTATTTTTAGTGGAGGAGATATAAGCACAATGGCTTGGAATCGGTCCGGAAAGTATGTGTGTATCTATTATAGGGATTTCGTAGTGTGAGTGGACAGTCACGTTAAAAAAAACTCTAAAATTTTAGTTCCGTTCATATTTATAGAGTGGTTACGAGGCTAAAACTTTTTGTGTGGATTGTCGCGAAAGAACCTCCTTAATAGTGACTTATATAATACATGCATCTTGTAAGAGAAAGCGTCGGGCGAATGAATCAGAAAATGATAATAAAATTCAATTAATAAATAGAGAAATTCTCTCGAAACGTTAGCCGGTTTTAAATGAATGTTTTTAAGATTGTTTTTTATAAAAGATTTTATTTAATATAATTTCGATTATTTGCTCATAAGAATGAGATTTACCTTATTTCATTATTGGTCATATCATCAGAACTTGACCAACTTAATATGGGACCACCCCTATGGTACCCGCTTTCCAATAAAAAAATAATCATCGAAATCGGCCCACTTGGCAAAAAGTTCTCGCTGAACATACATAAAATAAATAAATAAATAGTTGGGTATCTTGACTATCTTGGAGCTATACTGATCCAAACGCAGAAAGATTGATTAAAATCAGTTCATAAACAAAGAAGTTATGCCTGAACAAACGTAACAAAAAAGGCCCAATACCAATGAAATTTATATTTTTACTAATTGGAAACTAGACTGAACCCAATGCAAAAAAGTCATCAAAATCGGTTCACAATTGCCGAAGATATCAGGTAACATAGACACAAAAAAAATTCAGTCGAATTGAGAACCTCCTCCTTTTTTGAAGTCTGTAACAATATAACTTAAATTCATAGAAGGAATCGTAGTGAACTGGATATTATAAATTAAAACACAGACTTGAAAAAGTATACCGATACACACAAATTTACAAATGTTTTTTTTTGTTTGCTTTTTTTTGTTTCGATGGATGTCCTATTAACAGGATCATTAAATTACTGCTTGTTCCAAGTTAGTTTAGTTAAATTAGTCAGGAAAGTAAAAATAATTCGGCTAGAGAGAGAAGGGACCACTGGGCTGCGGCTAGCCATTTAATTATTGCGTAGAAAATGGGATACAATTAAATACGGAAGTTAAATGTTATATTATCATATTAGCAAGGGTTACCACACATTTGGGCAACAAACATCATCCATCCAGTAATACAATGACACATTTATAATATATATTTAATTTTTGGATTTTTGAAATTAAAAAAAAAAAATTCAATTTATTTTTTAACAAGGGTCGATTCAAGTTAATTTAAAATTAATCAAAGCATTGGAATTCGTATTGAAATCGGTTTCATAACATCCTCTAAATATAATTAAATTTTAAATGTGAATCCACGGAATTATGATTAAATGAAAATGTTACCTTTGAGGTCAAATTTAATTCAAATTTATTAGAAATTAATATTCGTATTTATAAGATTGAAGTAATTTTTGTAGACGGACTGATAAGTGAAATTGAGTGAATATTGATGAGGCAGTCCAAAAAAAGAAGATAATTTATACTATCTTTTTATTCATAAACCGACGTTTCGGAGGCTATTCCCTCCTTCTTCAGGGTTTTGAAAAGTCAGTGAAGGAAATCCAATGCGACATTCCCCTCTGTCTCCTCTTTCAGTGGCAGTAACAGTAATATATTGTATTTCATTCTTAGCAGAATTATAGTCTACTACACTTTTCAAAACCCTGAAGAAGGAGGGAATAGCCTCCGAAACGTCGGTTTATGAATAAAAGGATAGTATATATTATCTTCTTCTTTTTTTGGACTGCCTCATCAATATCAACTCAATTCGTATTTATTATTAAAAACCGACTTCAAAAAAATTAAATGCAACAAATAAAATAATAATAACTTAAAAATAAAATAAAATCCACTAAAAGATATAAAATAATTATCTTATTTAGTTACAACTAAATGACGAAATATTAACATCAAATTACTTTTTGAAGTCGGTGCCAATCAAACTATACTTATAAGTAAAATTTAGGGAACGCGGTGTTGGTTTATAGTGAAACATTGTTAAAATTAAATTAGGTTGGAGTTGGTGGTGTTTCACAAGGAGAAAAATTAAAATACAAAGATTTTTACTTTATCCAATGCGAAGCATGGGGAAAGTATTGTAATCGGTCTCGAGGCAAGCGTGGCTTCAAAGGGTCCTCAGGTAAAGACTACGGAACCCATGGACTCAATTAAAGTGTGAAACACCACCAACTCCAACCTAATTTAATTTTATACTTATAAGCGAGCGTACCCGCCAAACGTACTAAGTAAAATCCGTCGAGTGCTATTCATAAAACGTATATGTTTAGCACCGACTTCAAAAAGTAATTTGATGTTAATATTTCGTCTAAAGGTGTATACTGGAAATTGTCGACTTGTATCTTATTATTATTGTCTGTATACAGAATCAGATCAACAATAAAGTGTAATCAATGTTGAAAATTATTTAATACACACTTTGTTATTGATATTTTATTTATTTATTTAGTTTGTATAACTTAATCCTATCATCAGGATACTTTTTATTTATGAAAAATGTACCTAATTACAGGCTACAACAAGATTTATTTATCCTGTTTGAGATGGAATTAAGACTTAGAAATCGTTAACAAATAAACAAAATAAATACAGTGAATCATTTGGTCATAAAGATTATTTTCATACTCTACATTGATCAAGAATAATTTATTTAAATATTATAACGAAAACACTTCCCTGCTAGCACACTTGGTCTAGAAGATGTTTTCTATACACTTGAAGACCTTCTAGACATCTTAAAGAGAATAAGAGCTGAATAAGGCCTCTTCTAGGCCGAGTGTGCTAGCTGGATTAATGATCAGAAAATTACCAAATACAAATATAAAAATATAATATATATGTCGATGTCAAAATTTAAATTAAGATATTATTTTAATTCGAATAAATGTAAATCTCATTGAGTAAGAATGCCTACCGTAGTTCTGACTTGTAGACGCCTTGAACTGATGGGTTGAGATGTCTCCGGCCCCACAAACCAACCTCCCATCTTCAGCTAAAAGAAAAGAAACACACACATGAATAAATAATAAAAAAATAAAATTGTACTATATGATGTATCATCGAAAATTGAATCATTCAAATGCCATAGGTCAGTGTTCTTCAACCTTCGTCATCATGCGGAACCCTTTTTTAAGATAATTTTTAATGGAACCCTTCGTTCAGTAGGACAATCAGATATGATTTTAGGGGGAGGGGTGTCGTATTACATAGAGGGTTGGGCTAGCATATTTTGAAGAGGTATAAAAAATAAAAAAATTTAACTAGAAAAAAACTGAATACATTTTTGAAAAGAATATATATTTTAAACATTATTTCAGACAAAAAAAAGGGGGGGGGTTAAAAAATTAAAGTTCTAGTCCTTTCGGCCAACCTCATCCAAAGTCTGTATATAGATATATTCTGTGGAACCCCAGAAGGCTAGAAATGCAGAAACTAAACACCCAAAATTGGGAGGGGGGTCAAAAATGAAAATTCTAGCCCTTTCGACCAAACTCAACCAAATGTTGTATACATCGCTTGGTCGAAAGGGTTAGAATTTTTATTTTTGACCCTCCTCCCAATTTGGATGGTTAGTTTTTGCATTTCTAGTCTTCTGGGGTCCACAGAATATGTATATAAAATTTGGTTGAGTTTGGTCGAAAGGGATAGAATTTTTATTTTTACCCCCTCCCCTTTTTTTTGTCTGAAATAATGTTTAAAATACATTAAAAAAAAATTTTATGTTCTTTTCAAAAATATATTCAGTTTTTTCTAGTTCATTTTTTTATTTTTTATACTCTTCAAAATGTGGTAGATTTGTATGCCCCAATCTGTATTACATGTTATGAACAAGGTGCGTCCCTACCTTTGTTATAAAAACTTTATAATATAAAATATAAATTTGCATTTATTAAATCAAAAAATATGATAAAAATAAAAAATATAAAGTATTTGTATTATACATCGAATGTTAGCATTGAGTCGCGAAACCCCTAAAGCGTTTGAGTGGAACCCTACGGTTCCGCGGATCACAGGTTGAAGAACACTGCCCTAGGTAAGATATTTTTTAGATAGTATCGAATCATTTTTGTAAACACTCAATAATTTAAGAAAAATCAGAGACAAAAATAAATTATGAAATATTAAATATTTACCTTCGATTCACTGGGCGATCGATCTATCTCTTGTCTTTCTCATCGTCTCCAGATGTTGAAAAAAGCTGTTTTGGGTGAATACCTATAACACTTGAGATAAACATTAGTAGCAATCCCCCCCCCCTTTTACTACATACTAATTTAGTCATCAAGACGTATATGTAGTAAACGAAATAAATTCCTTTAATTCGCGAAAAATTCAAATTTTATTTCATCTAAATCAAATTCTTATAATTTGAAATATCAGAGTAAAATTCGAATTCATATAATCGGACTTCGAGAGAGACTGAAGACCTATGTATCAGTGAGAGTGGCCTTGATTTTTTGGAATACGGATAGAATGAGAGACCAGGGCGAGCTGAAAGAGATCCTACCTAACTAACATTTCGTGACCCTAGCCATAAGGCAGCCGCTCGTATTCCTTAGGCTAATCCTGAGGAAGCAACGGACGACCTTCTGGTCTTCGTTCTAGTCCATAGAGCCACCTCAAACCCGCCCTCAAAGACACAAAGTCACCAGGCTCCCATTCCCACCCCATTGTTCCATTTGAACAAGGCGTCAAGCGACGACTTTTCGGTAAGACACAAAACATGCAAGCACATGCAAGATGAACCTGGACCTCGATCTTTAGAAATCCGATCGTATCGGTCACTTCCCTCATGACCCGTTCGCGGGTTCAACAAATGGGTGGCGTCTATTTTAGCTCTCTTGCGGGTCTTAATACTAAAATAACCTTAAAACTAAATTGAAGGGCACAAGAGAGGGAAACACATTACAAAATATCCATAAGAGGCCTAAGATAGACGACACCGCATTTGCTGTCTCCAGGAAAGAAATCAGAGGGAAGAGTGCAGGTCCCCAACACAGAAAAAGAGACCCTCATCGTTGGCATGGCATATCATCCCACCCTCCCTCTAAACTCTATTGCATACTACATCTAATAAAACTGTAAATTTAATTTTAATATTTTTCTATCACATATTCTGAATCTAAGAATTAAATTTGATATTAAAATAGCGATGAATCCCATCGGTGGTCGAGGCGTTGAAACCTGAAAATCCCTACGCAAAATTTACAATTCTAATAAATGTTGTAAAGATCCTCCAATGGTTCCCTTGTTGCTTCACTACAGATGAAGATGAAATGGGATCTGAAAATTCCTAATATGATTCTCTTTTAAGTTAATAATTAAATAATTACAAGAAAAAAAAATTGAAAAAATGAAATGATTAGAGTGATTTTAATTCATTTTTGATATTAAGAATTGCAAAAAATTGAAAACTCAAATAAAATTATTATGATTAAGATTAATTTGATTTTAAATTCCAATTATGAAACATTTAATAGCCAAGTTATTTAATTAAAAATTTATTAAATTATAATTGAAAAGAAAAACTTTAATATAATATATGAAAATAAGTTAAGTATTACATTTACTGTGTGTAGCTAAAGGGTATGCTGGAAAGAGAAAACATCCTAATTCTTTCCCAACTATAATCTAGCTATAAAAAAGCTTTACTAAATGCCATGCTAAAAAAATATTATACTCATATTTGGTGCGCTGTGAGAAGTTCATAAATGTGTCGGATTTGATAAAAGACAGCAACGAAACATCACCAAAGTGAAGGATCCATGAAAAATAAAATAAAAATAAAGTTAGAAATTATAAAAATGAATATTAAATGAGATGAAATAAAAATATCTAAATGAAAGAGATTTAAATGATCAATGAGAAATTTACTCTATTCTACCATTTCTGATAAGAATTTTGAATAAAGAGCATTGAAATCTTATGAAATAAGGGTGATCTAATTTGTAACTCAAGAAGGTTTGAGGGATAATTAAAAATAATGAAATATTCATGAATATCTTTGAAATTACGACAACAGAAGATATACCTATAAAATAAATACTAACCTCGTCGTTAAAATAAAAGGCTAAACTCGCAGGCAGCCGATGATCTCGTTGCTCAAGTGATTTTGTCACCTTTAAGAAAATTATTGCAAAATTAGTATATAACATATCTATATATATATCGAGAGGGAAGTTTTTGAAATAAACAATGTAATCTATAAATCAAATTCAATTTTTAATTTAAATAGAGAAGAAGACAATCTAATGAGAAAATTTTTTAAAAATATTATATTCAAGAATTAAGTTTGAAATTGAAGGGTTGAGAATGATAAAGACCAAAGCCACATTTTTTTCAAAAGTTGTTTTTTGATGTAGATTGCATTGGAAACACAAGTAGCAGATACTGGTAAAGTAGTGGAAGATAAAAGTCATAGATGGTAGTATCATAGTCAATGTGGTAGTATCATATCGTGATTTATAGATTTTTTTAAACTTTCAATTTGCTCTCCTGAAAAAAGTTAATTTGTGGCTTTGGACTTTATTATTCTTGACCCTTCAATTACTATTATAGAAATAAATACAAATAATACCTGAGAGACCCTGATGACAGACTGGGGTCATCTCGATTAAACGGTGGCTTCTTTCTGTAAAAATAATCAGGTATGAATTTAAAGGTATATATGTTTATAAATATAATTTTTAAATTACCTGATTTGATCTAGAAGCGAATCCCTCGATGGGCGACATTATTGTAAATGATGAATGGGGAACTGAAAATTCCTAATTCTAATTCTATATTTATCATAAAAATTGAATAATTTCAAGAAAACTATCGAAAATTGAATGATTTTAATCGATTAATTTAATGAATTGCCAAAAATTTAAATTTGAAAATTTATTTAGGCTATGATTGAAATTAAATTTACTGAATATTTATTTAAATTATTTAAATTTTTTGAAAAATGGTTTAAAATAATTTTATTATGAAGGCAAGAACTTTAAAATCAAAAATAAATTTATTTTAATCGAAATAATTTAAATATTAAAGTAATAAGTGATTCTAACTGAAGGGGTGTGGTGTAAAAAAACACTTAAAAATTAATTATATAAAAAATGATATACTCAAGTTTGGCGAGCTTTTGATGAGAAGACATCAATGAATCGAATGAGGGAGAGCAGCGAGACACATCAATGAAGTAGATGGATGATCATGAAAGAAGGGAAAAAAAAGTAAATTAGAAAATAAGAAATTGTACAAATGATTATTAAATGTAATGATAAAGATTGTAAGATGAAAATAAAGTAAAAATATATAAAGATTAGATGAAATCAAATTTACTAATGAGAAATGTATTCTATTACCAAATCATTGGACTTCCTAAGACAAGGGGAAGTAAATCAACGAGTTTAATAATTGAAATTTGATTGATAATTTGAAAAAAAATAAAACTATATGAGAAGATTTTTGAAAACTCCTATATGTTTTTAAATATTTTTCAAAAAATTTAGAAATATAATAAATAAATAAGTACCTCGGAGTTAAAATAAGGTGCTTAATCTCGCAGGCAGCCGATGACCTTATCCGTCAAAACGACTTTGTCGTTGGAGATTACTGGAGAGGATTCCTGAAGTTGTGTCCCGTTGCCTTCCTATGGATATATTTATTTTCGACATAGATGAAAATTATTCTGGCTGCAGCCAGATTCAATCCCGAGTAAGCTCAAAGTTATTAGCCACTTCATCTTTAAAAAATTAATTAAAATTAATCAAAGAGCTTGTCTAGGTGTATCACTATATAGTAATAAATACTTTCAATATGTAATGTGAAAAGTGAAGAAAACGAAATTATTTTAAGAATCTTCAAAAAATATTAATTTAATGGAGGAAATGAAAAACTTTCTAAAGCCTCGAGATGTTCTTTACAAGATGAATTGGATTTTTTTTAATATCATTGGTTTTGGCTTCCGAGATATAAATGGTCCCCTATTCAAAAAATCAACTAATCTCATGTTGCTTAACTACCAAATTTTATTTTATTAGGTTCGTTAATAAATACGATCACCCATTTAGGAATTATCCGATCTCATGCTACTTAGCTACCGAGATATACATGATGGATACCTATCCAAGAATAAACCATGCTACAAATTGGTCAACTTTTAAGATATGTGTTGAAAAACCCCATATATATGATCATCCATCCATGAATCGACCAAGCAAATGCTAAATATTAAGCATGAAAAGTGAATTATTATTTTTAAAAGAAACGATAGATATTATTTTACAACTGCGATTTAGATGGCCACATACCCAAAATATTCACCCATCTCATGTTGCTTAACTACCAAAATTTAAGTAATTGGGTTAAATAATATTATAGATATACGATCACCCATCCTGATATCAACCAGCCCCCATTAGCTGAGATATTCGTTAAGAGATTCACTATGTGATCAAAAATGGCTAGTGATCACCCATCCATGAATCAACCGCAGAGAAGTCGCACCTTAAGCTTAACTTTATTTTCTCTATGTCCCCATGACCGAAAGGTAGATAGATAACTTATAATTGAAACGAGGAATTAAATTTTATTTTATACCTGATGTGTCTAAACAAGTTAAGACCCGTTTATAAAATTAATTCATTCCAATTATTTTAATTAAAATTGGGCGTCTTTATAACTTTGATTATACTAGTATAAAATAAAATAAATTTATTAAAAAAAACGGGCAACTTTAGCGCATCCTCAATTATTCAATATATTTTATCTAATAAATTATTTATTTATTTTCACCGAAATCATAGAAAAACAAAATTATTAGAAAATAAATAATTATCGATTTATTTAAGACAAAGGATTCTATGTATGAATATAAATCTAATAATGAAATTGTTAATTGGAAAAGTATAATTAATAAAATATCGATTACGTCTGCCCAAAATAATAGTAACAAATAGAAGTTGACTTTTATTTCAACTTTTTATTTTTCCCCTTACTGGCCCCTTAGCCAATTCAATTTAAATAAAATAGGGCCACCAAACACGGTTCTTTTTAAATACATATATTAGAATTTAATAAATTTTGAACTCACATTAATGACTGGAGGCCGAATCTCGAACATGTTTGGACTCGCAGAGTGAATAATGCAGACCATGGAATCCATTAACTAAATGATTTCTCTCATCTGATGAATTATATTTGAGATACTGAAAAATCGAAATAGAATATTAGTTTTGGCATATTTTATATATTCGTTAAAAATTAATAAATCTCTAAAGGATAGAAAATTTATTAATGAAGAATTCAATCTAAAAGGTTGGTTGGTTAAGATTTTTTCTTAATTTTTCCTACCAACACTTTTTTTGAAAAATTTTCATCTCAATTCAATAAATTTTAATATCGATTTATTAATTTAAAGTTGATTTCAAAATATATTAATGATAAATTCAAGTTCAAAGCGTGGCGTCGTCAAGTCTCATTTTTTTCTTTAATTCTCCTCCCAACACTTATTTATTCAAAATTTTTGTCTCAATTAAACAAATAATCATAGATATACATTAATTTTAAGTTGAAATAAAAAAATTATAAAATCTAGAGAAGAATTTGAGCTCACCATATGAACTGGCGTGGATTTAGATGTGAACGGGTTCGATCCTGGATCGCTACTAGCTTAGAGATGAATGGTCAGCAGCAGCGTCAAGACAGACGTCCTCTGGTCAAAAAAATAATTAATTAAATAAAATAAAATAATTTAATTATTTGTTTTATGAAATTTTAAAGTTAAAAAAAATTCAAATTTACATAATATTGTAATCAAATTTATTATAATTTTAATTAATTACATTCACATATATATTTTTAACCGACTTCAAAAAAAGGAGGAGGTTCTCTATTCGACTGATTTTTTTTTTGTGCCTATGTTACCTCATATCTCCGCCAATTGTGAACCGATTTTGAAAAAAAAATTTGCATTGGGTTCAGTCTACCTTCCGATTGGTCCCATTTTTTTCATAGGTATTAGACCATTTTTGTTAGGTTTGTTTATGCCTAACTTCTTTGTTTATGAACCGATTTTGATGATTCTTTTTTTATTCGAAAGGGGGTATCTTAGGGATGGTGTCATATTAATTTGGTCAAGTTCTGATGATATGATCACTATTAATAACATCACTAAAAAGAGAAAAATAAAAATAATTTTTATAAAAAAAATAAAACCGACTTCAAAAAATTAAATGCAACAAATAAAATACACTAAAAGGTATAAAATAATTATTATCTTATTTAGTTACAACTAAACGACAAAATATTAACATGAAATTACTTTTTGATGTCGGTACCAAACAAACTATACCTATAAGCGAGCATACCTTCCAAACGTACTAAGTAAGATCCGTCGAGTGCGATTCATAAAAGGTATATGTTTGGCACCGACTTCAAAAAGTAATTTCATATTAATATTTCGTCGTTTAGCTGTAACTAAATAAGATAATAATTATTTTATACCTTTTAGTGTATTTTATTTGTTGCATTTAATTTTTTGAAGTCAGTTTTATTTTTTCTTAAAAATTATTTTTATATCATGTAATTAAAATTCTTTTTGCTCCCAAAATATTGATCCGACCTAAATATATATAATGTCCATTCTTTTAGGATATTAAATTATCAAAATAATACTTCCTCAGAGTTTTCAATATCTAGGGCGAAAGAGTAAGGTTTATCTTTCTTACCACGTACATTTAACTATTACTGTCTAACCCTTTGACGTACACAAATTAGTATAAATATTGAATTTGGTTGGTGGCTCAGATTTTATCTCGATATATATATTTCGGGTTTTGAACCCATCATCAGAAGTTAACATAGAAAACTGTTTTCAAAACCCGAAATATATATAATATCGAGATAAAAACTCAAAACATAAGTATATTTGTTTTATTTTGTGAAACCTACCTTGAAATTTTACTTACTTTTTATTATAAAAAATGTTTCACCTTGAACCGATACCTAACTCTAAAAATTACTTAAATTCAGAGAAAAATGTAAAATTTGCCTCTCTGCTAACATATCAAATCTTAATTTTTTTTTTTTTTTACTTTTTCTTCCATTTAAATTTTATATTATCTTCAACATAACGTTTGTTGAAGACGAACCTTCCAATAAGATGTTAAAAGATCATCTTTCTGTTGAGTTTTTTGCATTCCAATTTAAATTGTATATTAAATGTCCAATTGGCGATGTCTTTGGTATATTGAAAACTCCTGATTCTCATATTACTACTTATTCTTAGATGCATGATCATGTGGGAAGTCTGTATTTATTTATTTTTTTATTTTTAATGATATTGATCCAATAATGTTTTCCAGCCAGAAGCTGTAAATTCTATAACTCAGGATTGATCTCTCTAACCTTTAAATTGAAGGTTTCTTTTTGCCTAGAGTAGCAGAATTTTTATAAATTAAAGGAAACAATAAAAGAGCGTGTCTTCTGGTAGTAAAATATTTTTTTTTAATTTATTTATAAAGAGACTACCTATAGTTTCGAGGGCTTTGCCTCCTTCATCAGCGTTTTACAATTGATTCACAGGAAGCCCTCGAAACTATAGTCTATTTTTTAATTTATTTATAACGAAACTATAGTTTCGAGGACTTTACCTCCTTCATCAGCGTATTACAATTGTTTCACAGGAAGCTCTCGAAACTATAGTCTATTTTTAAAATTTATTTATAACGATACTATAGTTTCGAGGACTTTTTCTCCTTCATCAGCGTATTGCAATTGATTCACAAGAAGCCCTCAAAACTATACTCTATTTTTTAATTTATTCATAATAAAACTATAGTTTTGATGACTTTTCCTCCTTCATCAGAGTATTTCAATTGATTCACAGGAAGCCCTTGAAACTATAGTCAATTTTTTTAATTTATTTTTAATGAAACTATAGTTTCGAGAAGTTTGCCTTCTTCATCAGCGTTTTACAATTGATTCACAGGAAGAGCTCGAAACTATAGTCAATTTTCTAAATTTATTTATAACGAAACTATAGTTTCGTGGACTTTGCCTCCTTCATCAGTTTATTACAATTGATTCACAGGAAGCCCTCGAAACTATAGTCTTGTTATAAATAAATTTAAAAACTTATTTTTCTAGCAGAAGACACTCTTTTATTGTCTCCCTTAATCTCTAACCTTTTTTCATAAAGAGAAATCAATGAGGTTCTTCTCTGCTTGATGCAAATAAATATATACACAATTTCATTGATTTCTCTTTATGAATCAACAACTCTGCTATTCACGACAAAACAAGATCTTTTCAATTAAATATAACCTTTTTATTATATACTATATTAAATTTCTCACTCTCAAGTGCTATTAGGAAATATCTGCTCTTTCATTATCATTAAAACAAAAGACTGATTTTTAATATAAAATAATTATATTATTTTTCTTTTATGTTAAATCAAAAAAGTTTTCACTGAAGCATGAAATTGTCATGATTATTTAGCAATTGTTTACAAGCTACAACATTGTAGCATATTAATTTCAAATTATTTTCGGTTCATTAAAACTGCCAATTAAATAAATGTACATGTATTTCAGGGATTAACTATAATCAGATAGCTAGTCAATCAGTAATGAAGCAATTAAGCATTCCCATGTACAATGTGTTTAATGTTTCATATAGTGAGTGCACGGGCGTCCATCGATAATCGATAAAAGGGTCTGTTCTGATCAGTCTGCAATATTTACTTTTTAGGTAGAATTATATGTAAAAATTGGTTACAAATGGCAACCAGAAAGTAATGAGAAACCTCCCCCCAAAAAATGAAAAAAAATATTCTTCAATTAGCTTAAAAATTTTATTATTTACGGTGTTGAATTATATTACTGCATTGTATTATTATACTTAAGGTAGCTGTTTCGCGACAATACTAGCAAAAAGTTAATGCTAGAGTATATAGAACAGATAATAAGAATTCATAATTCATAGGCCCAAAACTTTTTGCTGTTTATATACCATTTCTAGCCAATCCTGTGCTCGTTTGACAAATATGGCAACACTGTCCGAGCTTGAATATATTTTATCATAGAAATTTCAGAAAAGTACATTATAAAGGGAGATTTATAAAACAAAAACTGCTTAATAAGAGATTGAAAACTGTTGCGACAATTTTCGAAGCGAAAAAAAGTAAATAAAATTACTAAAGTTAACCCACTTTTTTGGTTAAATAAATGCGTTGTTGCCAGTTTGTTTTTATTGTAAATTTTTCATTATACATTTTTAATTATTTATTTATTATATTACACTGTTGAAGGAGACAATAAAAAGGTGTCTTCTGCTGGAATTATAAATTTTATTTATTTATAACGAGACTATAGTTTCGAGGGCTTTGCCCTCTTCATCAGTCTATTACAATGTATTCACAGGAATTAATTTATGAATGAAAGTTTTACATTTTTCATGTGTTAAGGTTAACACATGAAAAATGTAAAACTTTCGTTCATAAATTAATTCCTGTGAATACATTGTAATAGACTGATGAAGAGGGCAAAGCCCTCGAAACTATAGTCTCGTTATAAATAAATAAAATTTATAATTCCAGCAGAAGACACACTCTTTTATTGTCTCCTTCAATATATAAAAATTCTGCTACTCTCGGCAAAAACTTTCAATTTAATATTACACTGTGTTGTAACTATGAACTAAAATTTTCTTAAAAAATGTATTAGTTATTGTTTAATGTTGGTTTAGTTTTTTATAACAATGGTAAGAATAGTTTCTTAATTACAATTAAATATGTATGTAAATTTTCCGATATCTCGTATAGTGTATGAGAGTCTGAAAAACTCTATCTTTGGAATTTAATATCTCCGGAAATATATTGTTCATAAATTTCGTTTTGCCACCAATCGATGCAAAAGTATTTAAATAATAATTTGTATAAATTTAGAAAAAAATCCTAAGAAAACCCATATGGTGAAACAATTAACTTAAGTCGCAAAGCTTCGAGATTTGAAACTTTAGCTATCTGGGAGCTATAATATATACCTACTCCTAAATTTTGTATTCTAAGATTTCTTATAGCTGTTGTTTTATTTAATAAAGGTTCAATGAAGAAACTTGCAGCTTTTTAATATTTATTTTATTTAAAAATCGCTAACATTTCGGCCATTGGTGATAGCCATCTTCAGAGCTAATACAGGATTGAACCAGTGGCGATTGGTGACTTTTCAACCAGGGGATGCTGTCCTAAAAAGTAGTCTTCATTTTTTGAAATTTTATATTAATCTTCGCTTTTTTTCAAATTTCATCAAATACGGCATCATTTTCTTTATTTTTCAAATTAATAATTGGATTTTTTTAAATATATTTTGGGATCTTTGCCCTAATCGGATACTGCTTTGTGTGAGTGAGGGTAGGAGTCAAAAATTAATTATTGTGACTTAAACTTAACAGTCCCTGAGATGGAAATCGACCATCTTCCACACGGAATCAGCCTGTCCTATAAGAAAATTTTAAATTTCTCCTAATTCTATTGCTATAAGCAAGCTATGACTTGTCTATAGTAGGTACTCTTAGTTATTTCCTATCTTATATATTGAGAGTTCTTAAAAATGGATTAGTCCAAAGATTCCCGAGTCATCTTTATTTATTCTTTTTTTGTATTATTTCTATTTTAATAGTTTCTCAGCGAGAATAATTTTTATTTGACTAAAACTCGTCTGGACTTGTCATTGACGTGCTTGAACTGGAAGATAAATCTACCAGGCAGGGACTTCAAACCTTCTATCGGCACCCTTTTTGGAAAAATCATTCATTTTAATTGCCCCTTGAAATTATGCAACAATTTTATTTTATTTTGAGAACCAATATACCTACTTTTTAAAACAAAAAAAAAAATGTTTTTTTATAGAAATATTTGAAATAACGGATAATAATCAAATGAGAAATTGAATACGGAAAAATTTATCAAAGATTATTATGTATATATTATATGTCAGAAAGTTTCGCCTCCTCAGGAGTCGAATCCGAGCGCTAACTTGCTGACGGATAATAATTTGAAAATTTAAAGATCCTCCTGAAATTTTGAAGTCGATCTTAAATATATTTATGAAAATATTATATATGTTTGAAATTTTATGAATGCACCGCATCCACAGCATCAATTGACCGCAGGCCACTGGATTGAAAATGTGGAATTAGATTAGTCTAATCTAAGTATATTCAACCCTGTATTCGCTCTGAAGATGGCAATAACCAATGGCCGAAACGTTAGTAGCGGTTTTTAAATAAAAGAAATGTTAAAAAGCTGCAGGTCTCTTCTCAGAGGCGACTGTGGGTCAGTGGTTAGAGTGTCGGGCCGTTGGCCTGAAGTACGCTGGTTCGAGACTGAGCCTCGGCAGATATTTGCAGTCGCCTCCTCTTGGAAAGCAAGGGCAATCTACCAAGAGTATAATTGCCTAGTAACCTCTCCAAACTAGCCGTTCGGAACCAGCGTTAAAAGTAGGTCCCGCATATCTGTGTAAAAACACACTAAGCACAGGTATATGTGGAGAGGAGCCGAAATCTCAGGAAAACCTGATATGGCACTTAAATAAAAGAAAGAAAAAGAGGTCTCGTCATTGAACCCTTCCTAAATTTTGGTTGATTTCGAAGAATCGGAAGTACTTATTTACTTTATAATGTTATGCGATTTGTCACAGGAAATAGACTTGAACTAATGTAAATTATAAATAAATATATAAATTGAAGGATACAATAAAAATTCTGGTACTCTCGGCAAAAAGAAGCTTTCAATTTAAATAAATAAATAAACATAGAATATTTTCACATCAAAAGCTTCTTCTTTGGAAATAAGTACAATTTATTTATTTTATTAATAGTTCTTTCTTTTTATAAAGAGAGTGGGCGTTCACCCTCGAGAGATGAAATTCCTCTTCTTTTGAAAATGCCATGTTTATGAACAAAAATAAAACCTATCCAAATGAAATCAAAATAAATTTAATTATCCCTTTTACAAATATTTCTAGGTTCATAAAATATTCGATATATTTTTTTAATTCTAAAGTATAAACTTTTAAACGCATCCCTTTAACGGAGACCGTTGAAAAGTTTCAGCGCGTTAACTTGTAATGAATTTTCCCTTATATACCATACACACACAAAAAAAAACTCTGACCTGTTAAGATGGGTTTTATCACTTATATTTTTTTATTAACCTGTAAAAATTTAATTTATATCCTTCACGATCCCGAAGGGCAAGTTTAGTGCATAAATGAAAATTTGGAAATTGATTTCTGCCCCTGATTATGCGAAGGGTGTGGTTCAGCTAAAAGTCAATAAGCTGTCGCTGTCAGCATTTTTGGGGTGAAAGACCGACTCTGGCTCCAATTTCTTAGTAACCCGCAACATTTCTCCAAACTAATAAAATAAAAAAAGAACTCTGTTAAGCTCGCAGTTGTCCAACTTTTTTTTTTTATTTTCATTTCTTGGCCAGCTGTTCAGGGGAGGCATTAAGATATTTCTTGAAGGGGAGCCGGGGGGATCTTTTTAATGTCTGTCTCACATTATTAAACCAGGTGATTTTACTAAACCCCCTTGAGCTTGAGTAAACTAATTTTCAAAGTCAAATTTATTGTCGGAGATTGAAATTAATAGACGCTGTCACGTGACACGGAAGCCTCCTTTTGAATAATCGAGTTAATATTCATAAGCAAGATTCTCTTCCTTCAAATGAATTCAAGTTGCAAATTTTAAAGAAAATATCTAAAAGAGATTGGTTTCTCGCATAGTTTTTGGTTTCTCTACTGTTGAATATTAAATGAATTTAAATTAAACTGGAAATTCCAAGCTTCGCTGTTTCATTTCTATATCATGTGGCCTTTCCATTTCCGAATGGAGAAGCTAAATCCAGATTCTTCATAATTATCTCAAATTCCTCTACAGTCAAGTTATCCTATATCTCTACTTCTCTCATATAGAATATATTATTACATTTATTTAAAATTAGAATAAACAAGTTAGAGGTTAGAGTTTGATAATTTTAAATAGGTATATCGTTTAGATCTCTTGCGTATTCATAGACAGATCATCATGATCATTAGTACTGAAGAGCCTGAAGATAAACTTACTTTTTCTTAATACAAAATAAGTTTCTTTTGTTATTATCTACTTTTTGATAGGATTATATTTTCATCATCAGGGAGTTCGGGACAGCTTATCTATCTGGTTGATCTTCGAAAAAATCTTTTTAATTTCTGCAGAGTGACAGCGTCTGTCTACTAAATTTTTTAATAAAACAAATTGTTAATAATGAGATTAATTTCGAATAAAAATCTTTGCTTTGGTAATATTAATAAAAAGAATATTGAGATAATTTGTTCTCATTATATAAACATTTATTAAACACAAAAATGATTTCAAGAAATAGAGTTGGAATTCTACACTAGAACTTTTGTTATATTCTGTTGGCGAACCCCCTTAAAAACAATTTGAATTTGCAAGTCACAAAAATTCTCAAACTTACCAATGGTTAAAGTACCTATCTTCTAGAGATTTTTATTATACAGGGTTATTGGTAATTCAATAGATATCTTGAAAGGGGTTATACGTTACTATTAGCTAATTTTCAATTAATTTGACCCTATGGACCTGGGGTCAAAGCTCATTAGTTTTGGATGAGTTATCATAGTTTTATTTTTTGAAATTCCCCGACTTTCTACCAATAACTGCTAATTGTGTGCTATTATGTAATATTATCTGGATCTAATTTGACCCCCTTAAAGGCTCTGGCGATATGATATCGAAAAGAAACACGCTATATTTTGAACTATTCTTAAAATTTCTAAAACGAGGATGTTTTTTCTATATTTTTTACATCAAGTTTATTGGACTTTTTTTAGTAATTGACTTGAATCTAAATGACATTTTCAAAAAAAATTTCATTACTTGTTAGTTTTATTTCGGAGTCTATGTAAGTTGGGGGCATGAATTTTTTTATAAAGTAATCTCTTATTCACCAGCTATTAGAAAAGTTTCTTTTTACCACTCAGAGTGGAGTACTTTTTTACAGTTAGCAGTTATTGGTAGAAAGTCGGAAAATTTCAAAAAAAAAAAAAAAATTAAAACTCTGATAACCCCAAAACTAATGAGTTTTGAACCCGGGTTTATAGGGTCAAATTTATAGTACCTATAACCTCTTTCAATATATATATCTATCTAATTATCAATAACCATGAATTTTACATTTTTATGTAAATGAACCGAATAACACAAATAATTTACTAAATAATTCTTACAGTCAATTCTACATATCTATACAAAAAAGATTGCAGGCTCGAATTTAATTTCTCCCTTCTCCCACTTTTTTTTCAAAATAATAAATTAATTTCTAGATCTATAGAATTAACTGTCAGAATTACCTATTTGATAAATTATTTGACTTGCACAGTTCATTTACTTAAAATTAACACTTAATAATAATTTTTAAATTATCTATTTTACATTTTAATATTTAATTGGCTAGTTTTAATATTTTATCCTCTATTGTTTTTAAATTTTAAATAATTCTAAAATTTTATTGGACTTTACTTCTGGTATAACTTAGATGGACTTGGATCATCTTATTACACACGTATTACATACAGCAGTCAATTTTTTACATTGTGTAACCAGGACAAGTTCTTTCGACACATTCTCTTTTTGCCTTCTACCTTTTTTTAGATGATAGTCTGTAGAAAACTATATTTGGGCTTGTGTAAATATTTGTTTTTCTTCTTATAATGGTTATTAAAATACTCCTATTTTTATGCAGCTTCGAAGAACGTTTTCTTCGATTATATGATTAAAATATTTTTTAAATAGACAATATTATAAAAAAAAACACAGCCAATTTCAAGATGGACATACATTTCGAGAATTTTGTTCCAAAATACTTGAGATACGAAATTCGTTCTTATTTGTCGTTGATAAGCAAAGAAGGAAAGTATTCGTAGAATCTTTTCATAATTTTATGTTCAATGGTTTGGAAAATTTAATACGATTTGTGATTCCTGGGAAAATTAATACATATAACTTATATACTTCCAGTTTGTATCTTTAATTTTCTAGCTAGAGTACTCTGACGCACAGACATTCAGAAAAATATTTTAGCCACACTAAAAAATGGTTAATATAATATTACAGATATAAGAACTTCATTCATCAGAGCTATACATACTAATAGAAGAAGTTATATGGAGAAATATGGACTCTCTGAGGAAATGACCCTACATTACCCTGCGAACCCTCAAGCATTGCATGATAGGTTGTTTCGTAATCTCTAAATGTAACGAAGTGTTATGAAATCGGATTTTTTTGAGGTGTTTAGAGTTATACATTTCATTGATCTACTGCTGCGAATTCAGATCGTAATGTTTAAAATAGAGTAAACAACTCACACCGCGCCCAGCAGTCAGGCTGCTGTTCATCGATTGTTCAGATATCTCTAATCCGGGTGACATTAAATGGATATTTCGAGATCTCTCGACTTAGTATTTAGAATATTGTTCTGTAGGAGTGCATCATTTTTAGGAGCGTGGTTACTTTTAACGAGCTCAAGAAGCCTGAGTTGACGATGTTGAATAATGAGGACCTTTCAGAAATGTGTCTTCGGCTACTTATAGAAACTAATTTAATGGCAGTAGCATAAGTATATATAAGTAGGTTGTCAAATGAGTCAGAAGCAAAAAATGAGAATGTCTTCTCTTTTTTTTTAATGTATTTGCGGATGCAAAATTAAGAAAATCAAATCAAAATAAATTAAAAATATACAGGGAAACACCTCAAATCCAAAATTCCGGGAAATCCGGACGCAAAAAAGAGAAACTTATTTCTTTAGCCATAAAACAATTATGTATATATTCTATATTATAACCTTATTTTACATAATAGTCCAAGAGCTGGTGACACATTTTTGAGTACGGATTTGACCCAACTAGAAATAATGCGTAATAGTACCGTCTATGATAGTTGTACAAGGAATGGCCAGTCTGGCTGGTCTAAGCAGGTGGACCAGGTACTGCGCATGGTGTGAGTGCGGTAAAAAATACATATGTGTTAAAAACTATTTTTGACCCACAATGAAATTATAAAAATTATAATTTATAGTCAATTATAAACACAATATATTCACTCCAGACCATTTGAGTGGTGGGACGTGGAACCAGACCACCCAAAGTGTATTTTTACAACATGCAAAAAAATAGCATCATGCTCTTGGACTATAACTAGTTAAAAAATTAACAACTCAACATTGATATTTTATCATGAATTTCATTGGGTTAGATATTAAACAACATTTTTGTTAATTTAATACCATTTTTTGAAGACGAGATTTTGGCGAGTTTTTTTTTATATAATATATGTTGCAGTAAAAACCCGTTTTTATCAAGAACGCGTTTCACTGAACAACTTTATGGCAACTAGAGTTTACTGATATTGGTTGAGATGGGTTCAAAGGTCTAGAATCTTCATTTTTGACTTACCGTCTTATTTTGGGTGTTTATTTTCAAAAATATTTAAACAAAATGAGGCGGAAGGTCAAAAATGAAGATTCTAGACATTTGAACAAAACCTAACTAACATCAGTAATCTCTAGTTGCCACAAAGGTATTCAGTGAAACGCGTTTTAACTAGTAAGAAACCGTTCTTACTAAAAAACGGGGTTTTACTGCAACATATATATACTTTTCGAAGGAGGACCTAATACACCTATGTTTTAATATTTATCTCAGTATTTTGATCAGTAGGGTCGCGAAAAATGAACTCTTGACCAGGAATCTCTAGACGCGTCACTGAATGGAGATCAATAATTTGACTTTTTAGGAACAAGCTAAGTTAATAAATGAGGTGTTTTATTCTAGATATACTTTAAATTAATATCATCTATTTGCAATTAGTTTATGATCTTTTGAAATGGTTATTTTAGAGATATCTTAGATACGTATTAAATTAATCAAATTTTCAAATATTAAAAATCCTATTCCTAACATTCGTTTATTTACACAATTACAATAATAAACAAACTCACTCTAATTAAAATTTTCATTATTTTAATTGAGTCATTCTTTTCTCTTTTGAGTTAGTTTTCCATTTACTTAATTTAATATAAATAAGATATGTAAGTATAATTTGTAGAACTGTTTTTTTTTGTTGTTTTTTTTTAATCATTCTCTTAATTAAACCTTTTTAATTTTAGAGAAGAAAAAAAGGACAAATTCTACAGTTCTAAATGAAAATGATCATCCAGATGAAATAGGAAAGATAAAGCGAAAGGCAGGGAAATATTAATGGTTTCCACTTTGTGGTTTCAAGAGACTTAGCCGCATTTGGTTGGCATTTGTGGGCGAAAGCTGACAAGGACTTTGCACGCATATGTTCTCTCTCACCTTTATAAATAATAATTTTTATTCAATTCAGATAGAAATAATTTATAATTACTTTGTGCATTTACGGTAGTCTAACAACTAGTAAAACTACATAGTATAAGCCGAACTTGCATACTAAAGTTTGTACTCTATATCTCCCAAATTACTTAAAATAACAAATTATATCTTATTTCTTGTTTGTAAGAAGAGGACGAGGAATTTTTCATAATTTTTACCATCGAATCATTGATGTTTAAAATATTTATGCCCGAAATTCGAAGTTGATCGTCTGTCCCATTATCGAGAAATAAATTATTGTAAAATAAAAAATTGTCCTTTTAACATGGAAGTAAATTGACCGAGCTTTTAAAAGGCCTATAACTTCTATACAAATTATACCATTTTCAACAAATTTATACAAATCAATAATTCAACTTTTATAAATCCAATGATATATTTTTCAATAGATTTGACAGTCTAGTTAATTAGTTATTCATAAATGTAAAAAATAAAACGTTATTTGCAGCCTACAGAATATAACAAAAACACTAGTGTAAGATTCCAACTCTATTTCTTGAAATCGTTTTTGTCTTAAATAAAAGTTTTTATAATGAGAAAAAGATTATCTCAATATTCTTTTTATTAATACTATTATCAAAACAAAGATTTTTATTCGAAATTAATCTCATTAACAATTTTTTTATTGAAAAATTTAATAGGCAGAAGTTGTCATTCTGCATAAATACAAAAGATTTTTTCGAAGATCAACCAGATAGATAAGGTGTCCCGAACCTTCTTAAGCCACAACTGAACACTAAGCGATACAAAAATACAAAGAATAACCCACACAAAAATAAACTAAAATTGAGTGTGTTGATGCCCTTTTAAATCGTCATTTTAAGGTCAATTAAAAAAAAGTATTCTTAATGACATCTTTAAAGTCACAATCGAAATTAAAAATATATATTTTCGAAGGCATAAAATATTCGTCGAATTAGACAGAAAGGGAAACAAAGAAGTTGTCGTCTGCTTGATGCAAATAAACATACACACATATATATCGAAATTATATATCTGTATATATAGATTATTTATTTGTTTGAGATTATAGTTTCTCTCGGCAAAACAAAAACTTTTCAATTAAAACAAAAACTTTTTCAACTAGAATTAGAATCGATAAAAATATATTGGGAACTAATAGTTTATTTTTCTATAAAAATTAAAAATTCAGACCACAGGGGGACCCTTTATATATGGTATTTTTTAGATTTTTTGAGGGTGCCAAAGTTAAATTTTTTCGCTTTATATCAAAACAAATACCGCATTGGACTCTCTAAATACTAGAATTAGAATCGATCGTATTAGAATCGATAAAAATATATTGGGAATTAATAATTTATTTTTCTATAAAAATAAAAAATTCAGACCACAGAGGGACCGTTTATATATGGTACATTTGAGATTTTTTTAGATCACAGGGGGGGACCCTTTGCATATATTTCAGATTTTTTCGAGGGTGTCAAAGTTAAATTTTTTCGGTCTATGTTTGTCTAATTACGATGAATAATAAATACATTTTTAGATTCTCAGTTTGTTTTTTGTCTAATTAGGCCAAATGTCTTGCTTCAATCTATCTACTCTTATTAAACGAGCAAAAATTGTATATTTATTTATTTATATATATATATATTTATATATATATATATATATATATATATATTTATTTATATATATATATATATGTATCTTGGTTCTATTTTGAAAACGGCCCTACCGATTTTGATGAAACAAAATCTATTAACAAGTTTTGAGGATGAGAAAACGATCTGGCAGGTCTGGACCTCATCAAAATTCATCTTAATTGATTTTTTCTTAATTAAAGTAATTATTGATAGATGAAAATCTCAATAAAAAAAAATGATTTGCCGCATGTCCGATTAGAACCTGAGACCTCTTGCATCAGAGGCATAGACTTTACCAGTATGCCATAGAACTATATTAAAAATCTTTGGTTTTTACTTTTACTAAAATGAATATTTTTGAATTAGACTTTATTATAAGTGTGGAAATAATTGAATATATTATATATAGCTATGTATTTTATAAATAGAATTTATTGAATAATTGCGGCGCGGCAAATTTGAAATATGTATAATTGAATTAAGCTGAAACAAAGACAACAATTAATATACTATATATATTTGTATTTTTTTTAATTTGAAAACGGCTCTCAAATAAAAATCGACCTTTTTATCAGAATTTTAAATAAAAATAATATTAAAATAAAGCTTTTAATTGAAGAAAAAAGTTACCGAGCATCGCTCGGTGCCTCCAGTTACTTAATTATTCAGCTTCGCGGCGCACAGTTTGGGAATCTCTACTTTAGACCTTGAAATATGAGAAAATACCTAAATATTTATAAACACTTTTGCAAAAGACTATAAAAAATTAAATACACTGAGGTGTCAGAAATTTTTCATTCTTCAAATTTTATTCTAAGATTGAAAATATGATTTTAGCTGAATGCGCATCGGAAATAACTTTAGAAATAAATATAATAAAAGTGGCAACTTATATTAAAGTCGGAATTCTCCACCGATTTCTCAAATAAAAACGAAATCTAAAAGGATATTGCGAGAGAATCTCAAGAATTTATGCGATAAGAAATCCGTGTTTGTTTCTAACACAAAAATTCCACAAAGCCAAAGAATCCCTTTTGTTGTGAATCTTCTCTTATTGTTAAATAGAATTTGTTAGCTTTGTGAAAAAATACATTTCTGATTCATTGAATTAATTCAACAAAACAAAATTAGAGATAGAAAAAAAATATATGGTTGGTTAGTGGCTGGTGTGAGCGAAGTTGCTTGTAATTTCTTCAACTTCAAAGGACGAGGACGTTTTTGGGTAGCCAATTTTTTTTCTCTCTCAAACGGATAAAAAAGGAGATAAATTCCCATCAAGGATAATGTCCCGCAATTGCTCGTCGTTGGCCCAGGAGCAAATAATCCGACAATTGCAATACCCAGTCGGGAACCTGTAATGAATTCCCCCCAAATAAATACCTTCAGCGTTTTTTTCCCTCATTTTAGATAGATTTTTTATATTAAGACATAAAATTATTTTCTTCGGTTAAGAAATGGGAAAACATCCTTTATGAGGTAGAAAACTTATTTCACAATGATCTAATTTAAAACCTAGAGAGAAATTCTTTAATATGAGTGTCCTCACAAAAAAAGTGTAATATATTACAAATAAAGAAAATTATATTTCATCCTAATATAAGATTTAGAATGATTCTAAATTATTATCAAAATTTTTGAGACTTAAAATTTTCAATTAAAATTAAAATACTTGAGGAAAATAAAAGTTAAAAAGTTGTGTATTCGCTTTACTTTTACTTTTACTTGGAACTTTTACTTAGATTACGAAACAAGGAAGTCAAAATATTCATTTTACTTTACCATACAGAGTATCAAACTCAATCAAATTTTGTATTCATAATCCGTGGGCCCTCAGAAGACTAAAAATGCAAAAACTAATCACCCAAAATGGGGGGAGGGGTTGTAGGGCCAAAAAATGAAAATATATTTCTATGAACCAAATTGAACCAAAATTTGTATACATAATCAGTGGGCCCCCAGAAGTCTAAAAATTCATAAACTAAACCCCCCCCCCCCACATGATTATAAATAATTTTATTAAATATTAAAAATAAGGGAGGGGCCAGGTTGTATGGTAAAGTCAAGTGGATGGCCACATCAGAACGTGTCAGTTTGTTTTGTTAAGGGAGAATGGCGTAGATTCTTGGTGAAACATATTTTAATAACTTAAAGAAAATTTTAAAAATCTTTAAAAAATTTTTAAAATATAAAATTCTAGGTAGGTTTCACAAAAATAGATGCTTATTAGCATGACTAAAATATAGGTATATATTTCGGGCTACGAGCCCATCTTCAGGAGTTCAAAGAGAAAACTGTTTTGACTCTGGCTTATATGGTTGGAAAAAAAATATATAGGCCTGGGTTGGCCCCTCCATCGTGAAAAGAGGAAGAAGAAGGGTTTTTGTGGGGTGCTATAAGGATAAATTCTACAGAGTTTCAAATTTGCTGAACCATTGCTTTGGCCGGAATAAATAACTGTGGAATAAAGCACTAGAGACTGGTAAAGAGACTTTCGTAATAGGCTTAGACATTTCAAAGGCCTTCGATCAAGTCTGGCACAAAAATCTTCTTGCCAAATTACCTGCATTTGGCCTCCCCCGAGCCTCTGCAAGTTGCTTGAGAGCTTTCTCTCAAACCGCTCTATTAAAGTCGAGGTTGACGGAATATCATCCTCGTCCTTTAATACTAATGCTGGAGTTCCTCAGGGCTCAGTCATTTCTCCCACGCTCTTTATTATCTATATTAATGACCTATTAAATCTGCCCTCCAATCCAATACATTGTTACGCTGACGATAGCACCCTCCACAACGCTCAATCCTTACTAGACGATCGCGCAAACATAGCCTCCTCAATAAATTCAGACTTAAGCATGCTAAAGAAATGGGGATCTCACAACTTGGTAAACTTTAATGCTGGTAAAACACAATGCTGCCTAATTTCTAGGCGCGCAGATAGAAACCTTCCGGACATTTCCTTTGATTCGAGCTCATTGGAATTTCGTAATAAAATATCATTGTTAGGTGTCTCCTTAGGTTCTGACCTCTCTTGGAATGACCATATTATCTCAGTAGCAAAGGCTGCAGCATGTAAGCTTGGCTTTCTTTTCCGAACCAAACGATTTTTCACCCCCACTCAACTCCTTATATTATACAAGGCTCAAATTCGCCCCTGTCTTGAATATTGCTCGCATTTGTGGAGAGGGTCCTCCAAGTATTCTCTTGAAACCCTGGACGCAATTCAGAGACGAGCTATCAGACTGATAGGCGATCCTACATTAACTGACACTCTCGACTCCCTAGCCCATCGTAGATCTGTCTCCGCCCTTTCCCTTTTTTATAGATACTACCATGGCTTTTGTTCTGACGAAATTAAATCGATAATCCCACCAAGGGCTTCATTTGCGCGGAATACACGATTTTCTAAAACTCAACACCCCTACGCGCTTAAACTGGATACTAATCGAACAAACGCATTCGCCAATTCATTTATCCCCATGACATCTAGAGACTGGAACTCTCTTCCCCGACCGTCTTTCCAGCAACTTATGACCTTCAATCTTTCAAGACCAGCATCCACAGATACCTTCGACTTCTACCCAATCACTAAATCTCCCCTTATCTTCACGTTACAAGGGTCCACCACGGACTACAGAGGTTGTACCTTCTTGGTGCAACTTCTTCTTGTATCAGTATCTTTATAAAAAAAATAACTGATATTTTAATGCCAAAACCCAATGGTATTTAGATGGGAAACTTGCATCGCTGTGGGGCACAGGTTAAATTAATATAGAGACTTGGAACTTGGGGGATATTTTTTTTAATTATTTCGAACCATATGAGTGTAAAAATTCGAAAATACCCAAAATAAGGACCACCCTAAGAAATACAAACTTTTTTTTCTTTTTCATGAGTTTTGGCATCCATAAACAGAGACAGAACAAAAATAATATTAAAAATTATATATTTCTTCCTTTCAAACAGTGTTAAACAATAAAAAGAAAAATTCATTTTCGATCGAATATAATAAAATAATATTATAGAAAATTGATTAATTATCCTACCTGTTTTGATTAGTGTGCGTCTGTCCGTCCGTCTATTCTCTTCATTTCTCCAGGCCCAACTGATTAAGTCCCGTTGGCTGGCCAGCTCTTGGCTCGGTTATCGCAAAGCGATTCCTCTAGCTAAGTCCGATTCACGAAAAATCTACAAAAAATAAATACGATTATTATTCATTTTAATAAATTTAACAAATTTATAAATATATAAAAAATATATATATATATTCAAGCTCTGACATTAAAATTAAAAGTAATATTTAATCATAAAGAGAAACATATGTATATTAGGGTGGTCCTTATTTTGAGTATTTTCGAATTTTTACGCTGACAAGGTCCCATAAGATTCGAAATAAATAAAAAAATATCCCCAAAGTTTCAAGTCTTTATCTCAATTATAACCTGTGCCCCACACCGACGCAAGTTTCCCATCTAAATAGCATGGGGTTTTTAGCATTGAACGATCAATTTTTTATTCCGGTCAAAGTAATGGTTCAAACAATTTGAAACTCTGTAGACTTTATTGTTATAATAGTAGCTATCCTTCAGATTTTCAAGATTTTAGTTATTATAACTTTGTAGTCTATAACTTATTTACACTAAGTTATAGCAGTATTTTATCTAGCTGTAACTCTAAAATTATAATACCTAAAAATCGGTGAAAATTCTGAAGGATAACTACTATTATAAGGGTAAAGTTTCAAATTTTTTGAACCCTTACTTTGGCCGGAATAAAAAACCCCATGTTATTTAGATGAAAATCTTACATCGCTGGGGGCACAGGTTATAATTGAGATAGGGACTTGAAACTTGGGGATATTTTTTTATTTATTTCGAACCGTATGAGCCCTTGTCCTCGTAAAAATTCGAAAATACCCAAAATAAGGACCTCCCTAGTATATAATCTAAAGGTAATTTGGACGCAACAATCCCCCCTCATTCGACTCCGGAATAAAAAAATTGATCGTTCAGTGCCCAAAACCCCATGTTATTTAGATGGGAAACTTACATCATGTGGGGCACAGGTTAACAATGAGATAGAGACTTGGAATTTGGGGAATATTTTATTATATTTATTTTGAACCATATGAACCTCTGTCAGCGCAAAAATTCGAAAATACCCAAAATAAGGACCGCCTTAATGTATATATATTATTTATTTGTTTGAGACTATAATTTCGAAGGCTTGGCCTTCATCATCAGTCTTTTTTTAATTACAAATATTATTTTTCATGGGGTCAGTATCGCGTGGATATTGAAAATTTTTGTTCTTTCTTAGCGGACAAGCTAGTTAAACATGTATGTTTATTTTCATCAAGCAGAGGACAACCTCTTTTTTTCTCTTTATGAAACATGTATAAGATGTTTTAAACTATTTTCACTATCATCTAAAAATGAAAAAAAAACATCGCTTCTAACTCAACTTCTCTTTTTAACATTTTCAAACGCACTTGCTTTAATATACATTTTTTAGTATGCTATAATAATATTTTATAATAAAAACAATTTTCGTATAAGGCGATAGGAGCAAAAAAACATGTCTTAGCCTAAATCGAGGCTGTTAGTTAATTTTACGCTCTGCAGAAAATCGACGAAACCATCATCGTCAAATTTCATTTTTTCTACCCTCATCTTCTTTAATATCACTGTTCCGCAAATACCGTTCATTCTATTATTAGACTATTACCTAGTTTCATACACCTGAATTTTAACATCCCTATATTCATATAATCATTTAAAGCGGATTTTTCTCGCTTTATTTGAAAAAAGGATTTTATAAAATGCGTTAATTGAATTTCCCATTTGAACCTTAATTTCTATTAAATGCTTTTATTTAATTGAAGGAGACAATAAAAGAGTGTGTCTTCTGCTGGAATTATAAATTTTATTTATAACGAGACTATAATTTCTAGGGCTTTAAAGTCTTCATCAGTCTATTACAGAGGTGGCCACAACGTGGCTCGCGAGCCGCATGCGGCTTTTCAGTTAATCTCGAGGCCCTTGAACCCTCTTGAATAATACTGATTTTAAAAATTACAGGATGGGGCATAAAGATCTACCACATTTTGAAGAGGTATAAAAAAATTTAACTAGAGGGAAACTGAATATATTTTTGCAAAGAACGTAAAATATATATTTTTTAATGTATTTTAAACATTTTCAGACAAAAAGGAGTGGGGGGGGGGTCAAAAATGAAAATTCTAGCCCTTTCGACCAAACTCAACCAAATTTTGTATACATATTCTGTGGCCCCAAAAAGACTAGAAATGCAAAAACTAACCACCCAAACTGGGGGGAGGGTCAAAAATGAAAATTCTAGCCCTTTCGACCAAAATCAACCAAATTTTGTATACATATTCTAACCACCAAAAATGGGCGGAGGAGTCAAAAATGAAAATTCTAGCCAATTCGACCAAACTATGTATACAAAATTTGGTTAGTTTTTGAATTTCTAGCCTTCTCGGAATCCACAGAATATGTATACAAAATTTAGTTGAATTTGGTCAAAAGGGCTAGAATTTTTTTATCCCCCTTCTGATAATATTTAAAATACATTAAAAAAAATTCATTTATTTTCTTTTCAAAAATATATTTAGTTTTTTTCTAGTTAAATTTTTTCATTTTTTTATATCTCTTCAAAATGTGGTAGATCTTTTATGCCCCACCCTGTATAATAATTAAATTAAAAAAATAATTTTTTTTTTTTTATAATCATGAACGAGGCTTTTTGAATCACAGTAGGAAGATCGAGTCCTTATAGAATGATGGTTATTTTTTCTTTTTTTCAATAAAAAATTTTCATCAGGGTTTATAATTTAATTTTATTTGAAACAAGAGACGTTTAAAAATATTATAAGAATCAAATAATTACTATTCCTGAATAAAAAAATAATAATACAAAAATTAAATTAATTTGTAATGTTATAACTAAGTAGAGCAAAAATATTTATGTTACTCCATTTATATTTTATAAAATAAAAAAATGTGTCTTTTTTTAATAAAACATTAATTAATCTCCAAAAAATGTGGCTCCCTTTGAAAAAGTTTTATAAATTTGCGGCTCCCAAAGTTAAGGTTAGTGGCCACCCCTTGGTCTATTACAATGGGAGACTCTCCATTCATACATTAATTCCTTTGAATCAATTGTAAAACACTGATGAAGAGGGCGGATTTTTTCTTTTTCTTTTTCTTTTTTTCTTTTTGTTCATACTGATCATTCTGTGATATATATATATATATTATTTTTTTGTAATTTGATTTCATATTGTCAATTAATTTTAATAATTTTTCCTTTTATTTTTTTTATTTTAATGTTAAATCCCAAGAATATGCAACATGACGATTTCTCTTCGAGTAAAGAATTCCGGAGGTAAACTAGCCCCTCGTTCGGATCTCCGGGGAAGGGGCTACCCGAGGAGAGACCATCATAAAGGGAAAAATAAATAATGACTTTCTACGAGTCGGAGCGTGGAATGTTAGGACGCTAAAGGGAATAGATAAACTAATGAATTTAAAGCGGGAAATGGATAGACACAAATTGGACATTATTGGGATTAGTGAAATGAGATACCCAGTAGAGGGAGATTTTTGGTTTGAAAACAGCCATAGAATCATTCATACGGGGGGGCAGAATGGGCAGGCAGGAGTGGGCATTATTATGAATAAAAAAATAGGGCAAAGGGTAAAGAATTATCTTCAGGTAAGCAAAAGGATTGTTATGATCACAGTGGATTCGAAACCGAAAGATACTGTGATAATCCAGATATACATGCCTACTACATCATATAAGGATGACCAAGTGATAGAAGAAATGTACGAACAAATTGAAAACCTGATGAAGCGCGTTAAAGGGGATGAAAATTTAATAATTATGGGGGATTGGAATGCAAGAGTAGGAAAAGGCAAAGAAGGAAAAGTGGTGGGCGAACACGGTCTAGGAGATAGGAATGAAAGGGGCGAAAGATTAATTGAATTTTGCAGTAAGCACAGTTTAGTAGTAGCAAACACACTCTTCCAACACCATCCAAGAAGGATCTACACGTGGAAAATGCCAAAAGACAAGGGGAGATTTCAAATAGATTACATATTAGTCAAACAAAGATTCAGAAATCAAGTAAAGGACTGTAAAAGCTATCCTGGGGCTGATATTTTTAGTGATCACAATCTAATTGCGATGAAATGCCAACTAAAATTTAAAAAACTAATAAAAAAGGGAGGGTCGCGAAAAAACTGGGATATATCTAAATTAAAAAATAAGGAAACCCAAAAACTTTTCGAAAACGTAATGAATAAGAAACTGGAAGAAAAAACACCCACAAATAATAAAGAAGAAGAAATCGAACAAGAATGGAATGCTATGAAATCAAGCCTGACTGAAACAGCCAACGAAGTCCTTAAATCAAAGAAAAACGAAATTAAAAAGCCATGGGTAACAGACGAAATACTGCAACTGATGGACGAACGAAGAAAATTTAAGAACAGAAAAGACGAAGAAGGGAAAGAAACATATAAAAAATTAAGATGGAAAGTTATAAGAGAATGTAGAAAAGCAAAAGAAAAAATGATTCAAGAAAAATGTAAAGAAGTCAACGAAAATCTAGTATTGGGAAAAGTTGATGTAGCCTATAGGGCAATAAAAAGAAATTTTCAAGAAGACAAGCCAAAAAGCAAGAACATAAGAGATAAAGGAGGCCACATTATTCTAAACGAAAACGAACAGGCAAATAGATGGAAGGAACACCTAGAAGAACTCTATGGAGAAGAAAAAACAATGAACCCAATAGAAGAAGAAGAATCTGTGGACGAAAACGAATTAGGAGACCCCATACTCAGGTCAGAATTCGAGACAGCTTTGAAGGAACTAAAAAATAATAGAGCACCCGGAATAGACAATATACAAGCTGAAATCCTAAAGAACTCTGGAGAAAAGGCACGTGACAAACTTTTTGAACTAATTAGCAAAATCTATAAATTGGGAATCATCCCAAAAGATTTCGAAAAAAACAAAATAGTCACACTTCCCAAAAAGACAGGCGCGGATAAATGTGAAAATTTCAGGACCATTAGCCTAACCTCACATGCCTCCAAAATCCTAACCAAAATAATCCAGAGAAGAATAGAACAAAGAGTTGAAGAAAATCTGGGGGAAGACCAGTTCGGCTTTAGAAGAAACAGAGGCACCCGAGAAGCAATTCTCTCTCTTAGACTAATAATAGAAAGGGCTTTTATCAGGGAAGAATCTGTCTACATCGGATTCATAGACCTAGAAAAAGCATTCGATAATGTCAATTGGGAAATTATGTTTAAAATATTAAAACAGGCGGGAATAAAATTCAGAGAGAGAAGACTAATCTACAATCTATATCAAAACCAGACGGCAATTATAAATATTGGTGATGAACACAGAGAAGCCAAAATAAAAAAAGGTGTAAGACAAGGATGTGTGCTGTCACCCATGATTTTCAACTTATACATAGAAGAAGCGATTAAAGAATTCAAAGACAAAATTGATACAGGTATAGAAATCCAAGGTCAAAAGATCGCTATGTTAAGATTTGCCGATGACATTGCCCTTCTAGGAAGCAATAAAAAAGAATTAGAGGACGCCTTGAATGGAATTAACCAAATCCTAATAGAAGAAATCAAAATGAAAATAAACAAGAATAAAACCAAGGTCCTAGTATGTACAAAAAAAGAACAAACGAGACAGGAATGCATCAAAATTAACCAAGAAAACCTAGAAGGAGTTAAGGAATTCCGCTACCTAGGAAGTAAAATAACATGGGATGGGAGGAGCAAAAACGAAATTAAATCAAGAATTGCCCAAGCAAAAATGGGGTTTAATACAAAACAAAAACTACTATGCTCCTCCTCAATCAGCTTAGCAAACAGGAAGTTGCTATTGAAGACATATGTATGGAGCATAGCCATGTACGGGTGTGAAACCTGGACAATTAGAGAAGAGGAGAGAAAGAGATTAGAGGCTTTCGAAATGTGGTGCTACAGAAGAATGATGAATATCAAATGGATGGATAAAATTACAAATGAAGAAGTTCTTGGAAGAATCGGAGAAAGAAGAACCTTGTGGAAGAGTCTGAAGAAGAGAAGAGGTCAGATGATGGGGCACACACTGAGACATGGGGGACTGCTTAGGGATATCTTGGAGGGGGAGGTGGGAAAGAAAAGGGGAAGGGGAAGAACCAGATTAGAATATTTCAACCAAATAATTGGGGATATGGGATGCCAGACATTTAGAGAGGTTAAACAGCTGGCGGGGGACAGAGTCGAGTGGAGACGGATTGTTGCATCAAACCAGTCTTAGGACTGTATACTCAATGATGATGATAATGTTAAATGTAATTATTTTTTTTTGAATTTGGAAAGCAGATTTTTAATGTAATATAATTTGTATCTTTTATGCTCCAGGAGAATATCATTCTCAGAGCAAAATAAAATCTATCTATCTATCAATATATAAAAATTCTGCTACCCTCGACAAAAAAACTTTCAATTTAGCTTTTATTTAATTTCTCTTTATGTTTCTCTCTGTATGTCTAACAATTTGAGTAGACTCTTTTAATCGAATTTTGTCATAATTCTTCAGAGCAAAATTTATTGAAATATTTAGGCGTTTTTGATGACACTAAAGATTTAATTAATTCCAGGAATTAATAAAAAAAAAGGTTACGCGCGCACGTACTAATAGACATTTTGACAAAACAGTTATTATCTCGAAAAATATAATTTTTTCGATGTTCACTTATTAGAGCCTTTTTGTAGACCGAAATACCATGGTTTCGCTCAATTTTTTTAATCAAAATAGTTTCAGCCGTTTTTGAGATATTTCGAAAAAACACTTTTTCCATCCACGATTACAATACTTGACCATTCTCTGTATGGTAAAGTAATATATAAAATCAAGCCAAGTTCGAGCATTGGCTTGGCCTGAGGGATGAACCGCGACCTAATATCGTGTACACCTACTTCCACTTCCACTTTCATTTCCAAGTAGAAGACAATAGATGAAGGGGCATTTTCTAATGAATTCCAAAATAATTCCAAAGAGGTGTACACCTAATTCCAATCCCGGTTCACCCCTCGGCTTGGCCGTACACGCTGTACGCTATTTACACGAACCATTTCGAGCCAATTTCGACTCCCCTGCAGTTCGGAACCCAATTGAGATACACAGCTGAAATTATACACGTGTAATTATGTAATCCATTTTGAAGAGAGTACCAAATTTCAATAATATAGCTTAAATGGGTTCTGAGATATGGACCTGAAAAAATAGCTAATTTTGACACTCACTCACTAATAGATCATCAAAATCCGAGGGATGAACCGCGATTGGAATTAGGTGTACACCGTCTTTGGAATTATTTGGAATTACTTTGGAATTTATTATATAATCTATTGTCATCTCTTGTCTTCTACTTGGAATTGAAAGTGGAAATGGAAGTGTACACGATTTTAGGTCGCGGTTCACCCCTCGACAAAACCTATAGGGTACTACCAATCATTACAGCATCATGAAATTTCGCCTGCCAGTAGAGTTTGTGACACAAACAATGGAAAAATTCCGAAAATCCAAACTTTCTATCTTTCAACACCTTCAAAATGGGGGTGGGGTCAAAAATGAAAATTCTAGCCAAATTCAACCAAATTTTTTATACATATTCTGTGGCCCTCCTGAAGGCTAGAAATACAAAAACTAACCACCCAAAATAGTAGATAACTAGATTTCACTACTTTTTTGAACTTGTCTTGTTTTTTCACAGAATGTTTTGGTTGGGATATAATTAACACGAAATCTCACAGTTTACAAAGAGTATTTTTTTTCTAATCTTTGATTTATTATCCCACCCATCGTCAAATAATGCAAATTTCAAAGACATCTTGAAACCAAATTTGTCCTGATTTTATCTTGGCCATTTCTTCAAAATCTTACACACCTACCTATTTTTTATAACAATACAATATTTCTTAAATATTAAAAAGAAAAATATATTTTTCCTTTTTTTTGGTTTATTTTTTAAAACAAAAGCTTATTTTTTAAAAAGTTTTGTTAATATACATGTTTTTTTAATTCATCCCTACTCCATTATAAGTAGATATTAATAATTTGCCCTTTTCGTCATTTACATATTCTGAAATTTCTATAGAAAGTGATTTGCTTCATTCCCGGCATGAAAAGCCAGCCAGCTAGCGTGATTAACCTAATATTATTAGCGATATTGATTTTTCAATAAATTTCATATTCAAATAAAACAAATTGAAACGACTTAGATTTAAATAAACTTCATATTTGAAGTATCAAGCAACGTAATAAATGGAAAAAATTAATCTCCTCTCTTTAATTAAGGACTTTTGTGTACACCTAAAGGCCATGGTTCTGCTCAATTTTTTACTTTACCATGCAGGGTATGGTCAAGTATTGTTATCGTGCATGGAAAAAGTGGTTTGTTTCCTTTGTTTTTTCGAAATATCTCAAAAACGGCTGAAACTATTTTGGTTAAAAAAATTTGGCGAAACCATGGCATTTCGGTCTACAAAAAAGGCCTAATAAGTGAACATCAAAAAAATTAGATTTTTCGAAATAATAACTGTTTTGTCAAAATGTCTGTTAGTACATTAGTACGTGCGTTACCAAATTTTTATGGACGCACTAGCTCAAAAACTACTGTGAATATCAAAACAAAATTTTGCATATAGTTTTGATGCTGATTAAATTGAAATCGAACCCAAAATTAAGGGCGGCTAATTTTTGAACTTATAGACTTCTGGGGGCCCACTAATTATATATAGGCACAATATTATAATTGAGTTTGGCCCATAGGCCTAGATTTTCATTTTTTGACCCTCCCCCATTTTGAGCCGTTATCTGTCATATCTCTCTAATTATTTAATTTATCAAATTGCATTTCATATATAAAATATTCAGTATGTTATAGGGGACAAATTAAGACTTTATTTTTGAAAATCAACCCTCAAACATACAAGATAGTGTGGTCTATTCGATTGCTCTAGAAGGCTTTCCAAGTTATGCATTGCTAGCATCTCAAAAGTCGGTCAATTCTCAACCAAATTTTAAAAATAAAGTTTCATTATATTCAGAATAATATACTAAACATTTTTTATAATCAAAGCATCATTAATAGAACCAATAATCTGTGAGATATAGACAGGTTTCGTCAAAATATCGTTCATGTAAATTGGCCAATCTGTCTTATCTCCTTAATTATTTAATTTATAAAATTGCATGTCTTATATAAAAATGTTCAGTATGTTATTATTTTTGCATTTTTAATATTCTGAAAGCCCACTGATTATGTATACAAAATTTGGTTGAGTTTGATCCAAGGGCCTAGATTTTCATTTTTTGACCCTCCCCCATTTTGGCCAGTTAATTTTTGCATTTTTAATCTTCTGGGACACCATTGATTATGTATACAAAATTTGGTTGCGTTTGATCCAGGGGCTTATATTTTAATTTTTGACCCTCTCCCCTAAATGATTATAAATGATTTTATTAAATATAGGAAACAGGCCAGGCCTAATGGTAAAGTCATGTGGATGGTCACATCAGTTTATTTTTTTATCAAAATAGTTTCAGTCTTATTTGAGAAATTTCGAAAAAAACTCACCTAACCAAGAATTAATAGTAATATGTTGCTTAATTTAAAAGATTTAATCGATTTTCATTTCAATCTAAAAGCGTCTTTCAATAAAATAATATATTTCTAATTTTGTATTAAAGTAGAAAATATTCTTATGTAGTATTAGCATAGGATTTGAGTATTTATATATTTTTATTTTTAATAAAATAATTTCTCTTTTAAATTTAATTAATAATCTATTTAATAATCGACAAAATAAATATATATATATTTATATTGTTGCCTCGCCTACTCAATGATTATAGCGAAACCCACGCTATCGAAAATTATTTAGGGCACGGAAATAATAATCCAATATTGCATTTTCAATCAAAAGATTCATTATTAAGTTTCCAGCTTAATATTTGATAAATGCTATAGAATAATATTAAATACACATGCTTAGATATTAAAATATTCTTATATTAACAAAATATTTACACTGAATAAGAAAACAACTAATTATCTAATTGCATTGATTGTATACTAGATTGATCCTGAGCAATTCTCATAAATAAATCACACACACACAATACACATACATATATTGATCAAAATCCATTTCATGCCAATTGGAAAACTATTTTGGCTAAATATTAAAGAAAAATACAATAATAATTCCAAGCTCACCATTTAAGAGCTGAAATTTGAGGTTGTCTCGAAGCCATTAATGCAATCACGGCAGCTCAGAGACTCGAAGCATCACAACCTGAAAATGCCAAAGATTATCCATTAATTTACCAAAATTTCAATTCAAATGATTAATTAGATATAGATAATCATTTTTTTCAATTTGATAAAGATTATTTACCAGATATTAGAGGACAAATTTGAGGTAAATTGCACTGACTTAATGGTTACTTATAAATGGCTGAGAGACTCCCTTTCACTGAAGGGCCAACGAGTACAAACTCGTACTCTCAAAGAGAATCTAATTGCTCTGACGTCACAACCAATAGCAACAATTCATAGTTTAATTCAAATATTCAAATAATTAATAAGTTGTAGGGAATAAGGACAATAATGCAAATAATTTTTATTTTTGCCAACGTTTCGTCAACTTTGTTGACTTCCTCAGCGCTCAAACAAATTAACTTCTTTGCATATTTTTTCAATCTGTTCGATGACTGGCCTTATGTGTTTGCTAAGATGAATATTGATTAAATGACAAATATGCAAATAAGTTAATTTGTTTGAGCCTCTGAGGAAGTCAACAAAGTTGACGAAACGTTGGCAAAAAATAAAAATTATTTGCATAAGCTATAGTCTTTATTTCCTTACAACAACTTATTAATTTAATCGATGAACATAAATAATCAAAATAATTCAATTAATGTTTGCGTTGTATTAAAAGCTAAGAGGTCACATTTTTTATCTTATAGGTACCAAATTAAAAAATAATTACAAGATAAAAAAAATTAATTTAAATTTAAATAAAGTGGGATGAAGATATTTTTTGAGTAAAAAAACATTTTTAAAGATCTAAGTAGATTAAAAGAAAGGGCAAAGGGGTATAAGCATACTGAATCGGCCCCCGAAAGATAATTTAATTATACTTGGGGGATATGTAGATACTAATAAAATAATAAGATCTTGAAAGTTTCAGAACCCTAACTCAATTGGTTTTTGAGAAAAAGCAAAACATGTAAAAAACAGAAAAAAAAATTCTCACGATTGACAGAACCGATTGATCTATATTCTTTTTTTAATATGTTTTAGATCATTCATTAATTTACCAAAATTTCAATTCAAATGATTAATTAGATATAGATAATCATTTTTTTCAATTTGATAAAGATTATTTACCAGATATTAGAGGACAAATTTGAGGTAAATTGCACTGACATAATGGTTACTTATAAATGGCCGAGAGACTCCCTTTCACTGAAGGGCCAACGAGTACAAACTCGTACTCTCAAAGAGAATCTAATTGCTCTGACGTCACAACCACTAGCAACAATTCATAGTTTAATTCAAATATTCAAAAAATGTGTGTGTTGTATTGAAACTTGCCTTGACTTGTATTCAAAGCTAAGACGTCACATTTTTTTTTATATTATAGGTACCAAATTAAAAAAAATCACAAGATAAAAAAAAATTTTCTCTGGAGAGAGACGGACTGGTAGAACTTTTAATTGAATGGAATGGATGGCAGCCCAGGGGTAGTGAAGAATTAAAAAATTAAACATATTAAATAAGGTGTAATTTTTTGGAATCCTTCCTCCTTTCCTTTCAAACCGACGTTTCGGAGGATTATTTTCTCATTTTTCAGGGTTTCAAGAGTTCAATGAAGGAATCAAATATTTATAAAGAAGAAAAAAGTTTTGAACAGTGCTGTGGAGAGAGGAAGGAAGTATTTTATATGTTTCCTTCATTGACCCCTTGAAACCCTGAAGAAGGAGGGAAGAATCCTCCGAAACGTCGGTTTGAAAGGAAAGGAAGAAGGATTCCAATAAATTACACCTTATTTGATATGTGTTGATTTTTTCTTACCTCACTACCCCTGGGCTCCCTTCCATTACATTCAAATAAAAAAAAATTTTAATTTAAATAAAGTGGGATGAAGATATTCTTTGAGTAAAAAACACTTTTAAAGATCTAAGTAGATTAAAACAAAGGGCAAATAGGTTTAAGCATACTGAATCGGCCCCCGAAAGATAATTTAATTAGAGTTAGAAGATATGTAGGTACTACATTAGGTTAGAGTGTCGGGCCGTTGGCCTGAAGTACGCTGGTTCGAGACTGAGCCTCGGCAGATATTTGCAGCCGCCTCCTCTTGGAAAGCAATGGCAACCTACCAAGAGTATATAATTGCCTAGTAATCTCTCCAAACTAGCCGTTCGGAACCTGCGTTAAAAAGTAGGTCCCGTATATCGAGAGGAGCCGAAATGTCAAGGAGACCTGATATGGAACTTAAAAGAAGATATCCCTATGGCCTTTATATAATTTTAAAACATCTAATTTGTAGAAAAAAATGTAGGTAGCATAACGGCTCCAGTGGAATTAATCGTCATTATCATCATCAATTTCTATTTAATCTTGACAGATACATACAACTAATTGATATAGGTATACCCGTGTTGTCATATATATGTATATCTACTAATAATTATTTAATCAATTTAATTTATTTGTGAAAATTAAATTAAATCAAGATTTGTCTCTTTAAATGAATAATTTATGAAATGTATATAGGAACCAATGAAATAATCCATAATTCAAGAATATTCTCATAATATTTATGAATTCCCGAATATTATTTCCTTAAACAGACAAGCCAAACCTCCATTTATCCTTCTTTCTTGGAACCCCATAGGAAATCAACAACACCAAACAACTCAACTCAGCCAGATAGATATATGTACAGTAGATAGGAAGTTAACGTTTGGTAGATAGAGTATTTTCTCAAAAATTTTATATATATTCTATTTATCTTAGAACATCTTAAATCCACCCCATTTCAATCGTCATTATGAAAGAGCTGTGAATTTATATTGATTTTGTTTGTCTACACTCTGGATCAGTGGCGTAACCAGGATTTTGTCCTGGGAGGGGCTAACACATACACATATATATGTTGCAGTAAAAACGCGTTCTTACTAGTTAAAACGTGTTGAGTTGGAGTAGGATGTAATTTTTTTCTAGAATCCAAAAAAAAAAAAAAATTATAAGTTTATCATTTTCTGAGAGAGTTATATTTCCCTTGTAAGATAAATATAGGTAGATACAAGAAAAATGATTGAAAATTATTGTCAATTATTTTATTTTATTATTTTTTTCTAGTAATTTGATATATATAGTACGTAATTAAATAAGCTGTCGTGTTCTGATGTGGCCATCCACTTGACTTTACCATACAACCTGACCTCTCACTTATATTTAATATTTAATAAAATTATTTATAATCATGTAGGGGATGGGGATTAGTTTGTCCATTTTTAGACTCCTGGGGGCCCTCTGATTATGTATACAAAATTTGGTTGAGTTTGGTACAAGGTCCTAGATTTTGATTTTTTGACCATACACCCCCCCCCCCCATTTAGGCGGTTAGTTTTTGCATTTTTAGTCTTCTGGGGTTCTATGGATTTGATTATGTATGCAAAATTTGGTTGAGTTTGCTCAAATGGCCTAGATTTTTAATTTTTAACCCCCACTCCACCCCCCCTTAATTTTGTGTCGATATTCACCAAAATCTAATCAGTTCTTAATCTCAATGGATCAAAACTACGTGTGAAATTTGGTTTTGATATTCACACTAGTTTTTGAGCTAGCTCGTCCACAAAAATTTGGTAATGCAGACTAACAAAACAAAACAATTATTACCTCGAAAAATATAATTTTTTCGATGTTTACTTATTAGAGCTTTTTTGTAGACCGAAATGCCATGGTTTCGCTCAATTTTTTTAATCAAAATAGTTTCAGCCGTTTTTGAGATATTTCGAGAAAAAAAAACGAAAAAAAAAACACTTTTCATGCACGATTACAATACTTGACCATACCCTGTATGGTAGAGTAAAAAGTGAAAATTTAATAAAATTCCTCTCTCGACTTTTAAAATTAAACAATTAAGGGAAGTTTTGGCTTCTCTTTCTTCTTGTGCCTTTACTTTTATTATCTCGTCAGTTTGTCAAGGTGGTAGAGAGTGAAATAGAGAGACTGTGAAAGAGGGAAGTGTCCTTTTAAAGAAAAGTAATAAGGACCTTTTTCCGGCTACTGAATTTTATATTTCTGAGAGCCCCTGTGGTCATATTCAGAGCTATTTGCATTTACTACTGCACCCTAGTGGATTTAGTCAAATTTTCAAACCCTCAACTTGGCTCCAATTGCATTCAGGTGAATTCAGACCGTTAAAAATTAGATAAAAAAAAATCTCGGTGCTCAAATAGAAAACTCTAGGGATCATAACAAAAAAAAATATAAAAAAATGAGGGAATTATTTATATTCATTCAACTTGCATATAAAATCAACTAGTGTGTTCACCACATGACTTTCACATTTTCATTTATTTGAAGTCATCGCGACACTACTAATTTACATCCCCTTCCTTTATTTCGTTTTTTTTTTGATTTTCTCAAAAACGGCTCTAACGATTTTTTTAAAAATTAGTGTATTTATCAAGTGTCATGAGTTAATAGTTGTGTAAAATTTTTAATCCGATTGAATCAAAGGAAGGGGTTGTAAATTAGGAGTGTCGTAAAATAAATATTTTAATCGTTCATATCTCGTCTTCGGAAAGTCGCAGAGCCTTGAAATTTGAAACTTAAGCTATCTAGAGGCTACAAGAAGTATAACAAGATTTTGGCTAAAATATAAAAACCGGAAGTTGATGTTTACGTACGTAAGAATGTACCCCCCTGCGTTTCGCAACCATAAGTCTCAGAGATACGAAATTCGAAACTTAAGCTCGATATAGACTAGAAGGAGTACATCAAGCTTTCTGGACGGGACCAGGCCTTAATTGAATACAAATATAACTTTAGATTTATGTGCATTGCTGGGCTGGCCACCTTCGACAAATGACCTTTCTGCAGTGGCCAGTCCATTTTAAACTAATTTTAATGATTTCTTAGCATTTAATGTTAAATTTTATTTATAGATATTTTTTTGTTTTGTTTTTTTGATTGTAATATTTATTTATTTCTTTATTGATAGCTTTGCACAGTTGTGGGGCGCTTTTTGCGCTCCCAACACTCTGGCCTCGGTTCTAGATTTGTGTCATAGTCGCCCGTATATGTACTTTAATCATAAATAGCCACAACATCTGGCATTATTATTTGGACGGCTGATGAGAAGTTGCACTCTAATATGTAAAAAAAATCTGTTTTCTTTTTGTAAAGGGCTGCCCCCCTCTGCGTGGCGCAATAAATCAGTCATTTGAAATCGGAAGACCAGAAGTGGACATTTACATGAAACATTTTTCGTTTTTTTTTTATTTTCTCAAAAACGGCTCTAACGATTTTTTTAAAAATTAGTGTATTTATGAAGTGTCACCCAAAAGCTTGCTGAACTCCTTCTACCCTATATCGAGCTTAAGTTTCGACTTTTGTAGCTCTGAGACTTATGGTTGCGAAACGTAGGGGAGGTACATATGCACTGACCAATGGATTTTGGACCCCTTTTTGGCCTCTGGAGACCACAATTTCTGGTTTTATGTCCTAAATCCGGTTTCCAACTATTAAGGAGCAATTCCTTCCACCTAGAAGTTATAAAATAAAATTTCAACTTATTTCATCTCTGAGATACAAGCTCTCAAAGAGTCAGGACCCAGACTGGCCATCGCAATACTCTCCCATTATATTCTATAGAATATAAATGTGAAAGTAAAAAAACCCCACATCATACATCAATATAAAAATATTTTTATACAAATACGTGCAATGGAAGTTCGGAACTCCACCATAAAAATGAATTAAGTAAAACCAAACAAACATTCTATGTGAATTATCGACCTAGACATTTTAAAATCTTCCGTTTCCCTAAAACCTTCAGTATAACAAAAACGTTTGAAAATTCAAAATTTCAAGAATTACTAGAGATTGAAGGAGCCAATAAAAGAGTGTGTCTTCTGCTGGAATTTATAGGTTTTATGTCATAAAAATAATAAAATGTACTATGAAAAGGTCTCAATTGGAAGAATTATAAATTTTTAATTTATTTATAACGGGACTATAGTTTCAAGAGCTTTGCCTTCTTAATCAGTCTATTACAATTGATTCACAGGAATTAAATCCTAAATTAATAAACAACAACGATCGTTGCTAAACTTTATCCATTGTGTTATCATATTCTAGAGTAAAGTACTTTAAAATAGAATTTTACACAAAACTTTATATGACCTTTTTTGTGGTCCTTAAGGTACTTAATTACAAATTAAATTTCATCGAAATTGGTTTGGTCATTTTCAATATATTTAGAAAAAACTAAAAACGTACTGAAATAAAGTACTAATCTTTATTGGCTGATATATACCAAAAACTAATCAGCGCTTCTTTTTGTTAAAATAATGGTAGCTTTTCAATTTCATTTCAATCGGTGCAACGGTGTAGAAAAAATCGTGGACGAAAAAAATGATAACTTACATCCATACATCCGCAGACTAAATGAAAAAATCGCACTTTTTGGCCTCTGGACGAGACCCCATGTAATTTTTGGCAAAACCGTCACGTGCTAAAATTCAACCTAAATGAATACTACAATTTGTGACTTAGTTTGAGGCCATGGGTTCCTCAGTCTTTACCTGAGGACCCTTTGAATTAGCGGATGCCACGGGACCGATTACAATACTTGCTTCGCATTGGATAAAGTAAAAATGTATAATTCTAGCAGGACACACTCTTTTATTGTCCCCTTCAATTTATCAAAATTCTGCTACTCTCGGCAAAAGAAACTTTCAAATGAATTACTAGAGAAATTTTCAGTTTAATTCACCCTGAACTTAACAAAGAAATGAAAGTTATTTACTTTGAATAAACACATTCCTAAAAGTATTACAGTCTTTAACTAATCATGGTTTTCTGATCCATTTTGCAATACTTTTTAAAACATAATATCAAGCGTAGACGTGTTTCGAAACAAATATAATGTCTCCCATTTGTTTCAAAACACGTCCACAATGTGTGCTAGGCTTAAGATGAAATCCATCAATCAGACTAAAGTGGGTTTTACATCGAGTACGTTGTCATGCAAACAACGCCAACACACTTTAACAAATGTTAACCGATAGTTTTGTTTGCTCATGAGAGTCCTTCTATTAATATTTAGTTAGTTGGAATAACTAGTATACAACGGCAGGCAATATGAGAACGGACAAATGGCCCCAATATTAGTAGGATGTTTATGGATTTAAAAAAGTAAAACTATACCTGAGTGTTATAACTCGAATCGTCTTTTGTTATTTTTGGGCAACACTGATTTAGAGAAAATTCAATACTGAGTACCGATTAATAAATGTGTTCTTTTGTGACCATTATAAGCTTATTATATTAAACGAGCAATTCTTGTATACTAATATATACGAGCTTTTTGTGCGTGCCTTCGGCACGCCCTCGAAGCTCGTCCCTCCGGGCTGGTGCACTGGCGGGCAGCGTCTCGGTCCAAAAATTGTATTCCTCTTAAAAAACCACACTCCAAATGTATACCTGTAAACTCCCGAAAATACATACTCTCTTAAAAGTTTCGCCTCATTTTCGTCCTAACACAGCTACAGAAATGAGGATCTAGATATAAATCTGGGAGTATTTCTTATTTCTATAATCTACAGCATTGTGATATTTTTTGTGTGGAAATATGTAGATTTATTTAAATAAGTGGGATCGTGTGAGGAGGAGAATTATATTATATCATTTTTTTTTAAATTTGGGATCGATAATCGATATAAGGCTCCAAATATTTAAAAGAGATCAGGTGTTGTTTGTATGACAGGCTGCTCCAGTATTGCCATGAGAAACTCATATGGGCATGCGTGTCTTAAGTCGTTCAATTTTGTAAAAATCAAAAAATAAGAATAACGAAATTTAGATTTTTAAAAAATTATAAAAAAGTGGCAAATTATTAAAAAATAAACAAATAATATATAAAATATAAATCAAATAAGATGTGATTAATTTCTTCTTCTGTGCGCAAAGAAAAGCAAATTGAATATTTAATTTTTGAGTGGTGAGGGGGGCGGGGAGGAGGAATAATTATCAATATATTTAATGTTTCTTAATTTAAAATCAATTGGAGTGTTTCATTTCAAAATTCGAGTCCAAATTACGATTATATTTCATATTTGCCGCAAATATATTGACGGCGCTCCCTGTCGGCAGCATTACGTCAGCGTTGTTACAAATGAATCTGGCCGAATCTATGTAGTATATGTTAACGTTAGATGAACTTTTATCCGGTCACTGCCCTATTTTGGTGCAATTGAGTCCAGGCTCGTTTTTGATACTGAACCAAGAGTTGAAAAAAGATAACGACCCAGTCGGGAATGATCCGACATCTTCTGCGTTAAGCCCGCAGATGCCTTTTCCATTTAAGCGATGGATCCCCGAATAGGTCTAATAATCAAATTTTATATATATTCAGGCACGTTTTCTCCTATTTTTTCTAATAGTATGGTTCTTATAAATTTACTACAATGGCTATCTGTCTGATTCTTTGGGGAATCGACACAGATGAATTTTGTTCAGATATTCAATAATAAATTATATTTAGAATGTATATATGTTTACGTTAGATGAACGCGAAAGTTAAAACTTTTATCCGGTCATTGCCCTATTTTGGTGCAATTGGGACAGACTTGTTTTTGATACTGAACCACGAGTTGAAAAAAATTAATTAGATATATTGAAGATGGAGAGGTAGAATTTAATGCTGGATTGATCGAAAGGCTGACCAAAGATAAAGAAAACTACTAATTCCGATTATAATACATTGAATTGAATGGGTGGTAGTATTAAATTTTTGACGTTTTGATTATTATTGGTAACAAGACATGGAAGAATCGATTTAATACCAGGTCTCACTTTTGGGAAAGAAATATTTTGATAAATTTTTTAATTAAACTAATTATTAACAGGTGGTTGAATCAAAATAAAACAAATCTTATCTTATATTATTAAATTCTTGTATATATATATATATATATATATATATATATATATATATACATATATATAAATATATATATAATCGGTTTCTTGAAAACGGCCTAACGATTTGGATGAAATTCACGGGTTAGGTGGTTTTTGGGTTGACAATTCAATCTGTCACGGTCTCATCTTCAGCTAAGTTGTTTTTGATGGGTTTTTTGTTAATTGAAATAATTATGACGTTTTGATTATTATTACAAGTGGTTGTCTTGATAAAAATGTATAATTACATTTTTATTCATTTTCCTTATAAAAATTAATTGTTTTTTTAATTTTACATCCCACTAATAATTCAATACAAATATTATTATATATTAGAATTTGCCAAATTGATTAATTGGAGGTATTTTTTATTGAATATTAAATGATTAAATTATTAAAAATAATATTAATATATAACTTTAAACTAAAGCAAAAAATTACCGAGCAACTCTCGGTGTTCCTGGTACTGGTTGATTAAATCAAAAACAAACACATGCATCCCGAAGTGTCCAGGTACTTTTACTTAATTGAAAAAGGATTTAACTTTTCTTTCCCAAGTAATTCTTTGTGTAAAATATATTTGACAAGTTAAAGGAAAAGCTGAGAGAAATTTAATTTGAGATCGAATTTAATGGTGGCTAAATTCTATATGATTGCAGTGTTATGGTGGAAGCAGCTTCCAGTTTCTCTCTGAATGTTGTTTAAGTATCCTCGGTGGTATATCTCGACTCGGTTGGCTATCGAGGGATCGATTTCATTTCTTCCCTTTTTTTTTTTATTCTTGCTGCTCTATGTTCCAGCTCTTTGGCTCTGGACTGCCAAGGGCTCTTCTAATAACGTTATTTCATCCCCATACTATTTTCTGATCTCTTCTGTTGCCCTCTTCTTGAATTGGCACGCAGCCCAAATACATGTGTAGAAGCCAAAAGGTCACAACTCAACTCCACTCAAGAGGGTCAAACAAGGTTTAAATCCACCCCCTGAAACCCTTAGGGGTTCACACCCCCGCACAAACCTCGGGACATACAGGCAAAAAACATACCGTACTACACATAATACGAATCTCACTAGGGATTTAATTGAAAACCTGGTGGTTGAATAGAAATCGAGGCTGATGTTTATTTAACCGGTTGAGTTATTTTATTATACACAGAACTGATTTATATTCCAAAAAAAATCGTTTCTAGTTTAATGCGATTTAATCGAAATATAAAATACTTCAATAAAAGAAATATATCAATTGGAATTAAAGAAGAAAAAATTTTAAGAAAAGAAAAATTTATTCGATTTGGAAATAGGAAAAGATGGATAATATATTAGGAAAGAGAGAGAAGGTGGGTGGGTGATTTATACATCTCTACCATTAGTATATTAAATTCAGTAATTTAATTTTAAAAATATGCTGAATTATATTTAGAGAATATGCGTAAAGAATAGGACTGAATGAAAATTATTTTAACTAATTTCGTATTATTTTTTCAATCAAGAAAGTATCATAAATAATATACAATATGGTGATTAGTGTCTATGATTTATAAATTTAATTCAATATTTCTAGGGGTGTGAACATATAAATCCATTGACCAGAAAAAAGTATTTTTCTAATTAATATATTAAGTGAATATATATCAAAAAGAGTTATTGTTGGCCGCGACATTTTTAAAAATTTTAAACAAGATATATATATATATCGCTAGACAACTGCTGGTTGAGGCTATTGGGGTCAGCTGAATCTTAAATCTGGACCAAGAGAAATGAAAAAGATATGATCCATCTAGGTGTGATCCAGCATCATATCGGGATTAGCCCGCATGATGCTTTTTACCAAACACGGATATGGATCACCTTTTTACACAGAAATATATAAATTCAGATATTATTATTACTTAATATCTGACAAAAATTAACTGCATTCGATTCGCGAGTGAACCAAATGTAGGAAACTCATGATATTTTTAGAAAAAAATTAACTTTTCTATATTCTTCAATGCATAGTCCATATTCTAACACATTAGAAAATTACAATACTTTACCCATGTTTTGTTATGGATAAAGTAAAATTAGAGTCAGAAATTTAATATCTCCTAGAAAGCATAGACCAAGACTACTTAGCATCAAGCAGCGGACAACCGCTTTGTTTTTCTTTATGATTCAACAATTCTGCTTCTCTTGGCAATAAAATCATTTTAATTATATAAAATTTTCGTTTATTTTTATATTTAAGTATTTTCCAATAGTAATTTTTTTCTCTTTATATATACGCGATATTAAAAAAACAAACAATTCGTACGTCATATGTGATATTATAATACCACACGTTCAGACGCCGAGAGCCCCATGAGTAAGAGCGTTATAATTTCAAGCAATATATGTCAATATCTTATCTTGTCGGAGTTTATGCCTCAAATGTGTTTTTTGCCTCCTATATAGGTAAACACTCTGCCCTCATCCGTTTCTACCCGACCACCGTGGGACATCGTCATTTTCCAAAATATAATTCTCTTTGTAATAAAATATAATAAATAATGTTTTGATGGTATTCTTGGTCAACGGGACTAACATATATTTCTTCCCTCTGGGCATACCTACTTGAAGAAATATGTACTATGATCCACAATTTAAAAAAAATATTGCTAATAATAATATTAATTAATTTGAGTAATTTATAGATTATTTTAATTTCAATCAAGCACCTATATGTAGGAACAAATCAATCCTTTTAAAAACTATATTTTTTATCTGAAATTCCTCATTCCAATAATTTTTATGTTCTACATGAATAATCAAATTATAAAAAATGTTATAACTCATTTTTGTGCAAAGTTCTGCCTTTACCAATTCCACCTTAATTGTTCAATATTTTTTTCTCTATTCCAGAGGTTTCTCATTATTGAAAATAATAATAATTGTGTTCTGAAATGGAATCCTATTATTTTTAACAAAAATACCATGTTTTCACTGTTGAGGATTTATATGCTTTCTACTTGAGATTAATTAATAATTGTTATTATTGTATTTATAAATTGTATTTTATCGAAAAGTACATCATCATTCAATGAAATATTTAATAAGTCGGTTAATATTGTCATAATTAAATTCATAATTAGTTTCATTTTTTTTAAATTAAAAATTTGCAATTTTTTCGAAATAGTCAAATCATATTGATACAATTTTTCTAATTATTTTTAAAATTCTGTCATATAACTGCATTTCTTCATTATAAAATAAAGTACAAATTGTTTATTTTCTTAATTCATATTTTTATCCGAGAAAACATATGATATTTATCTGTCTCTTCATAATGGTGAAGGCAAATTAGAAAATCACAATATAATTTAACACAATTATTATTAAATCCGGAGATTTATCTCATAAAACCAGAGTCCGGGAAATCGTATGCAAATTACAAAATCACAATATAATTTAACAGAAGTATTATTAAATCCGGATATTTATATCATAAAACCAGAGTCCGGGGAAATCTTAGTCAGATCTACCTGAGTTTTGAAGTGAAATTCCGCCTCAGACAAATCGGAGACTTAATTATTTCAAGGGTCAATGTATATGGAAAAACTGTTTAACTATTTTAGGGATCTTGAATTCTTGAATAATTAAGAATAAAAAAACAAATTTCTAATACTCTTAAAAAAACTTTTTAAAGTAATTTGAATTAAAAATAAAGGGTGGAAAAATAAGGAATGCGAATAAATCCTTTGAATGGCTTTCCATTTATTAACGAACAAAAGGAATAAAACTAAAACCAATTTGAAATAATATAATGTGATCGCAATAGAGATATTTAAAATATGGCCCTTCGACTATATATAAAAAAAACTTTTTCCAACTTGTCGTAAGAGTTAATAAATCCTTTATGATTGAGAATAAAGAAACTTTAAGGATCTGCTATATATCTAAAAATGGAAGGAATTCTGAGTCTGGCGCTAAGGGCGTGTCCCATGATATATAACGATGCTCGAGTTCACTATGAAAAGTTACTTAAGAATTTTAATTAATTTAAAATTTTTAATTCGATATTTTTAAAAAAAAAGAAGTCATTTCTAATTTTTCTAAAAGTAAATGAAAAGTATCTTAATTAAAAAATATTTGATCTTAATTCACATTGTTAAGGAACGGAAAGTAAATTATAAAAGTGATCTATTAACGAACTAAGTGGAGAGCGATGTTTTCTTTGATTGGAAAAACAAATAGCTACAACGAGTGTTTTCCATTTAAGTAAAAAGTAACAAAGGATTCCGAGAGGGAGGGAAAGATTTAGAAAACAAATGTCTATACTAGAAGAGAAATTGATTCCGAGGATAATTTTGTTTAAGGAAAATAAGCAAAATAAAAAAAAAGATGAGAAAGCATGGAAATATACTTTTTTTTATCGGAAGGGCTTAAAAAAAAATAAAGAAAAATGGATTAGATAAATTCTTTTGATTTATTAAAAATATCCATCTGGGAAATTAATGAATAAGTCAAGTTGTATCAATAACAAGATTTCATGTTTGATCTTGTAAGAAGCAGAAAATTTAAATATATATCTACAGACTGGGAGGTAGCCGACCAGCTGATTATCGCCACAAGGTTTTCACATAAATTTCACCATCACTGCCTAACCCTTTGAGGTACACAAATTTATAAAATGACCTTTATTAAAAATATTTAATTTAAAACAGAAAAGTTAATATGACTGAAATGTCTAAAATCAATAGTTTACGCGTTAAAAAATATTCCAATATTGTAGAGTGAATGGACTTGAATCAATAACAAATAAGGTGTCTGATGGCGAGGCATCCTCTGGATATAACAGACCAAAAGAATTATAAATAAGAAAGAAATCGATCTTATTTTATTGATTTAATCTATTTTGAGGTTCATAGTAACTTTTTAATACAAGAAAATAGCATTTTGATTAAGAATTTTGTAGTTTAAAAGATTGTATGAAAAGATTCAATTTCTTCACACCGGGAGCGAATCAACTAGAAATGCGAATAGGTTTTAATTTTTTTCTCAATAGATATTTATTCAAATCTATTCAAATTTCATAAATGTGTGTTATTTTCCTTTATCTTTTATATCAAATAATTATTTTTAGGAAAATTGCATTTTAAAGGGTAGTTTATTTGAAGACCAACTTGAAAAAACGTTAATAACTCCGTTGAAATTTTTTTAAAAATATGAAATTAATAGATATTATAAAACAATTAATTATTAATCATTTAATTTAATTTTGAAAGAAATCGATTCAGTACTTTTTGAAAAAATCGTCAAAAACACCAAAAACCGTCTATGAAAGGCCGTTTTAGAAACATTTTTAAAATCCACTTCCATGTCACATGTCAATGTTTCGTTTCATATGACTTTTTTAACTTTTTTCAAAGGCATCTCTTGCTTTCAAAAACGGCCTTTCATAGACTGTTTTCGGTGTTTTTGACCATTTTCTCAAAAAGTACTGATTCGATTCCGTTCAAAATGGAATTAAATTATTAATAATTATGTGTTTTAAAATATATATTTATTTCATATTTTTTTAAAAAATTTCAACGGAGTTATTAGCGTTTTTTCAAATTGGACTTCAAATAAACTACCCTTTAAAATGCAAATTTCCTAATAATAATTATTTTATAAAAAGAAAATTGAAAATAACACACAGATATGATATTTCATTAGATTTGAATAAATATCTAATGAGAAAAAAATAAAAATTTTTGCCATTTCTAGTTGATTCGCTCACGGAGAGAAGAAATTGAATCTTTTCAAACAATTTCTTTTAAACTAAAAAAATATTAATCGAAATGCTATTTTCTTATATAATAGACATACTGTGAACCTTCAGATAAATGAAGTCGATGAAATAAGATCGTTTTCTTTATCTTAAAATTAACTCTGCCCTAGTGAAGAAACTAAATATTTTCATAACATTTCATTTAAACTACAAAATTCTTAATTGAAATGCTATTCTTTTATATTAGAGAATGATTACGTCTACATTCACGTTCTATCGTATGTAAGTTGCCTGTACATAAGTTTAATAAATTATAATGCTAAAAAAATTTTAAAACTAGCCAGATCTATGAATAATGAAACGTGAGGAACAAGTTTCATAATACAAATAAGTTAATTCTAATAAAGGCAAATGCTCCCACCCATGACTCCCAGCGCCCATTGCCTTTAAATCATCTGAAAATTTCAATTCCCCAACTCAGACTTTCTGGTCCGAAATTTAATTCAAAACTGGACTCGATTTATGACCCACACTGTATTACCCCACCCTGCTGCTTAAAATGTAATACTGCATAGTCAAAAAGTGTTAATGTCATTATGTGATGGATACCCATATATAAAGAAAATAAGAGTAATAGGATCATGGATGTCAAAGGTAATGCTCTATAAAAGCTTAATAAATGAAAGCTGGAAAAAATATATAACTTTATAAAGGTAAATGATAAAGCCAATTAGTGAGAGCTCGTTCAATAATTTGAATAAGCACTCTCAACTCCTATAGAAATTTTTATCGTAAAAAATTGTATATTTTCTAAAGCTTTTATCAGTTATCTTAAATATAAAAACTTTTAAAATATAATATTTTTGTATTTATGATACAAAAAAATAAATTTAATTGTTTGTTCTTACAAATACTTTTAAAAAGCAAAAGTTATAATTGAAATCAACGACGTTATTAGGCTAGTTACCCATTCTCCCCCTCTGGAATCATCCTTCTCCATGGTTCTTTACCAGGTTCAGAGAAAGGTTTTTGTGGGTCTGGATAAATCATTTTAAACGTAATTCGCTTATTACTTAGGTCACATTAAAATAAATATAAATACTTAATTTGAAAGTTTATAATAGAAAAATAAGGACAAGTTTTCATGTGTGAATTTTTTATTTATCAACCAACGTTTCATCGACTTTGCCGACTTCTTCAGGGCTTCAAATAGTCATGTCACACATTCGTCTAAATTTTCTTGTTATCTGAAAATTTAGACGAATGTGTGACATGACTATTTGAAACCCTGAAGAAGTCGGCAAAGTCGACGAAACGTTGGTTGATAAATAAAAAAGTCACACATAAAAACTTGTCCTTATTTTCCTATTATAAACTTTCAAATTAATACAAATTATGGACGGAAATGATAATACATAATAATAAATATTTAAAATCTTTAACTTGACTGCCATTTTAAAATAAATCTTATTGATCTATTTTTCCGAAATTGAATGCAATTTCAACAAATGAAAAATGAAATGCTTATATTGGTAACATTTAAAAACTAAAAAGACATTTATTACTGAACATAGTCAAATAAAAGTGACCGAAATTGTATAGTGAATAAATAATAATAATATACTAATATGGCTGGCAATCCTTGAAATTTCAAGATTAATTAGTCAATAGAATAGGTAATGTTAGCAAAAACTGTGGGACAATGAAAATATCTTAAGTTATAGTTGTAAGAGACTAAGAATTACAGACCCAGCTTACACTTTATAATATAAGGATTAAAATAAGACTTTATTAGTCAAATGTTTGGTGAAGGTTTAGCCAAAATTTGTCAAAGTATGTATTTATTTATCGATAATTGATGATCCTCACTCTAATTATCGACATTTGAATGCAGTTCAGAAAGTTAAAAAGCTAAAATTTCGTGATTCTAACATAAAATTGGAAGCAAATCTGAAAACGTCAGAACACTTTACATAAATTTTAGCGATTTCGAAATTTTTCGTCAACGAACGGTTTGAGCTAAAATTTTTAATCTTGTCCTAGAGGTGGAATTTAATACTACAAACTCTGTGCAAAATTTTAGCTCATTTGCTACTTAACCTAAGTAAATATATAACAATTCGTTTTATTTCAAATATCCTGCATTTTTGATCAAGAAGTTCTAAAGCTAGAAAGCCAAATTTCTAATCAATTTTAGAAATGCAAACATATGGCACCAGAATGAACTTTCTACTATAGGAGAGGGGATTTCGTGGATATTTTAATACTATCAGATTGGCAGAATAAATTATGTTTGAAAATGATTTTTTTCCACTTGTTCTTCTTCTTCATTATTGGCATTTGGCTCGTTCTTCTTCAAACGCCTCTATGGAAGAGGACGCCCAAATTATTAAACATTTCTAAATACAAAAATACAAAAAACAGAAAATCCTAAATTTTTGAGAGAATCCAAACTGCTTTACACATTTCATAGGTAATTATCGTTGCTCTTATGAGGGTGGTGCTTCAGCATACTAAAGTTGTTGGTTTAAAAATACTAGGGTAGGAGGTAAATTTGAAAAAAAAATTAGTCTTTTCAACTCAAGTTAATGATTGGGAAAGCTTCAGCAAGAATCTCTCAAGAAATATAATATATTTTGTTATCAGAAAATCGATAATGATGATGCTGACTCGACCTACCGACATTTGAGTGCGGTTCAATAAGTAAAGGGGCCGAAATTTTTTGATTCCAATCGGAAATTTAAATAATTTCATAAAGACTGGTGTACTCTAAAAAAAATTTCAAAATCTTGAATTATAATTAAAGATGTTTGCATAATTTACTTAATATTGATAGTTAAGATAATCCTACGTGTTTGTTTTATTTAAAATTATAGCCAGAGCGCCAAAGCTTCCCTTAGGGAGATTAAATAAAATAGGTCGATACATATTGTGCAAGATAGATATAATCTTTCCCAAAAGAAACTTTTCCCATGAAAAATCCAGACTCGAGAGACCGATATTCGATAATGTTAAAGTTTGCATCATTTGCTATTCATCTTCTCGAAAAGTATCGATAAACCGCAACCACCAACGGATAGTTAAATGGAAAATGATTCTTGCATTCGAATTATTCATTGAATAGTACATCTGTGGATTTACTTAATTTAAGATCTTCCTTTTCAGAAACGCAAGGGATTTCTGAAACAAGTATCTAAATGGCGAATCAATACTCAATTCAAAAAAAAAAATATTCCGATAAAGATTACAAAATAATTGAGAATGAGAATAGAATATGCAAATTGAAGAAGATTATGTAGAAATAAATTTTTTCAAATTACCACAATTAGGATAATAACAGAGTTGGGTGGGCGAATCTCAAAATACATGAAGGGAACCATCCGGTATCTCCCCTTTATCATTTAAGCGTATATTAGCTTTATCTAAGATTTTGGATAAAAATTAAATTCTTTTATAAAAAAAATTACAAGAAATTGTCTTGTACTGAATCAGAGCTGTTATGGATAATCTTTATTAGAGGTCAAAAAGATTCTATTCACCCCCTTTGGGAATGGTTTGCTTATTTGCATGGAATTTATTTTTTATCCATAAGGTAAAAATTAGTGTTCTTTACTTCAAATAAGGATACTTTCTCTATACCTAATGGATACATACATTATTAACATCGTTAGACCAACCACACACCTTTATATTCTATTGATTCCTAATTTATAAACAGGAAAAACCTTTTTTAAGCGTTCTTGATTATCATTTGTATAATCAAGAAGAGAAGACTGCGGTGTCCCTCGGTGGTCGGGTTGTAAATAATAATAATTTATTTAAATTTTGTAAAGTTATTTGAAATTTCAAATTTATCTACTATCTATGGAAATAGTAAATCTGAATTTAAAATAAAAATAAAAATAAAAAACTGAATAAATTACTTTAAATAAAATAAAAATTGAATGTAGGTACTTTATTTTCAAATAAATTTATTGAAATTTTTGAATATTATTATTTTCTAAATACTACATGAGTTATAAATAACTGCATTAAAGACGTATTTTGCATAAGTTTTCTTTAACTATACTATATATTACTTGGAGAGTTTTTGGAGATCCAGATGCGACGGTTTTGCTTATTTACGTATCCAGAAAGATTAAAATGAGCCTCGTCACTCAAAATGATTTACTTGGAAAGATTGGAGTCATTTTCTTGCATTTCAATATCCAATCAATGAAGGTGCAGCGTTGTTTATGGATTACTGGCTTCACTTCTTGTTTCAGGTGGATTTTGTAAGCCCCTAGACCAAGATCTTTGTGAAAAATACGGTGCAGGCTAGCTGTGGATACGTTCAATTGCTGTGAATGTCTTTGAATGGACAAATGAGGTTCTTCTGAGACATTTGCAGCCACGGCATCTATATTTATGTTGATCTGGACGAGGACGAATTGGGTTCTTTACATTCGAAACTTGCCCGAGACGCTCAAGTTTAAAGATTAAATTCTCAATTGCTAGACGAAAAGGCGCTTCATTTTGACCAAAATCAGTTCGAGCTTTGCTCGAAATTTTCATAATTTTTGTTTTGTTTTCTTAGAGATTTTTCACTATTTCCTTGCATTGTGCTAGTGTAGGTATATATCTTTCTATTTTCGTTAACTGTGTAGTTTTTACTTCTTGTATATCAAAGAATAACATCTGCAAATTTGCCTCATGAAAAAAACGCCCAATTGAAAATGAAAGCTCTTGTTGAAACAGCTTATATTACACTGCTCGAAAAAATTAAACTAAAATTTCTCCACGTAAGCCTAACAATTGATTCTAGTAGAGTTTTATACGCTGATTATCATGTAATTTCCCGATTTTTTACAACACGTCAGAGTTTTGAGATATTATCGATCAAAATGACGAAAAAGGCCATTTTGACCTATTTTCGAGTCACATTAAATATTAAACAGCAATATTTGAAATCAAAATATTTTGTTGACGTATTAGAAAACAGCTTCCTCTTTCATTTCCAAATTACCACTTGTTTTTAGCGCAATTAGAACTCGAGTTATAGCTAAAAGACTAAAAACTTATGTTTTTATCTATGTTTATTATCCTTTAAAATCACGTAGTTTTAGTTTTTTTAAATATAACTCTAGTTATAATTGAGCTAAAAACAAATGGTAATTTGAAAATCAAAAAGGAAGCTGTTTTCTATTACGTCAACAAAATATTTTGATTTCAAATATTGCTGTTTAATATCTAATGAGACTCGAAAATAGGTCAAAATGACCTTTTTCGTCATTTTGACCGATAAAATCTCAAAACTTTGTAAAAAATTAGGAAATTGCATGATAATCAGAGTATAAAACTCTACCGGAATCCATTGTTAGATTTACGGCGAAATTTTTTGTCGAACAGTGTTATTATAATAGTGTTTTTACCTAAAACCAAAATCCGTTTCCCTATTTATTTATTTTGAAATCTTTCTTTCTCACAATTGAGGTTTCAAATAGTGTCTAACTACTAGAAGAATAGATACAATTCATAGTGGAATTATGATTAGCTTTCTTCGTTAAATATGTCTAATAATTCGATCCGAAAACAAATACATTATTTTCTGGCTAAGTGCCTTTGCTGCTGGATTGAAAAAACTACTTTTGGTAGTTTGTATAAATAGATAATAACTTAACGTCCCCTTTTAAAGCTGACTAAAATTATATATCTTCATTTGTTATCCTTTCCTCTTCGTCCTCCATCTTTTCAACCCCCAGGATTCCTCCCCTTCTCTTTTCCCATTCTCTTTTTAAGCGTAAAGAATAATTTATCTCCCATAATAAAAATCAAATAATTGCCTAGATTGTTTCATGTCAGTAAATTGCATTTTTAATCAAGCTATAAAAATATAAATCTAGGCTGTTTTACTTGAGATAAAGAAATAAAAAAAACGCGAAGACGGTTTTCTTTTTTCGCTTCGAATCGTTAATTTTTAACTTGTTACATATTATATCGCGTTAACGAGATTTCGGATAATGTTTACTCGACTGGCTAATTAGTCGGGAATTTCTTCCTTCCCTTGAACAGGGGCTGACATTTGTTATTATTATTATTCCGTTGACTTTTATATTAAAGAAAAATGAAGATTAGACAGAAATAAATGTCATCTCACACGAGGAATTCTTATAAATAGAATTGCTTTCTAAATAAGACTTACGCCCTTTTGTTCAACTGTCAGTGTTTTGTTTTAAGAAAGTGTTGGAATTTGATATTTTATGAATACCTTTTCTTGAAAACATGCCCTTGTTACTTTACTTAAATCTTAATTAATTTATTCCAATATGATGGAAAATATTTTATATGACCTTAGACAAGGTATATATTTTAGCTGCTTTATCTATTTTAATTTATGTTATTTATTTTAATTTCTTCTTTAATTTTATACTCGTATTTTTTGCTTTCTGAAGAAATTCATAAAAAACATTTTTGTATTACACTGCCTAACAATGAAAATGCCTCGGGCTCAAAAATAGCTGATTCTTATGTATTTCCACCTGCTGGATTCAAAAATTACCGATTAGATCTTGTTTTGGAGATATAATCGGTCAAAACGACGAAAAAGGCCATTTTGACATATTTTCGAGTTCCATTAGATATTAAACAGCAATATTTGAGATCTCAATATTTTGTTGAAGTAATAGAAAACAGCTTCCTCTTTGATTTTCAAATTACGCCTTGTTTTTAGCTCAATTAGAACTAGGTTATAACTAAAAAACTAAAACTACGTGATTATAAAGGATAATAAACATATTTAAAAACATATGGTCTTACTTTTTTAGTTATAACTCGAGTTCTAATTGAGTTACAAATAAGTTGTAATTTGAAAATCAAAGAGAAGCTGTTTTCTATTACGTCAACAAAATATTTTGATTTCAAATATTGCTGTTTAATATCTAATGGGACTCGAAAATAGGTCAAAATGGCCTTTTTCGCCGTTTATTATTATTATAACTACTACAAAAGCAAACTTTATACGGAATATAGGTACTTTTCTTTTATTTTGGTGCACAATGAATAGATAAATCATGAAATAAACTTTAGGACAAGGAAAAAAAATGTTTGTAGAGTTGTGTTATTAAATCATACTTTCAAATATTAATTCATTCTTAAGAAAATGATTTATTCAAAGCTTTCATCCGAAAATACTAAAAATAATAATTATAATAATAACCCGACGTTATGGATTTTCATTTGCTTAAAGTCACGTGACACGTTGACACCAATCAAAACTCTGAATCAAACAATACCAGGTATGTTTACAAGTTTTTGCCAATCTTGTAGATATACCTCAATTCTAATTCCATGCAATGTGTTTTTCAAACTTTATGTTTATTTTTTCACTAAGAAAAGTTAACTCTCTTATTAATATTACTTATTTTTACTAAGCAATTGGATGTTGATGAAAGCAGTCCACGGTGGTTGTAAAAATATAAGACTATAGAGGTTTTATTATTTTACATTTATTTGTTAAACCGACGTTTCGGAGATTTATTCTCTCCTTCTTCAGGGTAACAAAAAGTCAATGAAAGTAGTTCAAAACATAATGTACTTTCTGTTTTGAACTACTTTCATTGACTTTTTGTTACCCTGAAGAAGGAGAGTAATCTCCGAAACGTCGGTTTGCAAATAAATGTAAAATAATAAAACCTCTATAATCTTATTTTTTTACAACCACCGTAGACTTGCTTTCATCAACATCCAATTGTATATTTATACCAGTCCGTCTCCTAAAGAAAATCTCTATCAATTTTTACTAAGTTTTACATTTTATTATTAAATATTTGCTTCAAGGATCAAAAGAAAATTTAATAATGATGGTGAATAATGCATCAAGCAGAGGACAACTTCATTGATTTCTTCATAGAGTAATATAGAGTGGAAGGCTCCATAAGGAACCAATGTATTTTAGCGTATACGAGTTACAGAGCTCTCTGGCGAGACAAGGGCAAAACCATTGGGTAATAAAATGGCGGAAACCGCTCTCTTCGGGGCAAATTTTGATGACATTATCAAGAGTAAAAAATACGCTTATATATATATATAACATAAAGGGTATCTATCTTTTATCTATGACAAAGGCTTTGAATGTTCTATGATCTTTGGATATCTCTTAAGAACTAAGAGTTTGCTAAGTCCAGTCGATAGAGAGCGCTTTTTCTATATACGGTAGCCTTCCACTCTATATTACTCTATGGATTTCTCTTTATGAATCAACAACTTTGCTACCCCACGTGCAAACAAAATCTTTCCAATTATATTTTGTTTGTTTAATAATTTATTTATTCCATCATCGCTTTGAGGCGAATCTCTCGATGCCCGAAAGAAGAAGAGTTTTATCAGAGGATGTCTCGGAAAATATATATTTTATTTAAAATAAATAAAACACAGAAAAACATCATTTACAAAAGCTGAAAATAAATATTATTTCGGGAGAAAGAATATATAATTTGATATATTCAAGAAAGCAAACGCAAATATTTTCTTATAATAAAAAAAATATTTATACTTATATATAAAACGTATTTTACTGTCAAGAATATTTCAAGCAAATGGAGGAGATGAAAAAACTAGTTTGAATTAAAATAATACAACGGACTTAACCTTTTTGCATAATTTTACATCTTTTTCATTAAAAAAAGCATCGAAAATTAGGTATCTATCTAATATATCCATATCTGAGCAAAAATTAAGAATAAAATATAAATAGCAGAAAATCATGAGAAATTGTCAACTAATACTGGCCTTTTAATTTATTTATATTAAATAAATAAATCTTAAGGAGATATCTAAATTTTGATAAGGAAACATGTATTTATTTATTTATCAAAAAAGAGACGGCTATAACCCGTTTTTGAAAATTATAATCTTCTTTCCTCCATTCAAAAACAAAACTTCCATAATTACTAAATTGACATTTTATGTTTGATTATAAATAAATCTATTCATAAAATATACTTTAAATATGTATGTAGAATACAAAAACAAAATCGAAACTAATTAATCTCGTTTCACTAAAACATCATTTTCATTAAATTTAAACATTAACTCTAATTATTTATTTTCCACAATAAATTATAGCAAATTTATTAATCTATTTATTTTATACTACACTACGTAGTAATTTAGAATTTTCCTCTCCCATCACCTCGATACGATCAATAATCTAAAATGAGCCCGTAGGCAAAAAATTAAAAAAAAAAGTAATAACAAGTTAAAGTACTAGTACAAAAAATAAAACATTCACTACATGACTGCGAAGTATGTGCATTTGGCAGTCGGTGTGCAGGGGGTGGGTCTGGGGGTGGGTTCAACCAACGCAATATGTCGGCGGGTAGCTTTTGGTGGATGACTGTCAGCAATGGAATTTATTACTTGTTAAATTAATGTAAAATAACAACGCGCCCTCTATCTCTCTGGACATAAAAAACCGTCCTCCACTACTACTGTTATCCCAGATAATTCAGCTTGCTCTCTTTATGCTATATTTATAAATTATTATACAATGACTAACTGGAATAATAAGAATAAAATTTAAAGTCATTTCGAAGTAAAAATAAATAAATTGACACGTTCTGATGTGGCCATCCACTTGACTTTACCATACACTTCTGGTTGAGTTTGGTCCAAGAGCTAGGTAGACACAAATTTTTAAAAAATAATAATAAGTATCGTAAATTGACTTATGGCTAGAAAGGCCAAGAAGCCAAAAAAATTAAACATTGTTCAAAACTCAGTATGCTTTTTGAAAATTTTCTTAATTTGACAATTTTTGTCTTCCTACGGTTTGAGCTAGATTATTATCATTTGATTTAGAGGCCATTTTCAGTTACAGGACTAAATGCACTTCTATCAAGATTATAGGGGTATATCGAGGGGTATATATAAATTATTTAATTTTTTACTTTCACATTTATATTCTATAGAATATAATGGGGAAGTATTGCGATCGATCGCCTGCCTAGGTCCTGACTCTTTGAGAGCTTGTATTTTAATTTATTATATTATTAAAATTATCGTCGTAAGTTCTATTAAAATATTAATATTTTTCTTTTTCTTTTATTTCAGGTAAGATTAATTCTCTTTCTGTTCTCCGTTGTATATTCATCTCTTACATTTCTCAGCCATCAAAGGTAAAGAAAATTTAAATAAATGCCTGCCTAATTTAAAATCGTTTAAAAATTTTACACTAATATTATACTTTTTAATTATTCTTCCAAAACTTAAGTCACTACATAAGTAAAGAAAGAAGAAATTTTTTTAAAGCAATAACACTGCTCGACAAAAATTAAACAAAAATTTCTCCCCGTAAACCTAACAATGGATTCCAGTAGAGTTTTATAACGCTGATTATCATGTAATTTACCGATTTTTTACAACACGTCGGAGTTTTGAGATATTATCGGTCAAAATGAAGAAAAAGTCCATTTTGACCTATTTTCAATTCCCATTAAATATTAAACAGCAATATTTGAAATCAAAATATTTTGTTGACGTAATAGAAAACAGCTTCCTCTTTGATTTTCAAATTACCACTTGTTTTTATCTCAATTAGAACTCGAGTTATAACTAAAAGACTAAGACCATATGTTTTTATCCATGTTTTTTATCCTTTATAACCACGTAGTTTTAGTTTTTTAGTTATAACTCGAGCTAGAAACAAGTGATAAGTTGAAAATCAAAGAGGAAGCTGTTTTCTAGTACGTCAATAGAATATTTTGATTTCAAATATTGCTGTTTAATATCTAATGGGACTCGAAAATAGGACAAAATGGTATTTTTCTTCGTTTTGACCGATAATATCTCAAAACTCTGACGTGTTGTCAAAAATCGGAAAATTACATGATAATCAGCGTATAAAACTCTACTGGAATCCAGTGTTAGGTTTAAGGGGAAAATTTTTTTGTTTAACAATTAATAATACTAAAATTATTTACAATTTTCAATATCTATATTTGAGAATTCTTCGACATCAGGGTCCTAAGCTCTCACCATCGATTGTCGTTTTTATAATAAACTTAATAGATTTTCAAAATAATAAATCTTTATATTGAGAGAGCAAAAAGAAACTCAAAAAAACTCTTCATACCTTTTGTTATTACGTTATTAGGAAAGAACAAAAAACAAACGAACAACCTACAGCGCATGCGTCCAACGTGGCGCATTAGAATTTTACAGATGGCGCATTTCTTAATTTTTTTTTTACTCCCCTATGCAAAGCAGATTCTACCCTTATCCTTATTTAACAACACCGACCTTATCCGATAATAAGAAGGAAGAGGAAGAGGAAGGTTTTGAGTTCCATGGCGTATGTGAACTCGTATGTTAGAAAACGACGCATGGTATATGTAAAAGGTTGATCACCATTGAGATAAATAGTACTAATAATATCAATAAATTATGGTTAAGATGAGTATAATTAATTGAAAATGAATTATTTCAAATCCGGTATACCTCTTAATTTAAATTGTTTAGACTCGTTTTGATATTTTTTTCAAATTTTTTAAAATATTTTTTTATATTTTACTGAACTCCTCATCCGTCTTTCCAGTGACATATAACTTTCAATCATACACAAATTCCTCATTCACAGGTAGCTTTAGCTCCTGCCCGATTTTCCCCTATATCCCTTATTTTTTACGAATCAACTTTTGAATAAAAATAATAATAATAAATAAATAAAAATACTGAACTAAATATGTCTTACTTCTTCTTCTTAATCTTCTCAATAGCCCTGCACCTGTTTCTCCAAATGAAGGGCGTTGTTCCATTCGAATTTTAGTCAGGGTGTAAGAGTACATTTAGGCTCGCTTTCCATCTTTTTTTTGACCTTCCTCGGCTTCTTAATGGAGGAACTGGGATATCCAATCAGATGACAGGCACTGAAAGTGCATCTATTTACCATCTACCCTTTGTTAGTTGTAAAAAGCATTTACTTTGCGACATACAACCGGCCCTTAGTGCTTTCCCTGTATTGTTCTAATTATCCTCATCTCGGTTGTTCTGAGAAGTTGTTGGGTGAAAATTGTATCTGCCCTTGTCTCTGAAGCATATGTCAACGCTGTTCTTATAAATGCGAACTTTAGTCTCCTCTGACATATATCTGTTTCGCCATATTAAATTGTTCAAACAGCCGGATATTCTGGCTCCTTTAGGGCCGGTTGTATGTCGCAAAAGTAAATTCTTTTTACCACTAACACAGGGTAGATGGTAAATGGAGGGACTGGGATGGCCAATCAGATAACAGACACTGTCAGACCATCCCAGTCCCTCCATTTACCATCTACCCTGTGTTAGTGATAAAAAGCATTTACTTTGCGACATACAACCAGCCCTAGTCACTTGAGTTTTGACTTCTTCTCTTAAATTCCTATTGCTCGATATTTCTACTCCTAAATAGTTGAATTTGGAGACTTGTTCTAATATGGTATCTCCTAGTTTTATTTCACACCTTTGGTTTGTTTTAGAGATTGATAGGCATTTTGTCTTCTTTAAAGAGATTTCCATATTTAGTTTTTTAGCCGTCTGGTCGAATTTGATTAAAATCTTTTGCAGGTTTTCCTCACTATCCGCTATTAAAACTGCGTCGTCAGCATAACATACTGCCTGCATCGGAGTTCTTCCCATGTTATATCCAAGTTGCCTGGGTAAACTTGATATTATTTTGTCCATGATTAGGCTGAAAAGTATAGGACTCAGCGAATCACCCCTGCCTCACCCCATTTTTATTTCTATTTTATTTCTAACTAACTAAATATGTATTACTAATAATACTATAATATTAAACGAGCAAAAATTGTATATTTATTTATTTGTTTGTATATATATTTGTTTGTTTATATATTTGTATCTTGGTTATATTTTGAAAACGACTCTACCGATTTTGATGAAATTCACGGGTTAGGGGGTTTTTGGGGTGACAATTCGATCTGTCACGGTCTCATCTTCGACAAAATTGTTTTTGATGGGTTTTTTCGTAATCAAATTAATTATTCTCAGGTAGACAAATCCCATTCTTAGGGTTTTTTAAAAAAGGTTTCCCTTTTCCTTTTATACCCAGGCAGACAATGGGTTGTTTGTTTCATTGTTCTAAAAGGCCTTGAAGAAGTATTGTGATTGTGGATTTTACCATATTTTGTTCTCCCTAAACGTTAGAAATATTAATAAACGTTTTATAATTGTTTTTATAAAGAACTTTATTTATTTAATAGAATAAAAAATAATCAAGAATTTATTTAAAAATATATTTCGCATAAGCAGGTCTCAATTTTCTGAAAAAACAACACATTTTGATAGGTTTTATTTATTAACAATTGGATAAATAAAAATGAATCATATGGTTGAATCAACAACAGGTGCAGAAGGTGGGGGCGCAGTGGTGGGGGAATCCGGGGGCAGGGAGAGGTTTCGGGGGTGGGGTCGAGCGGGGTGGAGGTGGGGGGGGACTACATTGGGCGACTATTATATATGTTTGTATTTTTTTAATTTGAAAACGGCTCTCAAAAAAAATCGACCTTTCTATCAGAATTTTAAATTAAAAATAATATTAAAATAAAGCTTTTAACTGAAGGAAGAAGTTACCGAGCATCGCTCGGTGCCTCCAGATACTAATACTATAATATTGAAAAGTTGATTTGTTTTTAAAGATTGAGACTAAACCTCCTCAGGATGAATATCACAAATTAGTAATTCTTTTCTGGCAAAAATCTATTTAGATTCCACTTATAAAATCGGATTATATTTTAGTCGGTAAATGAAGTCATAACTCAAAATTGTTTTCAAATCAGGTTTCAGGTTCAAAGTGGTCGATCGCCTCTAGAGAGGCTATCTTTAGGCGCCCTAGCTAAATATGTCTCTCGGCTCCGTTACACTCATCCAATAACATAAGCAACAATCTAATGCTCCGGTGAGATTGTCCAACGAATTATTATAGTAATTAATTGGTTGAAGTAGTTTATTCATAACACGGAAACGTCAGTCTGATTCTTTTTTTCGAATGTTTTCGTATTTCGCTTGCATAAAAAGCGCCAGTATATGCAGTACAAAGTAATCAAAGAAGTCAGTTCTCGCTGCAATCACCAAGATTGAGATATTTTTTCTTTGTTCAATTTGAGATGCACAACGATTTCGGTACTTAATTCCAGAATCGTTTTCAAGTTTTGGTTGAATTTATTCCAGAGGTAGATAGGCTGAACGCTTAAATTGATTTAACAAATTGATAAAATTATATGCTAGCTATTAGAAACAAGTTAAGATGTTGAATTTTGAAAAAGTATATTTTTTTATACACTCGTCCCAGGATGGTGGCAAAGCAGTTCTGGTTCCCACGCTTGGAGGGTCATCGCCCCTTTGGAGGTTGACTAACCTAAGTGTAAATAATAATGTTTTGGGAGGAGCTGGAAAATTTCCATGGGGGGGGGGTCAATTCATAAAGCAAAATATTTAGTGGGAATTTTTTTATTAAAATTATTACTAAAGTGACAAATTCCAAATCTTAAACGAAATTTACTACTGAAGATGGTCAACCATTAGAGTAGACTGAAACTGTGGTAAATCGATTAAATAAATAATAATTATTAATTAAAATTACTGTATTAATTTATTTTATCTGACTAAAAAAATCCTTTAATTTATAAAATTTATATTAAAATGTATTATTTGGGTGGGTTTAACCTTAATTGGCATTTGTAAAATTTCAGAAGACCTTACCAACTCTAGACAACGTTTTGACTTTTTCTCAAATTATTTTTGAATTTAAATTCTATTTAATTAATTATATAATAAAGATAATAAGATCGTAAATTGAATTAATTATCCTACCTGTATTGATTAGTGTGCGTCTGTTTGTCCGTCTATTCCTTCATTTCTCCAGGCCCAACTGATTAAGTCCGTTGGCTGGCCAGCTCTTGGCTCGGTTATCGCAAAGCGATTCCTCTAGCAAAGTCCGATTCACGAAAAATCTACAAAAAATAAATACGATTATTATTCAATTGAAAAATAATACTTTAGTGTAACGTGTGTGCACGTTACATGATTAATACTTAACCCCCCTCCCACCAAAACAATCTATCATTAAAAATAAAAGTAATATTAAACCTTAATAAATATCAAATAAATTTCATCTATCATAGTGCAGTAGGTAAGCACTTCGCTCACCGGGCCACCCAAATGCTGAATTCCCTCAAAATTTTTCATATTTATTTTTTGCTTATTCTTAATTAGAAGTGTCTAAAAGTGTAAATAAATTTAAATTATCGCAAATATTAATAAATATTTAATTTTATTGAAGAGATTTTATTTTGTCAAGAGTAACAGAGTTGAATCATAAAGAGAATCAAAGATGTTGTCCTCTGCTTGATGCAAATAAATATACACATAGGTATATAATATGTCAAATACATATAAATTTGTATATATTGTAGTAAAACCCCTTTTTTTATAAGAACGCGTTCTTACTAGTTAAAACTCGTTTCACTGAATACCTCTGTGGCAACTAGAGTTTACTGTTGAGTCTGAGTTCAAATGTCTAGAACAATGCTTCTTAAAGTAGTAAGCCCGGACCCCTAAGGGGCCATGGATTACCAAAAAAAACAATTTTTCCTCAAATATACAAAACTTAATGACAAATTACTGAAAGCTTCTTTTAAAATTGCTTTAATTGGCGCAATTGTGTTTTTTGAATTTTGATTTTTAATTTTAATAAACTAATAGAGGGGAAGAATTTTGATTTTCTGGGTGGAATTGAATTTGAATTGTTTGTTCTTTTTGCTCTCTGGTTATTTTGGTTTTCGTGTGATTCTGCTGTTTTTCGTTTTTGAGAAATAAAGATATTTTTAAGTTTTAAAAAAGAAAATTTTTTCAATCTTATTGATGTCAATGACTTGCCTTGATGTGTTTACTAAGAAAAAAATAATTATAAAAATGACAAATATCCAGTGGAAGTTAACTATTTGACCGATGAAGAAGCCAACAAAGTTGACGAAACT